>JAAWXA010000003.1:36063942-36271382 GCA_038090715.1 Florisuga fusca
TAATTTCTGTATTGTGTAACTTCTCAGTGTTCTGAATGCATACTATTTAAAGCTAAAACTAATAAATTAGTAAGGAGAAAAAGCTGCTATGTAGCTACATGTTCTATGGTGGAAGCATTACACATGACAGATCAAATACATACATCTTGCTTTCAAATTATTTCTTACATTACAAACAAAAAAACTGGTTGTGTGAGTTCTTCAGAAACATCTTTGTCTACATTTTATTAATTTTTAAATATTTTTTTTTTAATTTGGAATGTTGCAGCGAGTTTCTTTCCTAATAAATGAAAAGCTACTTAACTGGGATTTGATTAATTTTTATTTTGAGACTTAAAGCCTTCACTTCGGGTTGAAAAAAAATAAATAACTGCACCAATGTGGTGAAGTGAAACCCTTCTGAAACTAAAGACCTTTGAGCAAAGAAATTAACTGCCTAATTTTCATTCTAAACAATTAAAGCAATTTTAGTAGAGCTACATCTAAACTTCTAGATAAATACACTGTGTTTTGATCATTTTCTCTATAATTAATTTGCTTTACCATGTTACAGAAAACTTTATTGCTATATAAATTTCTTTTGTAAAATGATGAAAACAAAGGGTTTTGGAATGACAGAATTACAGAATGGTTGAGGCTGGAAAGGACTTCTAGAGATCATTTGGTCCAACCACCCTGCAGAAATAGGGCCACCTAGATCCAAGTTGTTCAGTAACATGAAAATAAATTTGAAAGACAAAGCTATTTCAAAGTTGCGAAGGAAAAAAATAAATACTTCCTTTTTCAAAGTATCATTTTTGTACCAGAGCTGAAGGGATGGAAGACTAATCAATCCTCGCATGCTCTTATCTGCATTGTCCTGTATTATCAATACTCACGTTCATGATACTCTGGTGGTTAAGAATAAGCCTTGATGAACAGGAATGAAAACAGAGCAGCAGAGATATTTAGATATTAGTTGCACTTTCAAATTATAATTGCTACATTCATCCATGTCTACAGAGGTGGAGAGCAGTTGGCTCAAGATAAAACTAAGACAAGATCAAAATGTAAGTCACTGGAAGAATATGTACGTCAGTAAGTTGGACAAAATACCATCTACACTTTTCATCAGGGACCTGAAGCCTATTCACCAGAGTGAGCTCTATGAGTTTTCATTGTCCTCAGTGAGCATAGCTGATGAAGTAACTTGACTTCTTAGTCTGTATCAAAGATACAGTTAAGATTCACAGCCAGCTGCTAGCAAGTAATTTTTTTGTTCTAAGTGCTCACTTTAATTCACAGTGAAAGTATTAATCAAGCTTCATTTATATATGAGACCAAACACAGAAAATCACAGTATCTGTATTTGTCCAGGAGGATCCAAACTACACAATGAAGTTAAAATCATGCAGAAATTTTTTACAAGATATACTGACTTGTATACTGACAAAGTTTCAGGTAACTCCAGCTGAATTCATAATCAAAGAAAAGCCTGAAGATAGTAGTGTTCCTTAACATAAATATTCATAAATACAATATCCATCAAAAATTTCCTTACCAAGAAACATTGAGTCTGTAACAAAATATATATATTGCTAAATATCTCAGTGATAGTTAATTAGCTAAGATCTTCTAGGCTGTTTTTAGACAAGTGATAAGTCTGCACTGAATCAGATTGGAAAACTACAAAAAGAAAAAAAACCACAAAACCTAAACTGATTGTCTCACCACCATCATAGTGAAGAATTTCCTCCTAATGTCTAACCTAAATTTATCCTCGTACCATTTAAAGCCATTACCCCTTGTTGTACTGCTACATACACTTATAAAAAGTCCCTCTCCAGCTTAGCAGCAGCCAGTTGAGAATGGACCCAGGGCCTGCCCCGACTTGCTGGCTGGTCCATCTTGAAGTTCACTAGCAGATACGTATGCACATCCCATACACACTTGGTGAGGAGAAAACAGACACTCACGTCCATCAGCTGACACCAGGCACACAGACTGGGACCTGTGGTCCCACCCCAGACAGCAGCACTGAGCCCATCATTCTCCTCACTAACCCTGGTCCCTCTCAGTAGCTGATCCTGAGACACCCATTTACTCCTCTAACTGACATTAAATGACAGAGGTATCTACATGGCTGTTTATCCAGTATCTGGCACCAAAATCCATTCACATTGCACCAAAAGTCTGTAGGAAAGGACTTAGGGGAATTGAGCATCTTCCCTATGAGAATGGGTGAATAGAGTTGGGGTTGTTTAGCCTAGAAGGCTCTGGGGACTTATAATAGCCTTCCAGTGCTTTCAGGGATCAAACAGGCATGTCAGGGAGAGATTCCTTGTCAGGGAGAGTGTAGTTATGTGGGGAGGGAGGGTGTAGTTTCATACTGAAAGAGACTATATTTAGATTAGATATTAGGAATAAAGTCTTTACTATGAGAGTTGTGACAAACTGGAACAGGTTGCTGAGAGAAGCTATTGATGTCTCATCATTGCAAGTATTCAAGGCCAGACTTAAGGAGGCTTTGAGCAATGTGATTTAGTGGGATGTGTCCCTGTCCAGGTTAAGCAAGATGGAACTAGATTACCTTTACGGTCCACTCCAGCCCAGACTGTTCTACTATTCTATGACATGCTCAGAAGAGCTTTGGTGTGCCCAAATACTTATACTTAGAATCTGCATGGTCTGACTGCAAGAACCATACATTGAGGGGCACCTGCATCTCCTGTCTGACTACTATAGGTGGTCCATATCCACTCATACTTGTTCTCCAGGTAGGTAGCAGTTACCATACACATACTGTGTAGAGTGAGATTAAACAGAAGTTTAGAAAGTTTCGAAAGTTTCAAAAGTTTAGAAAGAAGTGTAGACTTGACACAGTGTGACCAGAAGCTTTTATACCCCTTTTTGAACACTGGGTTCAAAGCTCCTCACTTTGCTTCTCTCCAGTCCAGTTCCTCTAAACATTACTCCACCGGAGTTACTTTCGTTGCTCCAGACTTCCTTCAGCAAAAATGAATCTTACCAATAAACATCAAGGCAAAGAAATTATTGAACACCTCAGAATTTTCTGCTTCCTTTGTAATCAGATCCCTTATCCCATTCAGTAGTGCCGATACTTTCCCTAGTCTTTTTTTTTCTACTGATTTAGTTGTTGAATCCCTTCTTGTTGCTTTTCACATCTCTTGTCAGGTTAAGCTTCACATCCCGTGTGAGTTTAAGATTCACATGGGTTTTGGCTTTGGCAGCTCCATCCCTATGTACATAGGGAAGACTGCCTCAATATTTCTTCCAAGTTATTTGGCTCTCTTTCTAGTCTTGTATACTTCCTTGTCCTAGTTTGAGAGACCCAGGATAAAAATTTCCTACAGGCATACTACCCTGAGACCTTCTGCGACTCCACTAGCAACACATTGATTTGACAGTTAAAAGGAGGTGTTAAAGTGGGGTGAGGGGTGGAGAGGGACCCACTGTGCCTATGGGGAGGAGAGAATGGGTCAGATGACAGTATTCCTTTTCATGGTGCTCGGTATAAAATGGTTCCTAAGAGAGCCCTCTTCTGTCTTTTCTGGCTGGTATGCTGGCTGAATTGGGGTTTGTTTTATTTCTTGTCACATCTGTCTGTGCTGCTGGTGCTCCTGCATCCTCTTTTCCAGAGAAGAACATAATTCATCAAGACAGGTTGCTTTCTTTTGCCTCTCAAAACAGGACTGGCTCAGCTGCTCCAAGGCTTTTGCAGAGTGTCACTAAGACTCTGGACTCAGACACCCCCTATCTGCTGCTCAGTCCAGTCTGGGATATTTCTGGTTGTAAAGTGATTATCAGCTGAGGAGTGGGGGTTCCATATTTATATTTTTTACATGTGTATATTTATTTGTAATTCACCATCATAATTAATATTACTGATGTAAATATATTTATGGATGTAATTCTTAATTAACTTAAGAAACCAAAAAAGGTAGTTGATGTAAATCACCTCTTGACAAGGCAATGGGATAGAACAATAGATATGTTAAATACATTAATTTACAATGTATAAATGTATGATTGTTTTGTAGTTTTGTAGGAACACCCCTAGCATCCTTTTCTGCACAGAACTGCTAATAAATTGCTAATAACTTGACTGTGTTATTGGCTAGAACACTAGATGAAAGATCCTACTAAGTTTTTTTAACAACATTGCTACTTCATTGAACTTATTTTAGTGTTTTTTGTGGTGTTTTGATTTTTTTTTTCCTGATCTTAAAGTCTCTTGGACCCCATTTTTTTTTCCCCTGGGGAGCATCTGTCACTCAGCTTTTGGTTGAAATTGGGAGATTCCTTTTTACCAGGCTTTATATTCTCACTTTCACCATGCTGGGCATCCTCAGTTACTAGGAAGGAATCTATAGTTTGAAGACAGCTCAAGTAATTTGCTTTTTTCAAAGTTCATTTTGGTTTTGCTGTTTTGAGACTATATGTTAGGCTGAATCACATATGCTTTTCCCAAATTCCAGTAGAGCTAGCTCAGGAAGACACATCTTTTTGATTATCTCAGGAAAGGTCATTTATGCAACCAGTTGAGCCACTCAACTGATAGATTCATCATACAAAATAGATTCCGCCTTCAAGTTCCCTTTGTGTTAAGTTCAGATTATTTTGCAACAGTTAGTAATTTCCCACTTCTTCCCAGAGCTTCATGAGTACAACTGTTGTGCCCATCTCTTCTGTGCCTTCTTGATTGTTGCTGTTCATTTTCACAAGTCTTCTCCACTTATTCCTTAGAAATACTTCTGAAAGGAAAGGTTTTTTCCTCATTAGATGTTTTCATAACCTTTCAAAAAAGAAGGTGGAATTTATTTTAGAAGTTTGAGAAATACTGCCTCGGGGGGGGGAGGACATGATACCACTATTCTGATTAGCCTGCTCTCATGGTTTAACACTGGCCCAGCAATTAAACCAAATAACAGATGCTCTCTATTAATCCCCCTCTCCTCCCTGATAAAGAAAGGAGAGAGGATAAGGGAGAGAGGCTTATGGGTTGGAAACTAAACTACACAGCTTTAATGAAACAGTAATGATAAACAGGTAAAATTACTAAATATATACAAATATATAGGAAAAATTGATACCATGTTCCTCCCCTTTTCCCCCAATAACTCTCATGTCACCACTGAGGCTGCAGGGCAGCCCTGGAAAATTCCAGGATGGACTCCTGGAGTCAGCAGCAGTTGGGAGCTGGAGGCAGGAACACACAGATTCAGGCTGTCATGGATCAGGACCACAGGCAGATGAACGGATGGAATCCTCCCAGGATGCCAAATCAAAACAGGGAACAGGCGAAGGAAGGGCAGGAAGAGCAGGAAGGGGTTTGACTCTCGTGATTCCTCAAATTTATACTGAGTGTGACGTGTGTGGGATGGAATACTCTGTTTGGTCAGTTCTGGCATCTATCTTGTCTGATCCTCCCCAAAGGAGGGGTTCAGGTGGGACCTCTTTACTCCTTCTTGAGGGTAAAATGTTCCTCAGAGCTGAGCAGTGTCCTTGGCTCTGCACACCAGTCTCTGGCAGTAACTATAAACATCCAGTGTCATCAGTCCTAGAAGCAGACACTGTCTGAGAAACTTGCTGTTAATTTCAGCAAGTGCAACTACTTACAAGAGACTTAGCTGAAAGCAAAAGTACAAACCAGAAAATCACCTTTATCCTGGCCCAAACCAGGACACCTGCTAAGTCTAAGATGTCCCCTGAATGAAAATGGTGAACTATGAGTTTTGTGATTAATTTTCTTCCTATTAGTTTTGCAAATAAACAGCATTTCAGCCAAGGTTACCTGTGCTGTGAAAGCAGTTGCATTGGATGGCGAAGAATAATAGAAGATGTGGTAATAGTACTCCTGTAGCAGGGGAATCTAGGTCTTATATGATAAATACTACTTATAAAAATTAAGAGAAGAACTTTGTGATATTATTTACTTTAGCTGAAAATCAACACCACTATATCCTTTCTATTATATCCTACTTAAGAATAATTATGTGAACTTGGTACCACTGAAGAATGATGTCGGGAGAAAGCAAGACCTAAGTCTTTCGTTGTTTTCTGAGTAGGTTCCCCTTCTATATAGTTCGGTAGGAAAAGAACATGGAACATAAAAATTGCTTTGCTTTCTGAAAGAGAAAAACATATCTCCACAGTTTGTGTTTTGTCTTGGTTATTTTTTCCAAATATTTTAAATTAATGAAGTTATGGACTTGTTATGCCTTATTTGTTTGCTTTCCTACCCCCAATTATTAAAAAGAGGGGGAAAAAAAAACCTTAAAATCTGATTCAAATGAAACTTCAAATTACATATTTGACCATTTATTGGTTACTTTTTTTGAGCATTAAAATAATTGATTTCAGCAGTAATTACTGCAACTCTATATTTGGTATCTTTTTGCTTTTGAGGCCAGTCTCATATTAAAGTGCACTGATGCTGACAACTGATTTTATATATATGCATTTTTTTCCACTTCACTTTTCACCAAGGGTTTACACAGAGTTTTAATTTTTTTGAGGAAAAGGATTAACATTAGTACAAAATGAGATATATATTCAATTGATATCAGACAAAGCTATGCTACTGAGATTTAATCTTTCTCTGATTTAATCTTGTGCTAGTCTCATTTCAAACAGCAACATTTCTATATAGCCTTAAGCCTTACAAGGACTGATAAAGTCTCATTGACAAAGGATTACAATAGTAAATATTTTATATGATGAAGCCCTGAAACAAAGAATCTCTATCTGCTAAGGATAATAACAAGGATGAATGAAGCCTTTTTACAGATGCATAAGCCCCCCGAAAAGAAGTAGAAAAAACCCCACAACAACCAAACAGTAGTGCTTTTATTTAAATGCCAGCAGTGGACTATTAAAAACATTGAGAAGTGTATGGCTATACCTGCACTTCTGCCTTTGACATAGAAAGACAAAATAAAACCCTAATGATGCTCAATGGAACCTATTATGGGAGAAGGAAAACAATTAATATTTGTTGGTCAAAGCAGCTGTGAAATAATACTAGGCTGCTTTTAGATAGCTCTGCAATAGTGCCATTTATGTGGATGAAAAAAACCCTAATAACGTGTGATGCCAATTACATGCAGTGTTTATTATACCTTATTTCATGTCAAAATAATGTATGTTAGAATCATAAAATAGCTAGAATTGGAAGGGACCTTGAAGATCATTTAGTTCCAATCCCCGATGAATGGGAAGGGACAATACCACTAGATCAGGTTGCTCAAGAACCCATCCAACCTGGCCTTGAACACTTGCAGGGAGGGCACAGCCACAACTTCCCTGGGCAACCTGTTCCAGCATCTTGTGACCCTCACAGGAAAGATTTTTTTCCTAATCTCTAGTATTTTTTCCTATATTTGAGAATAGTCAAGGTAGATGAAAAGTCAGCCAGAGCAGGATCATCATCTAACCTAGGCTGAAGTTAAGATCAGAAGGCAAGGGATGTCTTACCTAATTGTTAGGACACAAAGAACACCAGTCAGCCTCACTCTCCCTGATGAGCCTTACCTGGGCTGGGACTCCAGATCTGTAGAGCTCCATCCTGGTCTAAGTGATGATCATATAATGGTTTGGGTTGGAAGGGACCTTAAAGATCACCTAGTTTCAACTCCTCTGCATGGGCAGGGACACCTCCACTACACGAGGTTGCTCAAAGTACCATCCAAAATTAAAATTTTTAAAACTGAGGAAGGTGATAGCTTCAGAGTCATTGAAATATATTTATTATTCTCTCAGATCCAACTACATGTGCTTGATTCATAAAAGCATATCTGGCTTTAATGCTATTACAAAATTAATAAAAAAGAAATTTTTTTATCTTATGTTTGCGACAGGTACTTGCACATATTCACTTGGGTGAATGAAAAACTCTAACACATGGCATCAGATAGATTAAGCTGGTGGTTTTCAGGTAACTGAAAAAAATACAATAGCAAACAATAGCACGTTAACTTAAAATTGCAACACTGTATCAAGTGAGATGCTAGCAATTAACCAAACAATCTACTAATTAGAGCATCAGACTGATTGTTTTTTCAAATTCAGGGATCCTAAGATATGGAGAGCAGAAAAATGCAGGCTTTCCATGCCCTGAGGGAGTCTTCTATAGATTAAATAGAGCATGAAGAGACCAAAATACTTTCTTATACCCTCTCATGACTCACAAATGTAATTTATAAGTTTAGGCAAGAAAGTTGTGTCTGATTCTAAGTGTTAAGTGAGCATATCAGATTTCTGAAAAGAAAGAGTGGTATGATAATACACTTGCCTTCTAGTTGTTAGGCACATAAATCTCCTCCAGTCACTACCTGAAGAGCCTTGGGTACCTATTTCTACTGCATGAATTATCTTAGAATTAGTTCCTGTAGTTATGAGCATCATGGTACCTGGTTCTCCTCTAAAAAAAAACCCAGCCTAGTTTTAAAAATCTGGCTCAAGAAGTTCACAAAAAAATCATAGGATTTAAGCAATTTTGAATATATTGCTTATTTAAAATAAAACATCACAAATGTGTTCCCATAAAAATTATTTTTTAAAGCTATCAAGAGAAAGGATGACCCAGGTATGCCAGAAAATGGGAATAAAAGGGTGAAAGCATTAGGGAGAACAATTGGTTTCTTAGAAGTCTACAACGAAGAGCCCAAGGTGAAGAACTTTTCTGATCCCAGTACCAGGCTAGCAAGTCATCAGAACAGCAATTTCAATAACCAAATAACATGTTATTTTAGACAGATTTCCAATGTGCCTACGTGACCCTTCAATAATGTGTTCAGAGTTCCTATCAGATGGAGAACACTGCTGGTCTGTGTCCCCAGACCAGTCAGTTTTATGTCCAAGGATACCTTATTGAATTACAGTAGAGATGGAATTACAGTAGCTATGTTCTTGCCAAGGATGGAATCCCAGGACAGCTGGTTATGATAGCTTTTTCACCATGAGGCCAGAGTAGCATTTGGAACAAATACGTTTTGCAGTTATTTGTTATTTCTACAAAGTATTTGCTGATAGTTCTAAATATAATATATTACTTTCAATCCTTACTATACACAAAAATTAAACTTTATTGTGTGGCAGGCAATTTTCAATTTATTTTACCTAATGAAGGAAACAGGTGGATAAAGAGGGAAGGAAGAAAACAATTTCAGAACATAAAGTTCTGACCGAGCATAGGGTACAACCAGATTAATGTGCAATCAGCATGTAACAAGTCTGAATTTAATAATATTTTTTTCCATGTCCTAATACAGCAGAACAAGGGAACAATTTTTAAGCAACTAGTGTGACACCATACACAATTTCATCCAGCAGATGAAATTTCAAAAAGTTTCAAAAGAAAACAAAACAAAATGAAATGCTGACATTGTATCATGAAGGTAGAAACTTCCTGTTAAAATCAGACCTCATAGGACAGAGGATAAAAGCAGTCATATTAATAGCAAGCAGTTTGGCAGATGAGTAATCCAACAAGAGTCTTACTACTAATATTGCTATAGAACAGCCTCAGCTTTGAATAACAGCCATCAGATCAGGAGGCTGGAGATTTCTGTCTGCTATGAATGCTAAGATCTCAAAGCCACTTCTGTTTTGAAATGACAGACAAAACAGTGAAGATTACACTTGAATCTGATTCTGTGGAACCCTTCAAAGTTTGCTTAAAGAACAAGGCAATCATTCCTTAGGAGACTAATTAGGCTAATAACCACTTAGAAGTAACTACTGCTACCAACAGGAAAAAAACAAAACCAGAAATGGTGCAGTAGTGCTGGATATCTAAATAATTGTAATAGATCAGAGATTTTCCCTTTTAAACTAATCTACTACCTTTTTAAAGATGTTTTGTATCAGATATTATCTAAGAAGTAAGAAAAAAAGCTGCACTAGAGAGGTACAGTACAAGGTCTGGATATATTTTACTTTTGAAGGTTTTACCTTTGAGATTAAAACACATTTTGTTTATAAAAGTCCAATCATAATAAACATCCTCTCTGCATCAACCCAAAACTAAAAAAAAAAAAGCTAACAAAACCCAATACTGTTTACTAGACTATCATAACTAAGAAATTCTGCATCATTCCTTTGTCTGCCTTTAAAAATAAATCTCTGTCTGCCAGCAAACACAAAACATCGTCTATTGCTGGAAAAATGAGGAAAAAGTAGAGCAAATCTTATTTTGTTACCCATTTTTAAAAATGAGACCCTGTAGCTATTATTTGTCTTTTGACCTTTATCACAGCTAATGCTAGGTCTAGTGACAGTGTGAACAAAATAGCTTTTTTCTGCTTTTAGTAAGAGCATGGTGTAGCTGATACAGTTAAGGCAAAGCTTATAGTACTCATACAAAAGATTTTTTCTATTTATGGTTTTATGTTCCTTGGAAATCTATCAACTTGGACAGTGCTGAATTGTTAAGAAGCATATTTATGGTATGATGTCATCCTCCCTCTTATTACCAATATGACCTCAATCAGTTGATTTTCTCCTGTGTCTCTGTTACTGGCTATTTTTTTATTTATTGTTTATCATAGGTTTTTATTCTTAATTATGTACTTACCCTCTCCTTCAAAAACAAGTCTGAGCTCAGTAAAAATTATAGTATGCATGACACATTAACAGGGATCATAAATTTAACCCAAAACAGCAGTTAAATGTAGTAGAACTAAAGAAAATATGACTGTTACTAGGTGGTTAAAGAGATCTTAACTGTTAAAGCTTTACTGTTTTCCATTTGAAGTTTTTGTAGTTTATTAAAAAAATTGCCACTTAATTTTTCCCCCTCAAATTTTCCATGAACCTTTTTTTAAAAAAAAAAAAAAATAAAGCCAGCATTCAGGGAATTTTCACTGTGCTTGCTTCTCTTCTGGACACTGAATTACACCAGAATGAATAACAACGAATTTCAGAGTTGTTCTAACAGTTAGTTTTCTCCTTCCTTACCTAGTTTTTCATCTTCATTAAGGAAAAAGAACAGAATAGGCAATTAAAAAAAATGTACAAAATCTATGTGCCTATTTTTTTGATAACAATCATTTTATAAACCACAGCAGCAACGAAGTTTCTAAAAATATCTAATACAGAAGCAGTAAAATAATAAAGCCACTGACCTGCTATCACAAGAAAAATAAAGATCTGCACTGATTACTAATAGTATCTCTGGAAGATAATGAGCACAATATTCTTACTAAAAATAAAAGAAAAAAATATTTTCAGTATCTTTGACATAATTTTGTGTGATGAGAACCAGCAGAAAATTTTCAAAGGTATTGGCAGATTTGTATTTGTTCATTTATACAAGTTTTAAATTCTTTTAAATTAAGAGATAAACTAATGTACAGATATTATAGGCTATTTCCCTCCCGCCCCGTTTTCAAGAGTTGATTCCATCTGTGCTTTCCTTAGGATAGAATGACCATGGCACTGTTTCTGTTAATGTTTGATTTTTACACCTGCCTTCAAATTTTCAACCAGAACAGAGTTTATTCTTTCAAAATAGTGAAAGATTTTTTCCGTTATTTTTCTCAGAATGATATTGATCTAAAAGGATCCGTGAAAGTGGGAACAAATTTAAAATGATTCAGCATCACTTTTTATTAATTCACTTCCCATTTTATATTTACTCACAGAAGGTATTCACAATCTGTGTTAGAAATAAGATCTGTACACCAGGAAAAACACATAAATTAAAAATCTGATTACCTCAGTCATTGTTTTCATCAGCATTCTTAGCAATTTTTCAGAGGATACTTCTTTCCAAGTAGGCCATGTGAATGTGCTTTGCTACAGTATCACTAATTTTACGTTAGATTCTTTTGTTTCAGGAAGGAAGCTTCTGAGCACAATCTTCTTTAATAATTTCCTAAGCAACTGGTGGGTTTTAAAGAAGCTCAACAGGTGAAAAATAAATAAATAAATAAGTAAACAAACAACCAAACAAGTAATTGAAGGACAACTCAGCACCAGTTCTTTCTTTTCTAAAGAAAGAGAATTTTCTTTACATTTTCTTTAGAAAAGAAAGAAGCATATAAGCAGTAAAACGATACTGGGAAAATAGTGTGAACAAACACTGGTGAGATTCAAATCTATAGTTTAATTTGAGCATCAGAACATGAATATCATGTTAGTAAGGAAGTGGGGAGGAAATAAAAGAGAGAAAAAAAACCTATGTAAAATGAATGGTCAGATGTCTATTGAAAGATTTGAAAAAGGCACCAAATAGTACTGCAAAGGATTGGCACAGTTCTAACCAGAAGAAAGAGTGGACAAGAAGGAATGGTCCTGTGATTACAACCAGTACACTTTGTTTCCTTCTAAAAATTAGTGAGAAGCAACATGCTTTCTTTTCCTTTAAAGACTTTCCTTTAAAGTCATTCTCTTACAATAATTAACATAATTACTCAGAGGTATTGAATTGAAAACTAAAAAATAATCCAGAATGATGAAGCAGCGTTTAAATTAAAAGTTATAAACCTAGTGAAAGAGTTAAAGTATCAGTTTATAGATATCATAGAACATACCTGTAAAACAAATCTAATTAATTAATATGTAAATACTGAGACAGACTCAGGAACCAACTGTGCCATCCCTTCTGGAGCTCAGCAAGACTAGGTGCTGGTTATCATCTCTCCAGAAATGCAAATGAGTTTGGGAACATAGATTTAAAAATATGCATATCTAGCATTAGAAAGGCTAATTAAATTGAAACAGTGAGTCCAGTTTTATCCATTATTTCAACAAGGACAATATTGGGCTCTTGATAACCAGCTACCACTGAGCAGCCAAAGTGCTGGCACACAGGGAGCATGCAAAATTACTTATCTGACCTCCAGCTTTTGGTATACAATAGTGGAATTCTTGTGTGTTATCAGGCAAGCCTGTCCATTTTATGATGTGCTTTCAAAAATCTCTCCCTGAAGATAAATGTTGAAATCCTCTTTAAGAGAGATACACATTTTCATGTACCTAAAAGGGGAGAAAATTCAAAACATAAATACTATACAGAGACAACTAAGCAGAGATAACTGCTGACTGCTAAATACCATTATGCAACATTACAGACCTCTACTGATTCTGCAGTGGAACATGTATGAACAAAAAACAGAAATCCCTTTACTGTCATACCAAAAGAAAGGATAGGAAATGTTAACATTAATAAAAAGTATGAGAAAATTAATCCTGGAATGATTCCCATGAAGTGCAGTATAAAAGTATTTTGCAGCATGTAGTGTAGCCAAGGTATTTGGTAAGGGAAAGATAATATAGACTAAAAGAAAATTTTAAAATAAATTAAATGTGAAAACTATAAGAAAGAATCTTGTGTTTGTGATAAAAATCTAATAATAGACAATTTCAAATTAATTAGAAATATTATATACAGTAAGAAATTTCGTATATCCTTCCCTCAACTAACTAATGAACTAATAAGTGGAGAAAAATGATGCTTTGGGGAGTGCTGGTGGTTACACAGAACTAGGATACGCATTTTTTTTCACATAAAATAAAATAAATTGAATTACAATAAAAAATAAAATAACTGAAAAAAAAAATCCCCCACTTTAACATGCTCCTTATCCCGAAGGAAGCATGGATGAGAGTGCTGAAAATATAGCAGAACTATCACATTGGTGAAGTACAACAAAGTCAGTTCTCAGGAATGGTTTGGTTTAGTTTAATAGCAGCAAGCAAAGCCATTCACATCTTGTAAAGCGGTAAGAGATCCCTGAGGACAGCTTAACATGCAGCCACATCACACAGCAGACATGCATTAAATGGAAAGGTACAGAACCTGAGGCCCTTCTGCTTTTGGGTCACAGTTTTCCCCCAGACCCCCATCTCCGTTCCTCCCCAAATAACAGCTGACTGGAACAATAACTATCATCTTAAAATGGGAATGGTCAGATTTACAAACATATGTTTACATGCCTACTGCATCTTTGTAGCACAGGAATTTGGCCATGAAACATAGAATAATGGCCACAACATTTGACATTAAAATGTTTTGTATTTTTGACAACTTTTACTGATATTTTGATATTAATAATTATTCCTCCTACATTCATTACCTTCAAAATTTGATTAATGAAAGGATCTTGTCTCCCTTGAACTTTTTTGGTAAATATTTCATATTGTAAAGCAAAAAAAAGGTGCTTGATTTCTTCTACTGATTTAAGTTATAATAGTATGTTGCTGATTCAAATTTTAAAAATAACCTTTTTTACCCAGATAAAAGTATTTTCTCCTCTTTTCACAGACTAAATACACTACCCACCTCATAATATAAATCTTATTTTGAGACAAATGGAGCTGCCAGAGGAGAGTTCATTAATAGTTAAAATCCTAGAAACATTGAAAAATAACGTATCAACAATGTCACATACCAAAAGCTGGGAACGTGGAGGTTCTTGTTGTATGGCACCAGGGCAAAGTAAAGATAACACAATATCGGGGGCAATTACACAACTTTATGGAACACACACAGTCTTTACATGGTAGTCGTTAAAACTGTAGTTGTTACAGGAAAAGAGTAACAATGAAACCTAGCTCTATAGAGAGAAGGAGAAAGGAAGAAAGAGAAAGGGAAAAAGTGGGAGGTAGATAATGGAGAATGGTCATGGACCCAGTGCTGGACCAGCCTACTGGGGGAGGGTTGGTCTTGGTGGAAAACTCCCCACAGAAGCCCACCATCACAGCTCCCTGTATATCAACAAAAAATGCTTCCATCTCTTTATGCTTGGGTGAAGCATACTCAAGCATCTCTCAAACCACCATCACATAAGTATCTTCTGCTGTAAGCCAGAAATTGCTATACAGAGGTAACTGTGGAACAGCTAGGAAAGAGAGATTTGGCAAAGTGTTGACTCCCTACTGTGGATTCCTTAACCCTTTGGTTAAGGTGCTGTTTAAAACCTTTGTCAGTGACATGGACAGAGGAATTAAATGAACCCTCAGCAAGTCCTCTGATGATACCAAGCAGTGTGATGTGGTCGAGACACTGGACGGAAAGGATGCCATCCAGAGGGACCTCAGCAGGTTTGAGAAGTGGGACTGTGTAAACTGCATGAAAACCCCACACCTGGGTCAGGGCAATCCCAAGCACAAATATAGGATGTCTGGAGAATGGATTGAGATCAGCCATAAGCAGAAGGACTTGGGACTGCTAGCTGATGAGAAGTTCAACATGAAGAAGAGGAGGCTCAGAGGAGACCTCATCACTCTCTACAACGCCCTGAAAGGAGATTGTAGCCAGGTGAGGGTTGATCTCTTCTCACAGGCAGCTATCAGTAAGACAAGAGGGCATGGTCTTAAGCTCTGCCAGGGGAGGTTTAGGTTAGATATGAGGAAGAAATTCTTTACAGAGAGGGTGATCAGGCATTAGAACAGGCTGCTCAGGGAGGTGGTGGATTCTCCATCCTTGGAGGTTTTTAAAAAGAGACTGGATGTGGCACTCAGTGCCATGGTCTGGTAACCAACCACAGGGGTAGTGGATCAAGGGTGGGACTTGATGAGCTCAGAAGTCCTCCCAACCCCTTCTGATTCTGTGACTCTATGAGCCAACAATATGTGCTTGCAGCCCAGAGAGCCAACCATATCCTGGGTTACATCAAATTCTCAGGAGATTCCACCTGGAGAGCTGTGCTCAGTTCTGCCACGGTTTAACACTGGGACAGCAATTAACCAAATGATGGATGCTCTCCTGTCCCTGATTAAAAAATAAATAAATAAAAAAAAAAAGGAGAGAGACTAAGGCACAGAGAATTATGGGTTGGAAACTAAACTACACATCTTCAATGAAACAATAATGATAAAAAAGGAAAAATTACTAAATATATACGAATATACAAAAAAGCAATACCATGTTCCTCTCTCCTTCCCCCAGTAATGCTCACATCACCATGGAGGCTGCAGGGCAGGCCCTGGAAAAGTCCCAGGCTGGGCAGCAGCCTGGAGTCAGCAGTAGTTGAGATCTGGAGGCAGGAACACACACAGATTCAGGCTGGCAAGGATCAGGACCACAGGCAGACAAATGGATGGAATCCTCCCAGGATGCTGAAGAAGCAGGAAGAGGTGAAGAAGAGCTGAAAGGAAGGGGCTTGATCCTCGTGATCCCTCAAATTTATACTGAGTATGCAGCATACGGGATGGAATACCCTGTCTGGTCCATTTTGGTCACTTGTCTTGTCCACTCCTCCCTAAAGGAGGGATTGCAGGTGTGACCCCTTTACTCCGTTTTAATTTCCAGAGCATAAGGTGTTTCTCAAAACAGAGCAATGGCCTTCGCTCTGCAAACCACTCTCTAGCTGGAACTGTGAACACCGAGTGTTATGAGTCCTGGAAGCAGATATTGACTGAGAAATCTTCTGGTAATTTCAACAAGTGCAGCTACTTAGAAGAGACATCTGAAAGCAAAATTATAAGATATTAGTTCTATCCTGTCCCAAAACAGGACAAGCCCCCAACATAAGGACATGGAGTTATTGAAGATATTTGAGAGGAGGGCCACTAAGATGATCAGAGGGCTGTAGCACTTCTATGAAAACAGGCTGTGTTTGGATTGTTCAGCCAGGAGACAAGTCAGCTCTTTGAGGACCTTATAGTAGCCTTCCAGTGCCTGAGGAGGGACTAGAAAAAAAGATGAGGAGGGGCTTTTTGCATGGTCATGTAGTGATAGGATATGGGGTAAAGATTTCAAACTGAAAGAGGGTAGATTTAGGCTAGACATTAGGAAGGAATTCTCTGGCATAAGGGCGGTGAGACACTGGAACAGGTTGTTCAAGGAAGCTCTGGATGCTGCCTCCTTGGAAATGTTCAGGGCCAGGCTGGCTGGAGATTTGAGCAACCTGGTCTAGTGCCCATGGCAGAGGGTAGAATTAGTGGATATTTAGAAGTGGATATTTAAGGTCTCTTGCAACCCAAACCATTCTTTAATTCCATGGTTGCAAGTGATATTTCAGCTTCACATTTTGTCTTCTAAGGAGAGGTTTAAAGTCAGTGAACCTGACTTTACTAACAGCCCTATGATAACTTTCACATTTAGATAAAAATCTTCTCTCCTTTATTCTTTTATTTCTGGTAACTGGCTTTCTTTCCTATAAACTTAATTCTCCATTTAATATTTGTATTCAGCTCCTCAATTTTTCACCTGCTCAAAATTTTGCAGTCTTCCTCACAGAAAAAGTTCTACAATACCCATAAGGTCCTGCTTTTTTCTCACCATCCTGTTCACATATCCATTCCTCTTTCATTTTTTTACCAGGGTCAGCAATTTTTCCTTTTCCAGTGCCTGCTATATCCATTTTCAGAGGTGAACAATACAAATAATTGTAAAATTGCAGAAACTTCTGAAAACAATATATGTACTGGAAAAGGCAGAAGTTTTATATTGTGACCCTGGTTAGAAAAATTAAAAGTTACAATTTGGCAATTGACATAAAAATCTTGATTTTGGGGGGGCTGGAGAAAGCAAGAATTTATTTTACCTACTTAATATCATTATTGTGTGTACTGTCCTGTTTTCATTCCCTCCTTTCCGTTATATACAAACCATTTAACTGACTACATTAGAGTAATGTATTACTTATTCTTCAACAGACTATAGATTTTGTGATTCATTTTTCTCTTGGCTTCTTTCCTGTTGCGTGTCGGATGCATATGTGAAGTAAAAAAAAAAGAGCTGAAGTGTAGGGTCAGTATATCAGAGTGAGTTGGAGATCAAGATGCCTTAACCTGATAACCATGCTACCTGCACTTTCTAGAGTTGTCCATATAGAAGCATCTGCAAACTACAGATGGTTCTTTTTTGTTGTTTTTTTTTTACTCCCCTTTCTGAAAGAATGGATATTTTATCATGAGTAATGATTTTTTTTTTCTGATAGTTATTATGTATTATATGGAACTGCATAGCTAAACAAACAATTTATCTTTTTTTCTTTCATACAGCAAATTATTTCTTTATTAATCTGTTTTTTTCCAACATCCAACGAGATTCAGATGATTCAAATTTATTTGTAAATATGAATGTAAACAGAATCTTATTAATCAGGCTTTCTACAGAGACAGATAGGTTAGAATAACCTTAATTTCTAGTTCAAATATACAAAATCCAAGATAAATGTATTTCCATAGATGATCTACTTATATAAATCCCTGGGAGTAAAATAATCATTTATTGGATTATAATAACTCCTTTTTTTTTGGGGTGGTGGTGGTGGTGTTTGTTTTTGTTTTAAATTTGCTGTTTCCTATATCTTGAAACACAGTTTGAAGAATCCTCTTTCTGGCTTGTTTCTAATAATAACATATGGCTGGTAAGACAGCAGACATTTTAAAAGATATGTTTTCTGAGCCCTTTGAAGCATGAATTACTTGCACTAGTCCTGTGCCTTTGGGAGTAGGTTTAGCTGACCTCTAGGCATTTCCACCATAAAAAAGTCTTTCAGGGTGAAAAAGCTACTGTTCCATTTGTCATTTTAATCCCACAGTGTGAAATAAGAGATTACTTCTGGAAAAGCTATTTTATATGAAACTGTCTTAATAAATTTGGACCAGAGAATCATTCTGAAGACCAGTAAAATATTATGCAAACATTCATATGAACTTTTATATGATGATATTTACTATAGGTCTTTAACACTGTTATTCTTCAATGTTAAAACAAATCATAAACCTTGTAAGGAAAAAGCGTGAGTTGAATTTTTTATTTCTTAATGAGTGTTTGTTTATCAATGAAGACTGTTATTTGTGGAAAGTCATGGAGATCTAAAGTTTTTCTAAATTATGTTCTAAAATCTTTTATCAGCATTAGAGAAGCTGACAATCCAATACTCTTGAAATGTTAAACAAATTATTCACGTCTTGTTAAAGTAAAAATCTTGTTATGAGAAGAAGAGAACACACCTATGCTAAACTAAGAATTTGCTGCTAATTAAAGTTTTAGTAGTATAAGCAAAGTACATAGTTCATATTTTTATTCTGGTTGTAAACACAACCTGGTGTGTAACAACACAAGCTATGTTATTCATAAAGAAAATCCTCATAAAAAATACAGTCTGAATTATTACATATGCATTTTCTAGTATTTTGGGGGGGAAGGAGGCTGGACTTATGCACGTGGTTTAAAGAGTAGTCTAAGTCCTCATGTTATTTTGTGTTCTGCAAAAATAAGAGTGTTGGGGAAGTTCAGCATATTGTCATCACCTAGAGTTCTTCACAGAGGGATATGATGTCAGTGTTGTAGTTTTCTTTTCCCTCAATCCAGTCTAGGCCTACTTTTTACATTCTAAGAGAAAATCTAGAAATTTTTAGACATACTGCTTAGGGATATGTAGTTAACATTTTGTCAGTGTTAGGGCATAGTTGGACTCAATGATCTTGAAGGTCTTTTCCAATCAAGGTGATTCTGTGATCTAACTAATAGATCATTAAGAATGGTCATAATTTTTTTTTTTTAAGGCATTGTATATAGTAGCACATACTACTGAGCTAAACTAACCAGTGGGTAGGTTTATGTTAGATTTTCTAATTACACCTTTTATACTTTACAAGTCTGAATTGCTTTTTTTACCTTTATTTTGTGAATTTTCTGCCCTTAAAGTGTGTCCTTTCTCCATGTTCTTACCTTTTTTTGCACTTTTTCAGATCCATGTTAGTCAGTTATATCATCTTGTAAATTACTATTCAGACATTATCCAATTATCACAGTTGCAAAGTTATTCTGCAGGAAGAATATGCTCCTCAGATATTTAATAAACTTTGTGTTCAGCTAAAGTCAAAGAATACCAGATCAGATATTTATATTTTCTGTATATCTAGGAGGAAAAAAAAATCTATCAGCAAAAAAAACAATCAAACAAAAAAAAACAAAACACAAAACCCCCACACCTTAATATATATTTGAATTGACAACAAATATTTATATGGACAATTTTCATTGTCTCAACAATAATTTAACAAAGTTTTATTGCAGCCTTTACTAAAAAACTTATCATCTAATCATCTAATATGATCTGTATAATTACTTATCCATATTGTCTAGAGAATGAATATGCAGTAGAACAAAGCATTCATACAAAACTGTAGTAAAATAGTGACTTCAGGTTGCAGAGGACTTCACAAAGTAGATAATTGCTGTGTTCCTCGGAAAAGTTTTGACCATATTCAATGATGGAAGGATCTTTAAGGCAAATATTGTCATATTCTCTCTTTATTTTTCCCCCCTCCACTCACACCCATCTGCCACAGTTTGACTGCTCAGTTGTAAGAGCCTTAACTGTTGCTCTTTTACCACGTAGAATGCACAGATGGGTTGGATATTGTCAGACAGAGATATTAGCAAGTAGTAATGCAAACACAGTGAAAGGACATTTCTTTCTGCAGATGAACAGACTTAAAATTACACAGAAATAATACAACTGTTAATTTTATGTTATGCATCTTTCCTGTCCAATCCTTATCTCTTGTTCTTATATTGTTACTGATAACTGTACGTGGTGATTTATCTTGTATTCCATCATTGAATTAAAATTTTATTTTCTGTATGTATGCTGTTCTATAGGTAAAAACATGTTAAGTCAGTGTTTTTATTGCCTTGATACATGTTCTTTTCAGGAACACTTAATGGATATAATTGAATAATTACTTAGCTGTTAATCAGATCTTTAAAAAATAACAAACTATGTCTACTGAGTTAGGACAATGAACAGCTACACACTCTATGTACTTTAAGACCATTTAAGACACTTACCCTTTTTGACTTCCAAGGAAGTACATATAAGATATTATGAGCTTATTCACATAGCAACCTAGTTTAAAAAAACAGCTGTCTCACTGATTAGTCCTGATTTCTTCACATTTTCGATAGCAGAGGAAGACTGCTGAGCTCTCCCTTCCATTAAAGGAAAGCTCTACATTTCTTTGCATATATTACATATTAAATTTTACACTCATTTACCCAATTAACTGATAAAACTGAACACAAAAACATCTTTTTTCAGTAGTGACAGATTTAGAAGTCAGTGTAAGAGAAATATGAAGTCCTTGATTTTATTTTTTTTTTCCCTGTTGAGTTATCCTGCACATTGGGCAGCTAAAATTGTTCAGCTATGACTTCTAGACATATTTGTTTTATCCCTTAATTTATCTTTTTTGAAAGTTTTTGGAATATATATGCGTATAAAATTTGGAAGAAAAAAACCTATAACCCATCTGTCTATATAATCATACAAACTGTCTGTAAGAATCACGATAAGATATGAAAGTGTTCAAAATCTCTAGAGAATCTGGTGATAAACAGTTAAAAGGTACCTGAATACCTTATGCCTTAAACTTTTATTTTGAGGTAAAAGAATTTTACTTTTTTGAATTTATTTACTTCAACTATATATATGAACATTTTTCCTCCCATTTGATAACCTAAATTTCTCTTATCTTTGCAGTTAAGAAATAGAGGAACAGAAAAGGAATTAATAAAAGAGTCCTCCAGTGCACATACAGACTCGCATGCACAATCGTAATTATATACTTCCATAAGCTATAGAACACCCCAAAAATAGTACACCAGAGGTGGGATTCGCCTCACTGAACTCTACTATCCTACAATACAGAAATCCCCATTTGAGTTGGCAGTTTAACCTTCCATTTAATTTGGCCTATTTTAGCTATCTATTTTAAGCCAAGATAAACTGAGTCCTAGTTACCCCCACCTGAAAGCCAGTTACCTTGAAGAATGTATTAGCAGTACACAGGGGAAGGAGACATCCAACTGAGATAACAGGACTGAAAATTAGGTAGGAAAAAATGAGGACTAAGTGAATGAATTACCTTCACACGGCTAGAATTTCAGTTTGTCACATAGGGTGCCCTAGGTAATGTCTCATTTAGTTTTACATAAAAATTGGATTAAATATCCTCCCTCCTCTCCCCCTCCCCCCTTTAAATTTCCTTTGCAATGCATTTATTCAGGTTTTTGTCAATTTGTTTAAGACAGATGAGTTTTCAGTCTATGTTTTATACATTTGTTTTTCATATTAGTTTTTAAAGTACTACAGCTCCAGCCTTTCATTCTGTCTTTGAGTCATTGCAAAAAGTGAAAAACATTTAATATTTTCTGCATGCTGCTGAGGGTTATATCTTAATGTTCGGTACTCAGCCCTATGTAGCACACCTCTGACACCTAACACAACAGAAGACTATATGCCTTTTTACATAAGATCTATCCACGATGATAACCAAGTTGAATAACAAATACTATCATCACTTTTTTTCTGTCTCCTCTCTCTCTGTTAACTGCAGATGCAGATAGGTATATTTGATGCCAATAAAAAAAAAGTTTCATTAATAATTGTGCGTTTTTACTTATTAGTTAGCATACAGGGATTTCACAGCTGTTGTATAATTTTATACACAAGAAAACAAAGACATTTTAACTGTTTGTCATGGCTTAGCTTTGTCTAACAGCTAAATTCTCACCTAGCCACTCCTTCCCTCCCTATCCTCATTGTGGCACGGGGAGAAAATAGGATGGGAAAGATCATGGGTAAACATAAAGACAGGAACGTTTCTTAACAATTTCTCTCATTGGCAAAACATGTTTGACTTGAAAAAAACAAATTTAATTTACTGTCAATTACAATCTACTTGGGTAGGAAAAAACAGAAGGAAACATAACAACAATACCTTTCCTCTCTCCCCTCCCCAGGCTCAGCTTCACTCCTCTGCCAGCTTTGCAACTTCCCACTGCCAATACCTTGACACAGGCACTCCATACATTGTCATTTGACTCCCAGTTTGATTTGTTTTCCTATTTTTATATTCTTCTCAGTCTAAGAATGGATAAAGAAAGCCTTCTGGCAAACAGGTGCTGATGCTTCTATTTTAACATGTGCAATATAAAGAACTGTAAATAAAACCTGAAAATAAGAGAAGTAGGAAATCACTTTACTGCTCTTATTCAACATTTTCTGTTCAGCACTGTGAATTTTACAAAGATTAATACTGGCTCCTCATACTGGCTCTGACACTTAAGTGAAGCTTAGGAGATCATTTTCTACAAGGGAAGATTTACCTTCTTAAGGCACAAAAAGATAAAAGTGATATTCCTGTATTCATGTTCAAGTGTGAGTGGTGTATGGCAAGTTCTCTAATGACAATCAGCACTCTGCATACTATTCCCAGGAGAAATCAGATTGTATTCTTACACTGCATGCATAGAGAGCAAATTATTTTCTAACTTTGCTCACCTTCTTATTTGGGAGCCACTGACATTTTTTTCATTAGCCTCATGCATTTTCTTTATTTCTTGATCCAATGTTACATTTCATCAGAAACCTCTTCCAGGATGCTAGTGTAGTAGAGCGAAGATGAAATAAAGGCTCTAAGTTTGTATTTAAAAGTTTAAGATGATCCAGTAATATAACTTTTATTTCTAGAGCTTAAATTTTTATGTTTTTCATTGGCATGTTGAGGCTACTTATTTCTGCCAACACATCAGGAGGCCTGCCACTCAAATGTTATGTTTAATTTCCCAGCATAGGGTTAAAGATACAGAAGGAAAAAAAATAATCAATACTATGTTAATTTTGTAAAATTTCAGACTTAGGCCACTGTTCTTATTACTAGTATTTTCAATTGAAAAACACCAGTAAACATATTTTCCCATGCCTTACTTCCAGAAATGCCTTAGTAATCTGAGTTATTTCACTGTTAATTCACAGAGTCTGAAGTAGTCTTTGGAGGTGCAGAGTAATACGGACCTTCATGGGTGACTGAAACACACACTGAAAAAAACCCACAACAAACCAGACAAAACAGTTTAACATTGCAGTTTATATGCAATTTCTTATTATTCTCAATATAAAGTTCTTTACTAATAATATTTTCCTTCATTTCTGGCTCATTCTAAGCTTTGAAATGTGTTATGTTCTTGTGTAGACAAATGTCATGTAATTTCTAGGATTACAACAGGGCAATGTTAGGCATGTTCTACAGGTTGGAACGTGACATAAACACAGTAATTTGATAAAGCCATTTCAGTTGTCTGTGGTGACATTTAAAAACATGAAATCTTAATTCCAGGTTTGTTAATTCAGCACAAAGTACATTAAGTTTAGGTCACAAAGCTTTTTCAGTAATGATTTCTTAATGTGATTTCTTTTCATGAAGAGTGAAATGTGCCTGATTCTAACTGCACCTATCCCATGTTAACATATGTTCATTATATTTAATATATTTGTAAACTTATCATTGTTCAATATGTGTAACTTTTATCCTGGCCCAAACAAGGACATACTGCAATGCCATTATTCTAATGTACTTCACAGAATATTTATAAGTTAGTTACACAAACAAGGATTTTTTCTGCCTAAAATTACACAAAAAATGTAAGATTGTGTAGTTATTGAAATGGTTAACGTTGTACCATTACAATACTGAAACCAAATCAAACATGGAAGGAAATCCAGTTACATTTAAAAGGAGATTGTGAACAGGCTACCTAGAAGAAATGTCATACCAGCAGCCATTTATGTAAATATACTTCTTAATGAAAAAAGATGATTTTGCTGTTGAACTGATGTGATTTAGGCTTTTAAATTCTAAGTAGATTTCAGTACTTTGTTTCTAAATCAAAATTAGTAATGAAATAATTAAAGCACTTAGAAGTCTTTGTAAATGAACTTTTTTTTAATTTATTTATTTATTCAAAAGCTAGAAGGAAAGCATTTTGTACATGAAATATATCTGGACTATTGTATCAGCTGGGGATTTAAGGTTATCCTCATTACTATATAACTCATTTATTTAGCCTGATTTAAAATTCCCTTTAAAACCAGACTCTCATTGTAATCAAAATTATGTTTGAGTAAGTTGTTCAGGACTGGGATGATCACAGCATACTGCCAGTGATTTTAAATTGTGCAAACAATAGAATAATAAAATATAATCTGTGAGAGAGTAGGAATGTGTGAGTATCTATCAGAAAAGTCTTCTTCTTTTTACCTGACTCCAAGATAAACCTTGAAATGCAAGGAAAAAGGCACAGCTCCCTGGAGGCTGCAGTGAGCTATAAGCAGCAAGATTGAATGAGAAAAACAATCAGTTTGAAATACAAAAGTTTAAAGATGTTATTATGTCATCCTTCAAAACAGGAACATAATTTGCACACAAAAATAGGGACATATTTGAGACTAAGTTAATTTAAGTGTGATAAATTCATTCAAGTGAACAAGGGGAGAGAACAGCAGGGAGAAACCTCTAGAGCATTTTGCTAGTTGTAATGCAGAAAGAATTTATTTATTTATTTATTTATTAGCCTAATGGATTCTATCTCTATCTTATATGAAAAGAATGCTGAGACCCGAAGGTTTGCTTCCTGAACAGATTCATCTTCCATTCTGACAGCCTGGACTTCAGCACTCAAGGACACTACCTACACTATTTGCAAGTTCTCTTAGGTAAATATTTTTCACAGGTCCACGTACCACTGAACATACCCACATGGACTATCTGACGTCTACTGATGAGAAGCAGTCCTCAAGACAGGATGTGATCACAAAGCAGGTGCAAATGCTTGAAATGCTTTCTAGTTTTAGTTTGATGAATGCTATTCATCTGAGCACAATTGTGCGCTGGCTCCTGAGTTTGCCCTAGCAAGACATAAACTCATTGTATTTACCATTCTTTGACTTTGAATTTAACTGAAGTGGAGCTAGGAGATTATTTGCTCCTTTAGAAAAGACAGAACTTTTTTTAAAATTTATACTCGGTTCTTCTACTCTATAGCAGCATATCATAGAGGTGAAGTGCATTGTTGTATACCAGTTATCTGATACTTACTTTTGGTACCATGAACTGCAAAGCTCCCATAAACTGAAGTGTCATTAGGTGGTACCTGACTGGTGTAATCATTGTCTTCTAAAGAATTTACAGTGATGTCTGAAGATGCTTTAAAATTTCACTTTAAAACACATTGTGTTGGTGTTGTTTATGCCCTTTGTCAGTTTGTTTCATGTTTATAACTTTGTCAGTCAATTTATGAGAGAGAGAGAAGTGGTAAGCAAGGGGGCTTCTCCAAAGAACCTGTAGCAGCAGGTACCAGCACAGAGTGATTGTGTCAGAGGACAAAACCTTACCCCACACAAGGAAGTAGTAGAGCCTCATGTGTTGCATTATCATTCATTACTGTTGTAAGTATTATTTTGTTAAGCAGAATTACCTTAGGTTTTTGGGGTTTTTTTCTGTGTATTTTTGCTGATGAAACTGGTGCCCTTCAAAAATGGGATTACAGTGTTGGTGGATAAAGGAAAATGAACTGAAATGATTTATCTTGTCTTGTGCAAATATTGAGCACTGTCCTACACAATGTTCTTGTCTCTAAAATGAAGACACATGGATTTATGAGTGGACTAGTCAGTAGATGAGGAATAGGCTGGATGGTCTTACTTAAGGAGTTCACTGGCTCAAAGTCCAGGTGGAAACCAATGAAGAGTGGTGCCCCTCAGGGTCCATATTGGGACTAGTATTATTTCAAATCTCTTTGGCTACATGGACAGTGAGATTGAGTGAATTCTCAGCAGCTTTGCAGGTAACACCGAGAAGAGTGGTTGATACTCTAGAGAGAAGAGAGGCATCCAGAGGGACCTAGACAAATATGAAAAGCGGGCTTTTACAAACTGTATGAAGTTCAACAAGGCCAAGTGTAAGGTCCTGCACATGGCTCAGAGCTACCCCAAACATGGATACTGGCTGGGCGATGAGTGGATTGAGAGCAACACTGTGAAGAACCACTTGGGTGTATTGGTGAACAAAAGAATGAATATAAGCCTACAATATGCTTTCAAAGCCCAGAAAGCAAATTGTAATCCTGATTGCATCAGAAGCAGTGGGGCCAGCAGGGCAAGGGATGTCATTCTCCCCCTCTACTCTACTATTGTGATGACTCAGTTGAAATACTGAAATGGCTCTAGGGTGGCCAGCATAAAAAAGACATAGAATTGTTGAAGAGGGTCCAGAAGAAGACTATAAAGATGATTAGGGGGCTGGACCACCTCCCCTAGGAAAATGGCTTGAGAATTGGGGTTATTACCCTGGAGAAGAGAATAGTTTAGGGAGAGTTTCCAGTAGCCTTCCAGTACTTTAAGGGGAAGCAGAGGAGAACTGAGGAGGAACTCTTTATTGGGATTGTAGTGACAATACAAGGGGTAAGGGCTTGAAATTGAAAGAGGGAAGGTTTAGGCTAGGCATTAGAAAGACATTCTCTAGTGTGAGGGTGGTGAGACACTGTGTCTTAGATTAATGAAGTGCTGTTTTGGAAGTGGGGGTACCACAGAAGTGGCTCTTGTGAGAGGCTGCTGAAAGCTTCCTCAGTTCCAGTCCTGGCCCCGCCTCTGCCCAAGGAAGAGATGTTATAGGAAACTGGATGAACCTCTGCAAGTAACATAGTCAAGAAAAGAGAAATGAAACTGCAAAAATATAGAACAAGAAACCTGCAGAGCACAGGAGAGGACATGGTAAGAGAGCAATGCCAGAGCAAAGACAACAAGGTCTGAGAAGTAGGAAGTGGAGAAAGTGCCCAGCAGAGATTTCTCTGCAGCCTGTGTTGAGATTGCAGGTTGATCCCTGCAGCCTATGGAGGAGCATGGTGAAGCAGTCCCTGAAGGACCACACTGGGGTAAATATAAATTTGTAGCCCCTGAAGTGTCACAAGTGGGCAGATGTAAAGCACCAGCCTGTGAAGGATTGAAGAGAGGGGCAGATGTGAATCTGCATCTGTGGAGGATCCCATGCCAGGGGAGGTGACTGTTCCCGCAGCAGCCGTGACTCTGTGTGCAGCCCAGGCCGGAGCAGTCTGTGCCTGAGGGACTGCACCTGTGGGAGGGACTCGTGTCCCAGGGGTTCCTGAAGGACTCTCTGCCATGGGAGGGACCCCATGCTGACTGGGGGAAGAATGTGAGGAGTCCTCATCCTGAACAGGAAAGAGAAGCAGAAACAACATGTGGTGAACTGACCCTAAACCCCCACTCCTTGTTCCTCTTCATGTGGAGGTGGGGTGCAGGAGTGAAGTAATCTGGGTCTGAGAAGAAGGGAGAGGTGGTGGGCGGGAAGGTATTAAGATCTGACCATGTTTTCTCTTCCTCCTAGTAGATTAAATTAGGGATTTTTCCTTCCCAGATTGAACCTGTCTGATTTTCACCTGTTACTGTAGTTAGGGAATGAAAACCTCCCCACCCTTGTCTCGATTACCCAGCCTTTAGGTGGATTTTCTCTTCTCTGTCCCACAGTAGGGGTGAGTGAGCAGAGGCCTGGTTGGTACCAGCTAAGTCTAAACCTTGACACATTGAAAAAGGCCGTACAGGGAAGCTTTGGATGACCTCTCTTTGGAAGTGTTCAAGGCCAGGTTGGATGGGGTTTTGAGCAACTTTATCTAGTGGGGGGGTGTCACTGTCTGTGGGTTGGGAAGTTGAAACTAGAAGACCTGTAAGATCCCTTCCAGTCCAAATCATTCTTTGAGTCTGATTGTAGTTTATTTTTCATGGGTTTTTTTTTTTAATTATTAATTTTTAATTGATATATTAATTCATGCAGGGCTCATCTATTTCCCTCATATATCCACATCCACACTAACTGATTGACTGCTACAGCCCCTGTATGTTACTCAGTGTATGGATATAAGGCACTGAAGATGTTGATGGCCAGGACTATGGCTATCATGGGACAAACGTGGAGGCTTAGATGCCAGAGGAAGTGACAGCTGTAAATATGAAGAGAATCACTATAAGAAAATGTATCATTTAAGTAAAAGGAGAATAAGAATACAGGTGTAATGAATCAAAGCAGCCTACTGTGTAATCTTAGACAAGTCTGAGTTTCTAAAATCTCAGAAATAATAGTATAAAATGTTTTCCAGTTTCACTCTGTAATTCAAAAGCTGATTTTTTTTCTTGACGACTTTGTTGTTTACTAGTGAGTCATGAGTGCCAACAAAAGATTACAGACTTTTTTTTTTTGTTTTGTTTTGGTGTGGTTTTGTTTTTGTTTTTTTAAGTTGCCTCAATTTTCATCACCCATTTCATATATTAAGTGACAAGGCAGAAACAGCAGTAAAGATATTTTTGAGATAAATACAGAAATTTACATGTTCAATTTTCATGGCTTTCTTGGTATCAACAGAAAAGAAAAACAGCAAGTTATGAAACAAGTAGGTTATGAGTCAAAGACAGCTGGTATGAAACTGACTACCATATAGCTGCTAAAATCTTCTGTAGGTGTAGGATGACAAAGCTCATCACTGACATAGTAAGGCAGAGCCAGTATTAATGAAAGGGCAGCACAACCTATCCTGAGAATCTTTAAAAGGATTACAAAAATCTGCCTACAACTCAAGTTCCTGGTGCAAAGCCTTGTAGAAACCTTTTACTGTGTCTTTGTATTAGTTTTTCAGGCTATGAAACATCATCTAAGATGAAAATATACACTTTTTTTTTTTTTTTTTTTTTTTCCCCAGCCTGCACATTACAGTCTTCTATCTATACAAGAATGAAGAAGCAGATGGGGGCAGTAGTATCTTAGATCACTACATTTTCCTGGGGATTAAAATACTACTTATTATCATGCATAGTCTTTCTCAGAATTTCCACAAAGCCAAATTATCTTTATCATTTCCCATTGACTGTCATGCTTATCAGATAGTTTTAATACTACAGACTGCAGTGTAGCACAGTTAAAAATTTAAACTTTTCAAAATTCGAATAGTATTTCATTTATGTGATTTAAATCCCTGAATTTATGCATGCCATTTAAACATAGAATGTAATCAGCCTGAAAAACCTTGTTTTCCATAAAATTAAGTCAAATGTCACTGTTTATACTAATACTCCTTAATTCTTTGGTAAATAATTCACACATCATAATTTCCATAGTTTTGCCTAGATACAGGTACCAGCCTATTCAAGTGTTATCTCATTTGGCTCACTTAAAATTTTTGATTAGTAGCACATTATTAGTAGTAGCGTGTAGGCCCAGATATGTAGTGCATGAATGTTGTTTCTATTCTGGGTCACTTGACAATTTTATACACATCTTTGGATCATATAGCAAGTCCAGAGCCCACTTATGTTTGTAACTAGGGAAACACATTTGCTTAACAGCTCTTCAGCTTTTCCTTAGTTCTCTGAATCTGCTTTATGCATAAAAGTATGTGCTGTCAGCTACAGGACAGCAGAAGCAGAAGTCAGTTCTCAGACACACTGGGAAAAAGATATGAATTGATAGTGTTACTGAAGGTCAACAGGTCTAGAAGCAGAGGAATCTGCAAGTTCTGTTCTCCATGCTTATGCTCAAAAATTTAAGCAATTTGAGGCTTTCTAGATTTAAGAACATTTGCATTTGTCAGGAGAAAAATGGTAATTAAAGAGTGTGTGATTCACTTTACAAAATATATAACCTTGAAATTACCTGAAATAACCTTGAAATTATCAGCATATTGTCACAATTTGCTGCATGTTTTCTGAAGCTGGTAAACTTTTCCATTTGGCTGTGGTATTTTTCTCTCACATGAGTAATACAAGTGTGAAAGTGATGAGCCATCTATTCTGGCTCAATATCAAGTCTTGAAAATTTGTGCTTCATGTCTGACAGCTTTTAATAGAAGCTGGATTTAATCCAATTTTATACACTAAAAAGAGAAATAGAAAAACCTTTTTTTGCTAGAGTTAGCACACAGAAAAGCACTGTGTGAGCACTAAGGTTAACATTGTTGGCCAGTGACTTCTTAATTTTAGCCATAGATCTAGTAACAGCAGCAGTTCCAGCTTTGCCATTTGGCTCAGACTCTATTCTGTGGAGAGAAAAAAAAAAAAAAAAAGTCTCTTTTACAAAATTGTTCATAAGAAAGCTAATTAAAAGAGTGACTCTGTATCAACAAGTCAAATAAATTCCAGATCATATAAATCTATTAATAACATCTTTGCCAACTCCCCAATATTTTAATGTAAAAATTAGCTGTGTTGGCTCATCTTCCTCATGGTAGCTCACTTTGTGACGGGTGGTTTGTAAGAAAAAAATCTGATGCAAGCTTCAGAGAGCAGAAGTGAACTATTCCCGCAAATGATGCAGCAAAGTAATAGAACGATGGCATTTTTTCAAGCTTGTGTACAACCTGTAAAGATCACGTGGCATTAAGGTAACTGAGGAGCAAGGAATGCATGGAAAATAGTGGCAGAGGATGAAAAATGCTCATATATATATTTTCATTACTGATACAAATACAGGTTACAGATGTATTAAAAACCCTAAAAGCTTTAGCTGTCTTTGACTCTTCATGTCAAATAGAAATATTTTTTTTCAAAAAATTGTTGCAAAGACAGACACCAATTCACTGTCTTCCCCTCCCTCCTGGTATCTATCTGAATTGTCTCAGCTGAATATCAACAAACTCAGTCCTTTCAGTTTCCACACTCAATTAGTAAGCAATGACCAGAATATTTAAAGCTATGTGAATGGGAGCCAGCCATCATAATACATTTTATAATCTGGTCTAAAAGCGAGACCAATAAAAGATGATTCTGGCAGAGAAATGATCAGAAGTTAGGATCCTTAGCTTAAAGTGCCATTGACAAACAAAATTATGTACACTCTTTTATTATAGAAGGAAATTATGTATCTAAGAGCCAAGTAATTCATGACAGCCAGTTCAGCAGGCAGAAAGATGTCTTTGTTACTTAGTAAGAAGCTATGTAGAAAACAGCATGAAATACCTGAGTGTAGTGTTTGTTTGTACATGGTGGGCTGTGTCTCCACAAATAAATGAAAGCTGAAAGAGGGCTAAGGTCTAATCCTAGGATCCAACGCAAAGTGTCACCATCTAATTGGTGTTCACACTTTGCTCTAGCTGTCTCCAGGACTGTTTTGTCTCCAGGACTGGATAGATCTGTAAAAAGACCAGGGAATAAAGAAGCATTTATATGGTTTGTGATTGACAACAATATTCAGCCAATGTGCAAGATCTGGTTGTTGATCCCCAAATTATTTAATACAAGAACTAGGTGTCATGCAAAGCAAAAAAAAAAAACAAAAAAACCAAAACCAAACTATGAGGAGATTTGGGCAGAGCAGATCATGGAATCAAGGAATGGTTTTATTTGGAAAGGGATCTTAAAAATCATCTAATTCTAAACCCCCTGCATGGGCAGGGACACCTCCCACTAGACCAGGTTGCTCAAAGCCCAGTCCAACATGGCCTTGAACACTTCCAGGGATGAGGCATCCAGAGCTTCCCTGGGCAGCCTGTTCCAGTGTCTCACCACTCTCATGCTAAAGAATTTCTTCTTAATGTTTAATCTAAGTCTAACTTCTGCCAGCTTAAAATAATTACCCCTTGTCCTATCACTACACATTCTTGGAAAAAGTCCCTCCTGCAGGCTTCCTTCAGATACTGGAAGGTTGCTGAAGGTCTTCCTGGAGCCTTCTCTTCTCCTCTCAACATGCTCCAAGATCTTCATGATAAAAGCATACTTTTTTTTTTTACAACCACTGAGTTCTGAGAAACTCCACAGGAAACATGGGAGGCAGATATTATTAACCAGTTCAAAAAGGAACTAGATAAATGTATGGACTAAAATCTATAAACAGGTACCAAAGAGGCCAGACAGGAATATACCTTCTAGTATTCCTAATAGAATTCTGTATACTGGAGCAGTATGAGAGGAAAAGATTGCAGGAATTAGACAGGGTTGTATGCTCTACTTAATAGCATCTTCTATTGATGCTCTTTGGAGACAATACTGTGCTAGCTGGACAACTCATTTGCCTTCCTAGATCATATCTTAATCTAACAATACTTTTTATATTTCTTTTCCTGAAGAACTTGGCCATTCAAGAGTTTTGTTTTGGTTTTGGTTTTGTGTTTTGTTTTTTTTTTTTAAAATATTTTTGTTAGGAATTCTTACAAAAACAACACACTGTTCCTCCATTATTTTTTTCTATGAAACTTAGATTACATATAGCATCAATAAGAAGAAATGTATGTTCTTCTAGTATCATCTTGGACACATTTCACTCCCCTGATCTTCAGAACACAGTGAAATTCACAGTTCTTTTTGAATACACAGTAAGTATGGATACAACGTAGCCCAGCACACAGAATATATAGAATCATAGAATGGTTTGGGTTAGAAGGGACCTTAGACAATCTAGTTCCAACACCTTCAACAAGACTACAGCGATTTACTTTACATCTACAATCATTTACAATGGACATATACAACCATGTATATATACTATATATATAACCATACTATATCAATATAGCATGAGAAGGTCTCTAATTCAGTAATAGCAAACAAGAAATCTCTTACCTTCATTCATGTTTTTTTCTGTTATAGCTTCACTTTCCAGTACTATGTATTTCTGTCCATTATTCTGTCCTTTCTCATTCTCTCTTCGTTTTACTCTCTACACTTTCTGTTTTTCTTTCTTACTCCTATTAAATTGTACAACAAGATGCAAGAAGAGGAAGTTCAAATTGCAACTTCTCAGGATTGGCAATTTGTGACTGGCATGGAGGACAGGGAAGCTCAACTGGCAAAGGGGCTCATACTGGCTGCTGGCAGGAATGCCAGACACAGAATGACTACCTGTAAGCCTGTGACATTTCCCTTATTGGTTATTAAGTAAGGAATGGCCCCAGCATTGCCTTGTAGCCATCCTGTAATGGGAGCTATCTGGGAGCACCTCTGGGCAGCAGAGCTGGTGCTGGGGGTTGGAACCAAGGGCAGGCTGAGGCTCCCAGTATAACACTCAAAGAAAGGATTGATGGCTGTGTCAATGTGGATAAGAATCAGTTCATGACACATCTTCCCAGTACTTTGTAGGACTCTGTCCAATATATGGATTTGGGGGTTTTTTGTGGGTTTTTTTTTCATGTGTATTTTAGAACAAATGTATGCTTCACTGGCATTAAGGAGTGCAAAAAAATTTCTCCAATGTTTCTCTCTCTCTTTATCTCCCTGATTTTTTTCCCTTGTCATGGTTTAGGCCCAGCTGGTACCAACCAGGCCTCTGCTCACTCATCCCCCAAGCCACCCTGGGAAAAGTAGTACAAAATCCAACTAAAGGCTTGTTAAACAAGACAAGGGACAGGGAGATTTTCATTCTCCAATTAAAGTAACAGGAAAAAACAGAACCACTCAACTTGGGAAGAAAAAAACTAATTTAATCTGCCATGAGAAATAGAAAACATGACCAGATCTAATCACTTCCTCCCCATCACCCATCCACCCCCTACGTTCCCCCCACCCCTTCTTCATGGGTCCAAATTGCTTCAATCTTGCCACCCCTCAGTGGTACAGGAGGATGGCGAGGGGGGGGGATTAGGGCCAATTCACCATACATTGTTTCTGCCACTCTTTCCTCCTCAGGAGGAGGACTCCACATGTTATCCTCCCGCTTCAACATGATGTCCTTCTCATGGGAAAGAGTTCCTCAAGAACCCCTCCAACACGAGCCCCTCCCACCAAGTGCAGTCCCTCAGAAACAGACTGTTCCAGCCTGGGTTACTCAGAGTCACAGTTTGCTTTGGGAACAGTCACCTCCTCTAGCACAGGGTTCTCCACAGATGAAGATCCACATCTTCCCCACTGTGCAATCCTGCACAGGCTCCTTCTTCACATCTGCCCACCTGTGACACTTCAGGAACTACAAATCTACATTTATCCTACTGTGCTTCTTCAAGGACTGCTCCACCTTGCACCTCCAAGGGTTGCAGGGCTGTCATCTCACCACAGGCTGCAGGGAAATCTCTGCTTGGGCATCTTCTCCCCCTCCTTCTTCACTGACCTTAGTATTTTTGCTCTGGCATTTCTCTCACCTCCTCCTTTCCCCTGCAGGCTTTTTGGTTTGTTTTTTTGTTTTTTTGTTGTTTTTTTTTTTAGTTATTTTGGATTTTTTGCTTCTTTTTTTATATTTCTGCAGTTTCATTTTCTCTTTCTTGAATATGTAACTTGCAGAGGCTCATCCAGCTTCCCATATCTGCTTGTCCTTGGGCAGAGGTGGGGCCGGGATTGGAACTGGGGGATCTTCCAGTTCCTTCCCTCTGGGAACCTCCCTTGTCACCATCCTGTTTCCAAAACACTGCACTAACACAAGACACCTGTTTTCTCTACTCAGGCTGATACTATTCTAAACTGCAATACTGGAAGCAAATAAGGACTCTCCCTTCATATTTCTGAAAGAATGTGGATATTCCAAAGTTAGCTCCAACCTTGACAAATTCTTACATTAATCACATTTGCAATAAAAAGTGTTTTCCAGAGAGGCATTTGTATTTTGAAATAAAAAATTATCTAATTTTTATTGTGCTTCAAAGCCATTTAAGTAGAGCATGTTATTAGTTGATTCACTTTGTTTGTGGGTTTGTTTTTTAATTTAGGATTATTTGTTAAAAAAAAAAAAAAAAAAAAAAAAAAAAAAGATATGAAATTCTAAAAGGATTGTATTAAGACCAGCTAAAGAATTTGTCATGGATTATACTTTGGAAGTATAAATGAATCCTGGAAACATACTAACTTGTGTTGAATATGTGTTATTTTTCTCCTTTTCTTCTGTTGCAGCTAGAATTCTTTATAATATTAATATCACTGAATCTGCAGGCTCTGTTGCTCAGGTTTTGAAGATTCCCTCCATATTACATACTTGTTCTTTTAGTAATTTCCAGATGATATGGTAAGGAAAACTTTCCACATGAAGATACAACTTTTCTCCTACAGTTGCCAAGAAGAGTACTGGTACCAGTTTACTCAGAAGGTCAAGTATTATTGAATGAATTTGCAAACAGGCTACCTTTTCCCTGATTTTCCCTAATTTCTTTTTTCTCTCCACCACCCCCTTTTTTTTTTTTTTTTTTTAATTTCCTTTTGTTTCTGGTGTGCATGTGTGTTTATCTTCTAAATGTTTTGGTTGTGTTTGTCTATGCATACTTAGTGACAAATGTAATCAAGCAGTCATTCTGGGAGTAAAATGAATATGTTCTGAAGTCATCTTTATTGGTTTTTCTACCATTCAGAATACAGACTTGGTTTTGGACTGCTGCACTTAAAAATAGAAAAATTTAAATTAATATAGGTTTCATTGGGAAAACATTGTTTAATCCTATTACTTTAAAAGTAATAAAAAAATCCCTAGATATTGCCCATCAATTGCATGGTATGTAAACCAGGAAGAGCCAACTTTCCAGTTCTGCAAACACTATAGTTATTTTTATTATTGTAGAAGTGTATGAGAGCTAGCAGTAGTTATATTGTCAACTGCATGTATTTATGCAACTGAATTTCACTGCCTCTCCTGCTGAATCTGGTTGTCTCTGTCTTCGTCATATTCATTATGTCTGTGCTGTTGGATCATATGTGGACACCAGTTCAGGCCTTCTGAGCACTCACAAATTACAAATCAACACGCCATGCCAGGAGCAAAAGATCATGGAGATTAAGCACTCCAGTTCTCACTTCTTTTACAGCTGTCTACCCCAAGATAATTCTTTACATAAAGGTTCAGTACATGGACATTTTTCTCATAGTTTCACTGTTTTAATCACTTTCCAGCTTTACATTTTCATCTGAACTTTAAGGTACTGAAGACAAGAATATGCTGTTCTAGGTTATTATAATCTTGACTTGGATGGTTTTCTTTGAGTGTCATCTTGAATTGTATGATAGCAACACTAACAGTGATTCTATACCCTTTTCTGCTGTCACTCATAAACATAATGGCAAAATAATAGTTACATATCTGTTTTATCTTTGGTTAAATAAGATAATAATATCTGGAAGACCATATATTTAATGTTAGGAAGTTGGATTGATGAAAAATAGTCAATTATGCAGTATTGGTCTTCCTTAAAAACTTAAGGGCAGTTAATTCCTTGCAGTTATGCAAATTCAGACTTTTAAATGTGTGTCTTTTAATTATCACATTATGCATAGTTTATTGCAATTTGTTTATGAGGCTGCAGTCATAGACAAAAGAAAAGTAGGGCCTGGCTAATAAAGACTTCTTCTGCTCATTCAGTGTGTTTGAAACAGTAATGTCAGGCTTACTATTTTTCAAATTCTCCAGTATATATGATAGATAACAGAAAGTCATGCTCAGCACATTTAGCTTGTATTTTTGATTTAACATATTTAAAGATCTCTGAATGGCTACAACATAGCTTCCTGAAAAATCCTCCAAATTGTTCCAAATTATCAAAATTAAGGAAAGGACTTTATAGCTTACAATATTATCTGATAGTTGCATTTGGATTCATAGTAATCTGCCTTGGCATTTTCAAATTTTCTAGTTGTAAAGGATTTCTTTCATGCTGAAGTAGTAAAATTGTATGGTAATTGGTCATTGTTTGCACTGCTGTACTTAGAAACATTTCACTGCTGCCATTATAATCCTAGCAGTTCTAGGACTGTGTAATTCATCCATTAAATTTTGCTTTGGGCTAAAACTTGGCATGCAAATTGTGTGTCCATTTTTAGATTATATGAGCTTCAAAAAAATTGCACTCATTATACACTTTTTTTGACCTTATACTTGATAACTAAAAATAATTCAGTGCCTGGGGTTTAGAAAACTGAAATGCAAGTTATGACTCTGGGACCAAATCCCATGAAGGGATACTGACAGAAACTCAGTATTTTCAAGAGGACATGCATAAAAACATGTTCACTATTTATTATGTACAGCTCCCACTGTGTGAAAAATAGACTTAGTCCATGCGTGATGCTGCATGCAAATGTGACTGGTAAGCATATAAACAGTAGTCTGTTTATTTTAAGATTTCAGTCTGCATTTGCAGCACTGTGTCACACTATCTAGTGATTTTTAGTACCAGTGCTCTAAAAATGCACAGTAGCAGGCAATATCAGCAGGGTACTGATGTTGAAATTCAGCTATGGCAGTGAGTTGCTACATCAGAAAACTCATATCATGATATTCGGGTTGGATAAAGTACTTTCTAACACACCATTTGTTCTAGGTGGTCTGTTATGTCAAAGTATCCCAGTTTTCTATAAGTCACAATATCCTCTAAATCCATGTCAAAGTGACTGAAGTGAAACAAGTATTTTCAATTGCTATGTAAACCATTTGTTGAAGTACCCCAGAGAGTTCTCTCTGAATTGTCCTCCAGACACCAGTGATCTCAATGCAGAATCATTCTGTGGCAAAGCCTACAGGTACTTAATTTCTTCTGCTAAAAGCTTTGAAATGTGTAAGTATACCCACTCCTGATTAACTTGGCATATATATAACATTGAGGACCAGCTACAGACTAAAGGAAGAACAATGATGGGGCAAGCATATATAGTTGTGGGTATTCTTCCTACCTCACATTATTTTCACCTCATGTGGAGTCCTGATGTTGAATGGTTGTAGCTATTGAAGATTTCTAATCACAGTTTTCTTCAAGTACTTATTTAATGCATCCTTGAACACACATAAATTTTTTTGTATCTACAACATCTTTTGGCAAGGAGTTGCTCTCTTGCATGAGTAATACATTTCTCTGCTTGTTGTGTAACTAACACTTGCTAACTTCTTTCATCCTCTAAGATAATAAATTTTCCTGTCCACTGCCTTTGTGTCATTCAAATCTCCATTACATACATCCCTTTTTATTTTTTCCAGCAGAAGAATCTCACTATAGAGAGGCTATTGCTTAATTTTGGACAGCTTTTTTCCAGTTCAAGTTATTCTTTTTTTGAAAAGAAGAGTTAAAACTGCATCTAGTATTCTATATGTGAGTAAACCAAATACAACATGAGCAATGCATTTGATACTGCCCCACACAATATCTTTTTTTTCTAAATTGGGGAGACACGGATTTGATGGGTGGATCACTTGGTGGATGAAGTATTAGCTGCACGGCCACATTGAAAGAGTTGCTGTCAACTGCTCGTTGCCCAGGTGGAGACTGGTGAAAAGTGGCATCCTGCAGGGGTACTTATCAAGACCAGTTTAACTTAAAATCGTTGTTGGGGAGATGGTCAGTATGATTAAGTGCACCTCAGCAAGTTAGCAGATGACACCAAGCTGAGTGCTGCAGCTGATACAGCAGAAGGAAGGGATGCCACCCAGAGAGACCCTGATGAGAGGTGGGCCCATGCAAACTGTATGAAGTCCAACAAGGCTGAGTGTAAGGTCCTTCATCTGGGTCAGATCCTGCAAACATTGGTACAGGATGGGCGATGAGTAATTGAGAACAGCTCTGTGGAGAAGGACTTGGGTGTATAGGTGAACAAAAAAGTTAATTTAAGTCTGCAATGTGTGCTCATAGTCCATATCATATCACAGCAATAATATCCTGGGCTCCATCAAAAGTAGTGTGGCCAGAAACTTGAAGTAAGTGATTCTACCCCTCCACTCTGCTTTTGTGAGACCTCAGCTGAAGTATTGCACCCAGCCCTGGGGCACTCAGCATAAGACAGAAATAGACTTGTTGGAGTAGGTTCAGAGGAGGACCATGAAGATGATCAAGTGGCTGAAGCACCTTTCCTGTGAGAACAGGCTGAGAGAGTAGAGTTTTTTTCAGCCTAGAGAAAAGAAGACTCTGGGGAGAAGTTCCAGCAGCCTTCCAGTACTTATAGGGGGAATACAGGAAAGAAGGGTGTGAACCCTTCATAAAGGAGTCTAGTGACAGGACAAGTGGCAGGGTATTCAAACTGAAAGCTGGTAGATGAAGGCTATTCTTTTCTGTGAGGAGGGTGAGACTCTGAAACGGAGGGAAGTTATGGATGTCCTGTTCCTGGGAGTGTTCAAGGTCAGGTTGGGTGGGGCTTTGAGTAACCTGATCTAGTGGAAGGTGTCAGTGCCCATGGGAAGGTGGATGGAACTAGATGATCTTTAAGGTCCTTTCCAATCCAAACCATTTTCTGATTCTACTATTCTATGATTCTGTGATTCTATGATTTTATTATGAAGTTGGGGCAATTTTTTTACTTATCTGATGGATTGCATTTGTCACTTCAGTGAATTGAAGAGTATGTGAGGACTCTTCCTTTAATATCTACTCAATAATAAGCATGAACTAGAAATCTGCACAATTTCTTTCCAATCTGAAAATTAATTCATTAATTAAATGGCAGTGAAGTGTTAAGTTTTTCAATAACTCAAAATAATATTCTTTAATAAAAGGCAATTTTAAATTACTGAAGCATCTTATAAACACTATATTTTTAAAATTATTAAGTTGAGAGGAGAAAAAGTGAGATTTAATTTTACTGTACTACTTTAAAAGTATAGGTGCTATGTTGAAAATGAAAGGATTATATGTTTACACAAAATCTCCATATCAAAGAAGAGCTGATGTTCAAAGGACCTCTGGAGGTTATCTGACAGGTTCCCCCTACTCAATCAGAGTGATGTCTGAGTGGCTCCAGTATATGTTGGTACTTGGGCTTATTATTCCACAGGTGCAGGACTTTGCACTTCTAGTTGATGGAGAAGTTCATGCTCATAGGGTCCCTCTGCCCATTTCTCCAGCCTACCGAGGTCCTACTGGATGGCAGCACAACCTCCTGGTGGTAGCAGCCACATTAGTGCCATATGAAAATCTACTGATGGTACATTGCAGCAGCATTCAGATGACTAATGAAGTGGTTAAATAAGACTGAACCTGGACTGACCCACTGCTTAGTAACTGGCTCCATCTAGACTTTTTTTCCACTGATTACTATTGTTTGAGCCTGAACATTCAGCCAGTTTTCAATACACCACACTGTATGGTCATCAGCCTATACATACATCAACAGCCTATCTACGGGGATCTTATGGGAGACAATGTCAAGGGTTGTACTGAAATCCAGGCAGACAATTTAGCCATCATTGCAATTGTATTGCCACAATAGCATCTAGAATCCCAGTAGGAGAGTCGAAGTAGATGATGTTGCTCATAGATGAAATGACTGCGCATCTGTGTTTGTAAGGGACTTTTTTTAAATGTCACTTATTATCTTCTTTTATTGTGGTGAAAACAGCACAGAAGGTGAAATTAATAGCTCATCCTTTATCCTGAATGATAGGTGAATGTTAGGTATAAGGGGGTAATCAGAGGGTTACTTGTGAAATTCTTTATTAACCTGGAAATACCCAGTATATTATTTCTCTCCCAGTTCTGAAAGCAAACAAACAAAACCAAAACCAAACCAAACCCACCGATAACCTCCATTCCCTCAGATATCAATTTTAAAATTTATTTTTATCTGTTGGAAAATATTTTTAGTTTGTTTTTAAATGTTTCTTTTAAATCACAAGTCTTAGGAGTAGACAGTGAATGTGAGTTGAACACTCACCATGCATAATTACATAAGCTTGTATTATACATCATAAAATATTGTAGCTGTAATAATTTCCTTACAATGTGTATTCAATGCAACAGACATTATAATGACCTTCAAGTCAAGGATTTACCCAACAACCCATGATGATACAATATTAACAAAATATATATAATCAGGACGTATTTACAATACAACACAGATTGGGCAAACATGTAATTAGGAAGCTATTAATTTTAGTGAGATAGAGCCAACGAAGATTTCTGTGCTTCGGCTTTCATAGATAGACTTCACTAAAAAAATGGCCAAAAATTTTTCCCACATTATATGCACTAGGTTTTGCTAAAATTCATCCTGATAGCAGATTCAAAAGGCTTACTATTTTCCTTTGATCATAACTGCATATTCCATGTAGACCATCCAAAAATAGAGAAAAATTAATCCGTATTTTTCCTGTGTTACAAGACACAGTTCAGAGAAGGCTAGCCTATGTTTTACGTGTGGAAATGAACCCACAGTTTCCCATTACACTCCTTATATTCAGGACTTGAACATTTCAGCCTACTAACAGCTTTGAATATAGATTCCTGTAAAACAGATGGGCCATTTCACATTCAAGGGGAAACGGATGATATCTGTCTGAAGGACAGACAGATCATCTATCTGAATTCTCACCTGTTTATTTTACTTGCTAGGTGTTTTCTGGAAGTCACAGGTTATGCTGGATTAAAACACAGAAAACTTGCACAAGTGGAATCTTAATACTCAACTCTTAGACCACAAAATTTGTCAAAAAAGATGGTAGATTTCTGTACATTACAAAACACTAATTATTTTTAAATGGTTGTATTCTACTTTTGAGTTTATTTTTTTTATATTTCTTCTGTTACTCTTGTTAATAATTTCTACCTCAATACATACTACCAATCTTTAAGTGAAACCTACTGTAATATATAAATTATTTGTGAGAAGTGTATCTTGTTAACAATTTCACATAGAGATATTGAGCTGACTGTATATTAGCTTAATCACAGGGCTATAAAAATGCAGCTGTACAATTTTCTGTCTACATTTAGTCTTGGAATGCTTTTAGTTATCTTAGTTATCCCTTTTAGTTATTCTGCATTGGACAGAGACCAAGCTATTAAAACCTGTTGGACCAAATTAATCTTCATGCAACATTACCTGGAAAACACAGTAAAAGTTCTTACAATGTTGTTGCCTGTACATACAGCTATTATATAGAGAGCAGCAGAGTATTAATGCATAGAACTAGAATGAGTTTACCCTTATGCCAACATGATGATCTCTTCTTGGAGGCTGCAGTATGGAGTCATCTGAGCAATCCTGCTTGGTCCAGGTTGTTCTTAAGGAGGATTACAAATGTCAACTCAAAAGACAGCTACACTAGACCCTACAATATTAGCAGGATGTTTTCATTCTGTGGCTTTACTTTGTGCAATGGAGAACTGACCAAATCAAATTGACTTTAAAACACAGTTTGCAAGTTCTTAGTGAATATGTAGCCATTCTGGTCCCTTTCAGTGCTGCACTTTTTGATGGACAAAATTTGTGGTGATATTTAATATTGTGTTAAATCTGTTGGGAAAACTGAATGCAAATAATACCCTTGTCCTTATATTGCTATAACAATTCTTTGCTCAAGGTAAAATTAGAAAAGAGTAATATTAAATGAAAAGTGAATAGCAACACTGTAAATAAAACTGCATTCAGTATTTAAATGTAACTCTATGTACTTGCAGAAATTAGATACTATTAGCACATAAAAGTGGGTAATAAATAAAAAGATATCTATTACACTTTTGCAGCACAGTTCATAGAGAAATCTTCCTATAATTTATTGCTGTAGAGAGCTAATTGTAAAGCTTAAGTTTTGTAATTCCAGAAAAGCTTGTTTCACAGCTGAAATCAGTTCTGCTTGACTCTTTATATGTCAAAGATCTCCACGCAATTTTATCTAAAAAACCTCTGCTAAATAGCCAGTAAATTAACCCCTTCTAAAGTAGGATAATTTTTTTTTTCTTAGAACTGTAAAAGATGATCAGTACTTAAATGGATCTTTTATTAGAATTCCAGGAAGAAAAGAGAAAATATAAAAAATAGTAGAATATTAATCTTCTACAAAGTTAAATAAATACAGAGGATAACTTACTGGAAAAAATATTGCAAGCTGAATCAGAAACTGTATTTAATAGACAAGATTAAAAATTATATATTTATAATAAATTATTTGACATTTCATATACTGTTTCTGTTGGCCTAAGAATTCTATTATGAAGGAAAAATTGTGGAATGAGTTACATGGAAAATCACCAGGACAAGAGATCACTTTCTGTTGAACAATGAATAGGATTTTAGGCTTTCAGATCTGCTGCAAATACAGGAAAAAAATTAGATAAATAAAATTTTTAAAGGACTGCAAAAGAGAAAATAAGGAGACAGCAGGAGAGGAGAGAAAATACGGTGGATCAGATTTTTGAGGTGTGACTCTATAACAAATTGTGCACCTGCCACACAGTCTCCTTACATGCATGTCAGTAACAGGGCACCACAAACTCAGACTCCAGAATCATAGAATCACAGAAGAGTCAAGTCTGGAAAGGATGTCTGGGATCACCGAGTTCAACCATACACACACTCAACAAGCAAAAAAAAAAAAAAATGGCCAACACCCACCACACTACAACCTCCTCCAGTTCCCTCACTTCCTCTTCATATGACTTGCTCTCTAGGCCCCTCACCAATCTGTGGCTCTCTTCTGGACACGTTCCAGCACCTCAATGTCCTTGTAGTGAGGGGCACAAAATTTCACCTTGTGTTCAAGGTGCAGCCTCACCAGTGTTGAGTACAGGATTACTTCCCTACTCCTTCTGGCCACATTATCCCTGATACAGGCCAGGATGCTTTTGGCCTTCTTGGTCACCTGGGCACACTGCTGCCTCATCTTGAGCTGGCTGATCACCAGTACCCCCAGGTATTCCTTCTGCTGAGGAAATTTCCAGCCACTCTTCCCCAAGCCTGTAGCATAGCCTGGGTTGGTGTGGCCAAAATGCATAACCCAGCACTTGGCCTTATTGAACCTCATACAATTGGCCTTGGCCCATCAATCAATTCAGTCCATGTCCCTCTGTATAGTTTTTCTACCCTCAAGGAGATCGCTCCCACCCAATTTGGTGTTGCCTGCAAACTTACTGAGGTTGCACTTAATCCCCCTGCAGATCATATATAAAGATATTAAACAAGACTGGCCCCAAGACTGAGCCCAGAAGGACATGACTGGTGATTGGCCACCAACTAGACTTGACCCCATTAATCAAAACTCTCTGGGTATGGCCATAAAGCCAGTTTTTTACACAGTTTTTTACACAGTTTTTTTAAGCCTTACCAAAGTCCAGGTAGACAACATACACAGCCCTCTCCTCATCCAACATAAGACAGGTTATCCTGAGGACAGCTGGCTTGTGGGGCTTATAGGTGACAAGAATCTGAACAGCCCCCCTGTAATCCAGAAGGACACAGTCAGTCACCTACTGAACTGCTTGGATCCCCCCAAGTCTATGGGACCAGATGGGATCCGCCCAAGGGTGATGAGGGAGCTGGCAGAAGAGCTCGCCAAGCCTCTCTCTACCATTCACCAACAGTCCTGGCTCACTGGGGACATCCCAGATGATTGGAAGTTGGCAAATGTCATGCCTATGTCATGCCTAATAAGAAGACCAGTGTCATAACTGAAAAAAAAAAAAAAAGGTTCTGTTTGTTTATTCTGTTTTCCGGTGGACAAAGATGGCAACCAAAATATCCCTATAATAATCTGTCTTTTCACATACAGTCCATGAGCTACATGTAGTTGTAAAATGTTTATAAGAACGGGCTCTTTGAATCTTCTGACAAGCGGCTTTAAAAAAACAGTAGCTAGATTTAACTCCTCCACAGTTTTAGAAAAAGGAGAGCAAATTCAAAGGACTGTTTCTTCACCTATCATTATCAGTGACTCATACTGCCACCAAAGCAGAGCCATACGGAAATTATACTGTACATACTGAAATAAACACGTTAGAAATACAGTGCAGCATTGAAGCAACTAGGCAACAAAAAAACTTGGAAGAAAAGCAACCCCTGTCTCTGAGGGCAATGAAAAAGAAGTGTGCAGCATTGTTACACAGAGAGTAGCTGCAATGCTAAATAATTTGGTGTGACAGCACAAACAACTGCTCTCTTCTCTTTAAACATTTATATGGTTCTTTGAAGTGGTTAACACCTAGTTATTAGAGCTTCAGAAAAAAACACAAAAACAAACAGGCAAGCAAACAACCAAAAAGCAAACAACCCCCCCAACCATTTCAATGCTTCATGTCTCTACATCCATAAATGCCACAGAAACAGTCACTGATGAAAAATAGTGTGTTATTTACTCACTTTCGTAGCTGAGCTTTAAAGAGTGCTAGACATGAAAATCTCTGCATGCTGAAAAGAGAATGTACTCCATGGAGTCATGCTCAGCCAAAGCATTTCACCTAGCCACAACCTTTCAAATGTTTGTGGATTTAAAGAAAAGTGTCAGCACTGGAAAACCAATTAGCTGCCTTAATCTTACATACTTCTCTGCCATGTAGATGAGAATAATTTTTTAATGAAGTGTTCTCTACCAAAAGGAAGATCTGTGAAGATAAAAACACAAGGAAGCAAAAAACCTCTGGCTAGTCCCCATTTATATCACTAGATCAAAGCTCATTTAATGCCTTTGGTTTTCTAACAACACATTCAAGACATGGTGCTTTCACACAACACTACGCCAGTGTCTTTAGATTAGTGGAAGGCAGGCTAGAAACCTGGATCATATCAGGATGACAAAGGAAGAAAAAAGGAGGTAAAGGAAATTCAACAAATTTTCACACTGCTCCCCGTAAGGGTATTTTGACAGAGAGTATCTGCTTCTTTAAGTATATCTTGTCAAAGACCCCATAAATTAGACCATGCAGAGACAAACATGACCAAGAAATTACAAGGGAGACTATGATAAGAACAAACCTGGTTAGCCACAAGGATAAGTAAGGATATGTGGAATGTGAAAATATTTATTTTTTCAGATGGGAGGACAAGGAAAGGGAAGACGAGAACTTTTCTTTCCCTAATCTGACCAATTAGCTTTAACAAAGAAAATAACCAGAAACAAACCTGGTCAGTCACACTAATTGACTGGCTATCAAGGACCTGTAAGCAATCTAGGACTTTGCAAATAAGGATGCAAGACTGAAGGTCCAGGATATTGTAAGGGGTTAGTGGGAGTATGCCAACTGATGAGGCAGTGTGTATAGAATGGGGAAACAGAGGAACAGAGGACAGACAGAAAAGGGAATAAACCAGCTGATCAGTATGGTTGTCTGGCTGAGCTCCATGCCTGATCACCACAGGTATCTGTCCTTAACAATGTCTCTGTGTAATCTTACTCTCCATCTTGTACATATATGTGTGTGTGTGTGTTGCAATGATTCAGTGCCAGATGCTGGAGAGATCTCTGTGTGTGAGAGTGAAATCTGGTGTTGGGCACTGCAGAATGGGGCTCGTGGGTGCCTCCTCCAAGAGGAAGAGGGGGCATGGATTTCTGGTGTGAATCCTGCACGTGATTGAACTTGCAAATGGGAAGGAATCATCCATGTCTCTGAGCCTGGGCAGAGACTCAGGTCCCTGAATGCTGAACTGGGCTTCAGCAGCTGGTCAGGAGGAATCATGGCCTGGAGCAGTGCGAGACGGTGGTCTCACTCTTTAAATCCCTTACTAAGTAGGAAGCAATTTCTCTTTTTTGGGGGGAAAGCATTGTACTGTACTTCCTTCATTATTCAATTCTCCTGATGCCCTTGAAAAGTAATTTACATCCTGTGATGTTCTATCCCCTCCCACTTCCAATATATGGAAGGATTTTGGAGGACTTGAATTTGTTAGGTCCCCTTTAGACTTGAGTCACATCTGAGGATCAAAAAAGGTCTTTTTCTCTCTTATGTCTTCATTCGATTTATGTCTGAAGGGCACAATCTAATTGTAAATTTAGTGAGTCTACCAGGCAGGAACAGCTCAGAAAAGGCAAATACCCACAAATACCAGTAGGGGAGGAATTTTTTAGAATCACACATCAGACTAATTTGCATTACCATTGTTACCTTTCAGTTAAAGGTTTCTGTCTCTCACTTCAATCCCGTTTTTTAAAACTGATTGTTCAAATAAGTTGCAAATTCTATCAATGTTTATGTGTGTTTGGTTGATTTGCTTTTTTTTTCTTTTCTCTCTCTCTCTAGTAGTTCAAAAATATTTCAGGAAACTTTCAGGACATAACAAAAAATTTATTGATTAATAATCAGTATTTTTTTGTATAAACAACATATTAGAAATTGAATTGTTGATCTCCTGGTAGTAGTAACATGATATTTGGTGATTTGGTTTGTTCGTTAACTCCTTCAACTCCTTTCAAACACAGCTTTGACATTTTTCTACTCTTATGAAATTGGATTACTTATCTAAAGGTCTTTGTTCAATTTTCTAGCATGCTGGAAAAATCCTACTCTAATGCAAATAGAAAACTTAATTTTCATCATTATAAAAGGCTTTCCATATATAATACTGTCTGCAAGTAAGCACTTTATGCCTCAGAATATTGTCTGGCCAACATATTTATTTTTTTTCTCCATTAGGAGTGAAACACAGTGTTTGCAGATAACAGAAAAAATTATCTCTACATGTCAGTCCTGCCTTCTATTTTTCACCAAATTATTCTCTGAGTTACTTTTATCTATTTCTAAAACTGTTATAGGACTTGCAGATTTGAATTTAGTTCTTTGCATATTGTTGGTTGTTTCCTGGGCGATATGAATGAAAAGATGTCCAAAAACCTTTTTAAAGAATTTCTTGCTCCCATAACACAGGGAAAAAAAAATCTGCAGAATTGTGGAAAAACAAACAAAAAAGAATAAACAAAAAAAAGTCTTCTACTCTATGGCTGTGGGTAAAATGAAAATGCTATTTAATGCCCTCCTGCGTGTCTGTATTGTTGCAGTTGTGAAACTTTGTCACTAATCAGAAAATGAGTCTTTAATAATAAAAAAGCTGTTATATATAATCCAGTACTGATGATAGTGTGCTTTCAGAAAATGATAAATACCTTAACAGATCAGAGAGTAAGAATTGTTTCCGTTGAAAAAGACCTTTAAACTCAAGTCTAACCCTAACCCAGCACTGCCAAGTCCACCACTAAACCATGTCCCTAAGCACCACATCTACATGTGTTTTATAGACCTGAAGGGATGGTAACTCAACCACTTCTCTGGGTAGACTGTTCCAGTGTCTCACAACCCTTTCAGCAAATAATGTTTCCTAGTATTTAGACTAAACCTCCCCTGGCACAACATGAAGCCACTTCCTCTTGTCCTGTTGCTTCTTACTTGGGAGTAGAGACCAACCCCACCTCACTACAGCCTCCTTTCAGGTAGTATTAGAGAGCTGCAATGTTTTCCTAAGCCTCCATTCCTCCAGACTAAACAATCCCAATTCCCTCAACTTCTCCTTATGAGACTCGTGCTCCAGCCCACTAACCAGCTTCATTACTCTTCTTTGGACATGCTCCAGCACCTCAGTGTCCTCATGTGTCCTACTGAACACAGTAGCCCAACACAACATAATGAAGCACGTGAAAGTAATGTACTCACAAAAACATGACCATGCATTCAAAGAACATACGTATGTATTTACCTAGATAGATTGCATCCATTCATTACTTGAATTCTATGTGGAGTTATAGAAGTCCAACAAGACTGGGAAGATGACCAATCAAAATGAAGGAGACTTTGCAAGCAAGAAGTTTCTGTTTCACTTTGTTCTGATTTCCTTTTTAATCTTCTAATTAGCACTGTTTTGATCAGACCTGGACTACATTCAAGGAAAACATTAGTGTTTTAACATATTCTTAAATATCTTGCATATCTTAAAGATCCTCTTTATAACAGGATTTTCTCAGTTTTGAATAAAAGTTGATTTTCTTCCATTTTTCACTGAATGAAATGATGGCCTTGTTAAAATAAGGCACTGCATGATTGTATATAAATGACCTGTCATAATATAAAAATCAGCCAGTGTGGAATGGTTTGGGTATAATTTAATTGCTAAAAAAATATTGCTTTCTAAGTTTAACCAATAAATGAAATACCACCACCTGCCTTCTCAGTGTAAACTATTAATTTTAATGTTTTTAATCAATTTAAAGAATTAGTTGTCCTGTAACCAACTTGTCCTATAACTGCCTTACCATTGGGATTATGAAGAAATTACAGTTAGGAATTACTGTTGGTAACCTTTACAATCACTGATTTTGCAAGCTCCACTATACATCAAACTGATTTAGTTACCTCACTGCTAAAATATCAGCACCAATCACCAACCTGGACACCTTCCAAAATCAGGTCTAACCAGACTATCTGAAGGAAAGAAGGTAAAAAGTGAGTGTATTGAATCTATAAATAACAAAGTGTTTGGTTCACTGAATTTGTAATATAATTCCCTATCTGTACTTAAGATGATAAACTAAATGTGCAATAAAAGACCTTAATAAAACATTAATGTTTTAGAGTTATGCACTTAGAAGTCGTAAAACACTTCAATGTCAGTTATAATTATGTCATAATAATGTCACCTAATGTGTTTCCCCCACGGAATATAAATATATATATACGCAAGTGTATCAAGTAAAGAACATTTTCTGAAACATATGTAATATTTAAAATATCAGAATCTGGATTGTTAGAGTAATGTTTCAGTATACCTGTGGGTGCCATTAGAACCCTTTTTTATTTAGAACCCCTCTGCACAATTGTAAGATGTTTTACTTGTTGTGACAACCTATTTGGAGCAGACTTTAACTTGTAGTGAATTTATTTGTCTCTTGTCTGCTATGAAGTGGACTGGCTAGGAAGCAAAATGAGCATGTGCAGCAAGATTCTAGCCATAACTTTCTTATACTTGCCAGAAAGAAGAGGTACGAGAAAAGTGGAAGGATAAAGCAAATGAACTACAACTTTAAAATATTATTATTTTTTTTATTCTTTGGAAGAATGTAAAATTAAAAAAAAAGGTAATCTAAAACATATTTTGCTACCTTTTTTTTTTTTTTAATAAGCCTCTTCAATCCATCATAAGTAAGAGTTCTTGATAAAAATGGTGGTTTACTTTCCTTTTCAAATGCTTGTTCCTACTGTTTCCCTGAGCTGGCACTGGTTTTCTCAGGTTCCTGCTGAGAGATATAGCAGGTAAAAAATTGGGTTTCACCTTTCCCCCCCTCCTCTAAAAGGTAACTTTTTTAGCATCAGCATATATATATGTTCAACTATGACTGTGGAGCCCAGAGGCTCATAGCTGAATGCACACAATCACAGTTTAGTTAACACATTTGCAGTCAACAAGTTCCCATTTTGCAGTACATCATTAAACTCAAATTAAGAAAATCATCCTCACTTTATCAAGTAAATGTAATGTGTGGGAGAAACAATAGTCGAGGAAAACTATTAGGCATTACATGTGACTTCATAAATACATTGCATAAAATAATGCCTTATTTTTCCATTAGCATCAACACAAAAACTTCCTGCAGCTTGCTCCTTACCTACAGCTGATGTTCTGGGTTGACCTGGACAATCATGTTATGCCACCATTTTAGTCCTCTCTTTTGAACCCCCTTGTCTGCAGTATAAAAAGTAAAGGAAAAAAATATTCTATTTTATAATAGCAGGTGCTCTATACACAAAGTGTAGGCAGAGCTGAACAGTGAAAAGTCAACCATGCAGTTATAACAATTCTTGGCAACAGCTGCCTTTTGTACACACAGAGTTGTGGAACAAATAAGGACTTTCCACAGTTACTTCTCACCACAGGAAGAGAAAGCATGTAGCATCCCAATGAACTCATAGAGAGAGATTGGTTTCAGTGAAGCACCAGTCATCAGAATTAAATGTATTCAAGAATGAAGCTAAAATACAACTATAAAATGCCTCCTTGAATAAGAAGCACATCAGCAGTAAAGTACAGTGATCTGTGCTAAGGATTTTGAGCTCCTAGTCCTGGATCAGCCCACTCTAATTCTCTTTAGTAACCTTTGAATGCACATTTGTGGGGGGGGGGGGGGNGGGTTTACATGGAATGTCTTATAGCTCTGTCTGTGTTATGGAATAAATAAAGATGGCATGGGGGGACTTCTTTCAGCAACTGAGGTAAACCCTCATGGAATTATTGTTGTTCCTACAATTCAGTTATCTTAATCTCCAAAGCAGGAAGGGTGCATCCAAACCAACTGTTTCAAATGGTCCCTGGCCCATGCTGAGAGATTCTTTGGTAACGTATCAGTCAGACTACATAAAATACATGACAAGGACTGCTTTTGGAATTTAACATTATGAGGATTGAGTTCCAGGCCCAGAAATGTCCTCTATACTATACTCTATACTTTACTGTTACAGGTACACCTCATCTTTTAATCTTCCTGTTTGGATAAACCTGGAAAAGCTGATGTTCTTTGGAATTTCAGGAACCCAGAAGATGACCCAGCCTGCAATAGCAATTCAACTTGCTCCTGTTTAACATCACAAGGTCTGAAAGTCCTTGAACATCCCTAGATCCAAGATATTCAGCTTGTTCAGTATCCAAGACATAGACTTATTGTAGATCTACTGTAAATATGAAAATTGTTCCACTTAGAAGAGTCGTGTGGATTCATGTCATTGCCCATAATGAAGATGTTCAAAGTTATTAAGCCTGACTTCTCTCCTACTACTTAGCAGAATTTCTACTAACATAAATACACTGTCATAACTTCAGTCAAAATTAGATAACACTTATGGGATAACTCAGGCAGGTATTATGTAAAAGTAACCCAAGCTTTGACAATACTTAAAGTACTGACTGATGGAAGATGTGAGATTGTAGAAAAGGGAAGATTATTTGATACTCCATATTTATATTTCCTAGTTTCCATTTCCATCTTCCTGTTCAGTCATAGGAAGAAATAGAAAAATGGGATAGATGGATTTCTTATTTTATCCTCTTAATTCTGGGTTTCATACTGTCACTTAAGAGAGAAGTCAAGTCAAGACCTCTATTTGCTCTATTTTACAGTCTAATTTTAGTTCTGCTCTGATGAAGGAATGTACTAGAGAATAAGTAACAGATAAACTGATGGAAGAAAAGGCATGCAGAAAACACAGCTGTTCAATAAAAATGAACACATCTGGAAATCTACACTTATCTTAAAAATAAAATAATAAACACTTTATTTAGAAGCCAGCAACAGCAAAATCAAGCCCATTTCTCACTACTTCATTCTCATTTAGCACATTGTACAGTACACAAAATGTATAAATAATTTCATGGAAAAATTTCGTGCTCTTGTTGAGTTTCTTCAGAATTTCATCAGATGGTGCTGAATGATCATTAGAGTTCCTTATTTCAAATTCCTTTAATTAAAAAAAAATCTGGGAAAACTATGTGACTTAATATCCCAAATATGTAATTAAGGCAGCATCTCATAATTAGTTACAATTAAGTTACAGAAAATGGAAGGACTAGATAGTATGCCAGAGAATTAAAGGATGTATAGAAAAACAGCAAATTTGAAAACTAGCAGTTTGAGCAATGGTTTGCCCTTTTTTGCGTGTCTTCTTTTCTAAATGAGGCAGCACACTATTTGTATTTCTTCTCCTTACTTTTAGTTCTTTCAAAATGAAAAAAGTTCCCCCCAAGAATTTTTAAACCATTCTCCATATCCTTCCTTTTCACTGAGAAAAGGATGATGACTGAAACTGTCAGTAAAATCTATAGTCAAACTAGTGAACACTTTCAATTTTTAAAACTTTATTTTCAGGTCCTTACAAGTGTGTCAGAATTGCCAGGGCTTAAGTTCAATTTTTCTATTCCAGATCTTTGTTTCTTAAGATTAGCTGTTTCCAAGAAAGATGAGTAGGGAAACTGCATTGCTTTTCCCAGGTTAAAAATTTGTATAATCACTTTGTTGAGAAGATTTGTCTTAGGGACAGAAAACTTAGAGATAAAGTCACCCTCAGATTAATGAACAATATTTTCTGTGCCTGTAAAAATACTGCCCATGTCTGCTTTGTATTATCCTGAAGTTCCTTTTTTTTTCCTAGATATCAGGGTCTGGCCTTAATAGTAAGGTTAATGTCCTCATGAATATGGTCTCCAAAGCTAGAAATTCAGTGTTAAGCAGAAAATTAAATAATAAAAGCACAGAAAACAACATATGGTCATCCAGGGCAATGATATAGGTAACCAATACAGTAAATATTAGCAAAAGAACAGAACATGACAGTGACTGATCTTAATGTACATGTGACACTGTCACAGGATTTTCCAAAATCCAACACAAAGTAACATGCAGAATTCTGAATTTGCAGAAAGTAATGTTTTAGTAGCGTATGCTTTCTGGTTTGCAGAGTATATTAAATAATAACAAAAATAATACAATTTAATATCTTAAAACAAGCTACAGGGGTTTTCACCTATGGCAACCATTAAAGAATGGGTCTCAGGAACTATGGTTCATCTTTTTTTTTTAGTTGTATAAAATTGGTACGACTAGTAAAGTTATTTTCTAGGTCATCTTCATCCTCAAAGGGAAGGAATAGGAATCTCCACAAGATAGCTCACCTAAACACTGTAGGCACCTTAGGTTGTTGCAGGCATGTTAGGATAAGACGCATAATGCTTGGGAAATGTATCTCCTATGGAGCAGGAGGGAATGGAAATCTACAGTTCAGAGGTACAATTATAGCTTTGAAGATGGGTACCTCACCTACCTGCTGGCATCTTAACAGTGGCAAACTACGCTTGAGTTAGTTATCTTAGCATTCATTATGGAAATTAGCATTTTTATGGAAAAGTTTATCTGATGTGTTTATCTGATCTGTTTTAATTGTATTCATTTAATTGTATTAATTTTAAAGAGAAGATCCAAGTTTTCCATAACATCATAGTTTGAGTATAAGAAACTAAAGAAGGTGGGCTTTCATACTCTGAGAGGGGCAGAACACAGAAGGGTCCATTACCTTACCTTTCCAGCCCATATTCTATCAAGGTCAGGCAGAGCAGCAGCCCCTCCTCTCTTTCTTCCCTACTTGTTCCCCTGTGCTCCTTTACCATCATCTCACCACATGCTCTTCAGAATCAACATCCATTGGGTACTGGGAAGAGTGAAAACACAAACAACACACTGACAAACTTATCCTGTTGATCACTCTGGCTTGTCAAGATGAATGTCCACTAGTGAGAAATGGATGCAACTGTAAATATACAAATACAAATTCTATAATAGCTGACCTTGGATACTAAGTCTATCCAGTATCTGGCTCTAGATCCTTTCATGCCCAGTTGCCTCACACACAGACACACACATACAACCACATCTCTCAGTCAATGCCCAGGTCCTACAGTCTGTCTGGAAGTTGTTCTGGACATTCTGCTCCCTCTAGTAGCCAAGTTGTCCACCTGTCTTAGAGAGATGCACACGTATCTGACCACTAACTATGGTCACATCAGTTTGTCTTTTCTAAGGCACTTATTTTGGTCTAGTAGGGCTTAATATTCACTCTTAATTATACAGTGACTTTCATAACATCACTTGATTTAGCCACCAGCCCTGGAGTCCTCTGGGTCCCTGTGACCCATGGACTGATTCTAGTTACTGGCACTTCCACCTCTCTGTGTACAACATAGACACACACCCACACACACACACTCTCACACACAGAACAGACAGTATTCACCAAGAAAATAGTTTTAAATTGAATTTAATAAGAAAAAAGGCCTTTAAGAAGAAAAAAAAACACTGTAGCATGCTCAGACCACCAACCAGCCTGTTTACATGCAACTTTCCTCTTTTATTCCCTGGTACCTCTATTCCCATGCTTATTTTTTCCCTCAAATCACCTTGATTCTTCCCTTTGCCTGCCTTGAAGATACCATAATCACTAAATCACAGAATCAGCTAGGTTGGAAAGGACCTCTGAGATCATCAAGTCCAACCCTTAATCCACTGCCACTGTGGTTACCATGGCACTGAGTGCCACATCAGTCTCTTAAAAACCTCCAGGGATGGAGAATCTACCACCTCCCTGGGCAGCCCGTTCCAATGAATCCTTTGTCAGGGATATTGGTTTCATATATATTTGTATATATTTCATTATATTCCTATTAGTATTATTAGAAATTTTTGGTTTCTTGTTAATGTTTTATTAAAGCTATTTTAAATCTCTCTCATAAATCTCTCTTTCTTTTCTTTGTCCTTTCCCCTTCCAGGACAACAAAGGGTTAATAGAAACTATCTGTTTTCTGTTAGTAGCCCAAAGTTAAACTATGACACTAGAACACATTCTACTGAGTATTTAAGAGCAGATTTGCATGGGAAGAAATTCCATAACAGTTTTGTCAGCTGAAATCCAGTTGAGATTGACAGACTGAAGTTCCAGACATGAGGCAGAAAAACATTCCTGAAAGTCCTAGACATGACTCATCAGTCAACAGGAGCTGGATTCAGGAACGTACATATGGATCCATGGAATGCATGGATCTGGATTATAGACAAAAGGACAGAATCCTCCCAAGATCCCAGTTATGGAAGGAGAGAGATTGATCCTCCTGATCCCCTGGCTTCATACTAATATAATGGTTTAAGATGGTATGGGTATATACCTATAATGGTATAGGATATATAGAGGTGTGTGTGAGCATATATATATGTATATATATATGTGTAGCTATATATATACATATATATAGGTATGTTCCTATAATGGTATAGGAATACTTAATTTGGTCATTTTTCTGTCACTGTCTGGTCCACTCCTACCCACAGGCAGGTGTTAGGTGTGACCCCTTTTCCTCCCTTTCATTTCTCATGCACAAGAACTTCAGCAAAAATAGTGACCTTGATTTATACAGCATTAAATATAAGCAAGGGCCTTTTGTCATACTCAGCACACAGATAACTCTTCCATGATTATAACCATCGAGCATTATCAGTCCTGGACTGTGACATTATGTGAAAAACATGCTATTAATATCAGAAAGTGCATTCACTTAGGGGACACTTAACTGAAGAGTAAAATTACTAAAAAAGAAAATTCTTTTTGTCCTAGCTCAAGCCAGGACTTCTAGTATAGGCACTCACAATATGTACAACAGCATAAAGGACTGTATGAACAGTAAAATCTGCTACTGCACAGCTCACTCCATTCCTCTGAAAAGTGTATCACATTGTTATGCATGTTATGCAACAGCTGACTTCAATGACTTTTCACTATATTTTTTCTCTTCATCCTGTTCAAATAGTTCACTAAGACATTTTCAATAAAAAAGTTATATTGCTCTGAGGGCTTTGAGCAATTGGTGGAAGGTGCCCCTGCCCGTACAGGAGGGTTGTAACTAGATGATCTTTAAGATCCTTTCCAGCCAAAATCATTCTATGATTGATGCAGCCTTGTCCCTATACATCAATAACTGCATAGGTTTCTGTGACACTAGAAAAGTAATCATTACTGGAATTAGTATTATATACATTGACCATAATGATCAGTAGTTGTATTGAGAGAACAGTTCAGCCATGATTTCTTCTTTGCTGTAGTTTTTTCTTCAAAACTTCATTGGAATCCAAGAATTTTTGACACAGAAATAGCTCATCAGTTGTCTTTCCTTTAGTTCTACAGATTTTATACTATTTCCTGTTACTGAATCTATTTGAATGTATTTCCTTTTATTTTCAAAAATGAACTGAAATTTAAACCAGAAGTGTTGACAGATCTGAGCTGCAGTAACTTAATTAGCACTCTTGATAAAATCAGGTCAAGTAAAATAGAGAGACACATATTAAAGAGGTCTTTTTCCTTATTTTTCATATTTTCCTTTTCATGTGTGGAAAAATCTATGAAGGAACTATATGTTCATCAGATGCTTCCATGAGTTCATTCATGATGAGCTTAGGTCATGAACTTTCAGGACAATAATTTCAATATCTGGTATATACTGCATGTAGCTACAACATCCAAACTGAAATACTCAAAACTCTCTTTATTATAAAACTGTCCCACATGCACAACACTACTCTGTGATATGAAAAGAAAAACAAAAATGATATATTACAGACAGCTCAAAACATTGCAGTATTCCTCCAGGCAGAGGAAACATTACCAGGACAATAAGAAGCAAAGTGGTAGCAGATTCAAAGTGCAGATGGATCAATATTCAAAAGCAGAAATAAAAGGGAAGCTGTATACTAATTATCTTTCGTGTAACAAATGTAAGAAAAAACCTCCAGAATAACTTAAGATATAATTTGCTGCATCAGGAATCTGACTGTCTATAAAATGCAAAGGAAAATGGCTTACAAGAGGACTTTTCCAAAGTATACAATAATGTTATGTAATTTATAAATTATTTTATCATATAATGTGACGAAAAAAAAAAATTAAAGAAGAGACACATAAGAAAATAAATAAGAAAATACATCTTTAAAGTGGTCAGAACACTGATCATGGGATTTCAAGTTCCTGAGAAAATTACATAGATAACAGCTCTGCTCTTGCTAGGTGTATATTCCAAGCTTCAGTAAAACATTATTTTCTATCATTTTCTTTAAGCAACTACAGGAACAGGTTGTTCTGAACTTCTTTCCATTAAGTGAGCAGCCACTATACATAAGACAGCATCATTCAGTGGTGAAAATAATATCAGTCTGAAAGGTGGAAATGGCAGTCATGCAGTGCATAGGCTGGCCTTTAAATTAGAATATGCTGAAACAATGATTTCTTCAGTAAATTAAACTGGTTGGAAATGTCATGCATCTCAGTCTGACTAATTTTCTATTAAGAAATACAGCAACAACTTTTTTGCACATGTTTTAGAAAAAAGGAGACAAATAAAAAAACAGCCCCCAAAATATGTTTCTAGAACTTCAGTACTGTGCAGCCTTCAGCACAGACAAGAACCTTGTAACTGCCACAAAAGGACACAGTTCAAGACACTTCACATCAGAATTTCTGACATGGAACTCAGCTACTTGCAGCTCAGTTCAGTTGTGTAATCATAGCTCTTTAATGCCTTTTCACCGACTCCATAATAAACCACTCAGACTTCTGCTACTGGCCATCTCCTAAGATCTATGTGGTTGTAAGGGAAAAATTAAACTCACTGTCTTTTCTGCAAGAGAGAAATACAATCTCACATTAATACATAAGCAAAGAAAATCCAAGTTGTACTTTTCCTAATCCTTTCACCCTTGCTCTGATAACAGAACTTAAAAAACACAAGTTAACTTTCCATGATTCATGCATATTATTCATGGAGAAAGATAGTGATATTGTCTGCCATGAAAAAGTTCTTCAATATGCATGGGGGAAAGCAGCACGTAATAGCTATTTTGTCTAATACTGTTCATAGGGAGAACAAGCTACATATTTACTAGTCTATGTTTATAGCTTTCCACAATGATTATTCACACGTGTTTTATTATAGTCACGGTTTCACATCAAAGAGGATTAAAGTTTTGAAAGAATGCTTTCATGACAAAGTTCATCATGTGACAATTCATAATGAGAAATGTAGAACCAATAAAAAAAAATCTCAGAAACTCTTTGCATACAGGATAATGACATTCTATACGTTATTTTACATAATTATTCTTGTAAATATTTACGTATTTATGTACCTATGTGGTTTAGATAAGTGATTATCTATGAAGTGCTTTAGGGATAATAGAAGCAAAACAAAAAAAAGCAAACACGTAACATACACTTTTTACTACTTTCTGTACATCTTTACAGTTGTCCAAAGTGAACATGTATGGGAAGAAACTGCTAAATCTGGATTACTACTTGTTATGAAATCAGTAGAAGAAATGTTCCTGGGAGCACTGAACAAATGTAATATCATAACTCAAAAAAAACCCCTCAACCTTGGAGTACTCAAAAAGGTTAGTGATCAGTTACACTCAGAGCAATTCTAAGCCTTAGAAAGTATTTTAAGAGTGCATACTTTGAAAACTATGCCTTGATTAACACAACAATGTAGTTGTGGTGGTTTTTTTAATAGTAAAGGTCATGTCTTACTGATTTGTTGGATTTCAGTGTAAATCAAACTGCCAGAATGATGGAAGGGAGCAGTAAACATTTTTTGATAAGATTTTTTAGAGAACCTTTGTGAGGAGTCCACATTAAAGGCTAATTTCTAATGTGATAAATCATCTTCAAAGATAAAAAAGGCTGAAGCAAGGGGTTATATATTAGCTGAAGCACAAAGAAGATACAGTAAGTATGAACTGATATCTTTGCAGTAGAGCATAAAAAATATATCAGACTGTCAATGTCTAGTTTACAAAAGGGCTGCACAGTGAAATTAGGCAATATTAGTACAGTTGTTCATCATCTGATTTCCAAGGAGCAAAATCCTTTGGGGCACATGCAGCTAAAGCAGTTTAGATACACCTGCTGCTACCTTTGTGGCTTTGCCTCATTTTGCTTGACCTTGCAATATTAGACTCTGCACAGCTAAAGCCTGCTATAGTATAGTTGTGAATTTTTTTTTTTATTTTTTAATTTAAACATGACACTGCTACTAGTTTTTCTACTGCAACAGGGAGAAGGATTGGAAACACGGAATTGTTTCCTCTCTTCTAAATAACCCCAGCTGCAATATTTTTTTTTCTTTTCCCCAACAAATTGTTGGAACAAAATAGAGCAATGGGAAATCTGCATGCAGTCAAGAGATAATAAGAGAGGAATTAATCTGTACCAGGATGTTTCTCACACCAAAAAGACTCCCTTTGGTGAAATTTTCATGTTTCTGTGCAATAGTCAGCAGCAACAGAGTAACAGCCCTCAGGGGAATTTACAAGCTCCTGTTCTTGATAGAAGATCAAATTATCTCTGCAGAAAGGGGGAAAGTAAGAAAGTGAGAGAGTGATAGTAAAAAAAAGGAGAAAGAAATCTCCTCACACTTAAAATACCCTGAACACTTCTAGTCCTTTGTTTATAGTTTTTACAGTAGTTTGAAACTAGATGGTATTAGGAGACCAAAGATTGACTAATATAAGAAAGAAGATGTTGCCCATTGCAATAAGTATCTCATATATATTAAATGAAGAGTTTCTGGTGTTGAGCAAAATAGTTGATGATTAATAAGGGCTGATAGAAAAGCTAAACCAAGAGATATTTTTCAATGTTTTGCTATATGGTCCAAATTATGACAGATTATGTAACTATCTTTACAGCTGTCACAGAAAAATGCATAACATCCACTGTGAGTGAAAGGGAATGTGAGAGACACACCTTAGATTTACTTGTGCATTTTAAAATCAAAAAACCTAAGGTAATACCATGAAATAATCTATAGCACTTGGATTTGAAATGTGGGTGCTACATGTGTAATGGATACAGTAGTTTCACTTTGTTTTTTCTTACAGGAATAATTTTGTAGGAATTTAAGTACTGGTCAACGAAGTATCATCTCTTATTGAACAAGGAACAGTAATCAGCAAACTTTCTTTGTCCTGGTCTCTGCTTCAAACTACAATTAATCTAGAAATCTAAACTTCAGAATGATGTAAAATGGATGTTGTGGGTCAGAATTTTTCTATTACACACAATTATATTTTCATATATCCTGGTTAAGTTTGTAATCCTTTTCAATCTAAAAATTATGATCGAACAATTTTTCCATGCAGCTTTAATGTTAAGCTATTAAGCTATCTATTTTCATTTTCAGGACAACATACAGACCAGATAATTAAAATAACATGGCAAACAAACAAAACAACAAATGAGTATATGAGCTTAGAGAAAAGGGATTTTATTTCTGCATGTGTACTGCAGGAATAAAATAGTGCCATAACCCACTGAGGTGTTAATTGTTGATTTAACTGCTGCTTAAGTACAAGTTTACTACAAGCATATTTTGGTACAAAGATTAGGTAATTCAGAGAAATCTTGCCTCCTGTATTTCATAGACCACCATGCAACACGGTCACAGCAGTCCCTTCAGTTCTTACAATGTAAAGTCTGTGGAAACAGCAAATGATTGGTAAAAACTGAACAAATTAACTGTTCAGAAAATTAACTGCAGAGATTGAAAAGTATTGATAGAGAAAATACTATCTGATAAAATGATCAAGTTTTGGGTATGATCAGACATGTCATGGCCATATAATGACTTGTAGAATTAGCTACTGGAGATGGATTTTCAGAGAAATGCCCTGGAGTTCCTGGGATAATCCTGACAGCTTTGTTCTAGTGAACAACTAAAGAACAGAAAGCAGCAGTGATGCAGCCTGAGTGAGCTCTGACCTTGAAGTTACAGTGGTTGACTTTAGAGACTGAAACAGAGAAACACAGGGAGCGAGATGAAAAAAAAAATAAAATTAATTTAGTATTCTGCCTTTTACAATTGTCATAAAAAGATGTTTCATATGAAATTCAAGAAATTCAATGAGTGACAAAAATAAAAAGTCTCAGAGTTTTATGATAAACGATTTAATAAACCTTACTTATTTTAGCCTCAAATATTAACCGTTTAGGCTAATATTCCCCAAGTATGAAAGGAAATTAAATCACAATTGCTAAATTTTACCTTCTTTCACTCCGATAATCACCGTTATTAGTATTTAATTTCTTTTGTTTCCTAGATTTTTTTCTCTGTTTTTACACATTACCCCCTGGAACTACTGGAAACATTTGCAGACTTAAGCAGTTTTTCCTAATGATGTGCTGAGTATAACGTTTTACAAAGCCTGAAAGAAGCTGTTGGTTTGTTTTTCCTTTCTTTTTTTTTTTTTTTTTTTCATTATTGTCTTTTATTTTATTATATTTATTTATTATTTATTTTTTTATTCTGGGGTTTTCTTACAGCAGTTTCATAAAGATGTCATTACAAACTCAGATAACCAATGGTTCTCTCCTTTGAAGACGTCCTTGTGAGAATGTATCAGCATCAACTTAGTAATAATCTATACGATCCTTTAGAGCAACCTTGTTTTTGAAGTGTGTTTTTTCCTCCAAATCACTCAACATTTAATAAGACATCAAGATACATTTGTATATTAAATGCTAGTATTCATATTTTTATAATATAATTCAGTTAACTGAAGTCTTTATATGGACTGGTGTCTCATTTGAGCTCTTGATTCTGAAAAGTTATCACTATAACTTTGTAAAAATTACAGAATTATGAAATAAACAGTTGAATTATTTGCAGAAAGAGAAGAAAGAAACTTCTGTCCTTGACCACATAAGGATTTACTAAAAGGGCCAATGCCCTGAAAGCAAAAGGAAGGGAAAGACCATTTCAGAATATCTGAAATCCCTCCTGCAGTGTGTCTTCATCTGCCAAGACCTGCTTAAGCATATTAGCAATTAAACAGTGCCTACAATTACAGTACACTTCATGAACAAATTCTGTGAACATAATTCATTTACCAGATGCAAGTCTCCAGGGTATCAAGCGCTTAGCATAATGCTGATAGGTAGCTACTGTCTCCTTATCTCACAGTAATTTTACATTTGAATTTTGTCTTGCTGTTGTGTTACTGTAACATGTGTCCTTTTGATCAGGAAATCTTAAAGTTAGCAGAGTTTGGTTTCATTTTTTTTTCTTTATTGCTCCTTTTAACCTCTTCTTAATACATAATAGTATTTAGAATGAAGTCATCAGGTCCATGCTGTAAGCCTGTTCAAATGTTAAAAAATTCTAAGAAGACATCTTTCTTTGACAAAATTGTAATAATGATTGCTCTTAAAGAGCTCATTGTACATCATAGTTAATTATTGTATGACTTTTTTTTTCTACCCTTGCCCCTATAGCCTTTTTGCACTGTGTTAGTTGCTATGCATCCACTAGAAATGATCTAGAAATGGTTCTTACAGTCAAAACAAATGTCTTCATGTTATTCACTGTCTTTGGTTTGTGTTGAATTTCCATCAAATTACACACAAGGTTATATTTACTACTTAATCCTTCTGTTTAATATACAAAATATAAGGTTTTATTTGACAAATGGAAAAGACGTATTAAAAATAAAATTGTATTAGTTTTTGACTATTTTTGACCTCTCAGAAAATGCTTTGAGACAGACCATAGTGTAGAATCATATGCTGATTTCTAGCTCTAGAGGGGAATCTGTGTATGATGCAGAGCATAACATCTTAATTTTGCCTTTCTGAAAGAAGGCATACAAGTCATCAAGATGAAATTAACTCAAACATTTTTTGAAGCAGAGAAATTACTTCAATGATAGACAAAAATTTAGTACTCATCCTGTTCATTTTCATACAATTTAGTATTTTTTTTGATTTTTGGGTGTAATTCTTCAAGAACAGGGAAGTAATTCTGCATAATAGAAGCAAGCACTGAAACACTTGAATAAGATGCGATTCCCTCTCTTCCTCCCAAACTTTCCTCTTGCTAGAATGGGTTCAAGTGAGGCAAATAACCCTTTACATGTCCTTTTCATAAAGAAACTAATGTTGACAGCACACTAATTCTGCAAAAAGCATAGCTACTTAGAGAGTTTGATGTAAATCTTACAGTTGTCAATGACCACGTGCACACTGGTCTCCATGATTTTTTGTCTAAGATCTACAGGCCTCCTGCGATTCCACATAAGTGTGCAATGAATATCTAACTAATGCTTTCCTCTGTCATCTCCTCTGAATGCATGTGTTAGTGAATAGGGTATGTCAGATGAAATTAATCTACCCAAATGTTTATGTCTGTGCTCAGCTCATTCCATGAAAAACACCTAAAATTATGACAAATAAAGCACAGGGAAAGTACTTGTTTCAATTTTAGAATGATTATAGGGTGATCAGATCAAATACAGTCAAATACAGCAGCATTTTTTAAAAATATGACAAAAAACCTCAGACTCTGGATTTCTCTTTTAACTACTGCTAGTTTATCAATTATATTCTAAAGTTCTTTGCGAAGATTTTTTTACTTATAAAAAAATGAAGTAAAAAACCCAAAAAAACCTCAAACAAAAAGAAAACCCAAAACTATAAATCATGACTCATGTTTAACTGAAAGCTTACTTCTGGCTAGGATCATAACCTGTGCATGGTGAGCACAGTAGGGGAAATCCATTTTATCAAAATTTAGAAACCTCGAATTTACATCCAGACCGAGGTAAAAACTTAGGTTTCCTTCAAGTAAAGGAATAGAAGAAGAAGTAAAAAGAAGAGGCAGTCCATCTGTTTGGTGGACTTGTGACTGAAAAGTCACAAAATAAGCCCCTGAAGTTCTCTTCCATTGTCTTCAGAGGGATTCTTTATAACTAAATCTAGATGCTTAATTTTTGAGGGATACAAGTTACATAAATTACTCCTTTTCCAGGACACTTATGTTATGCTTTCATCCAAAGGCATAACATACCTATCATCCAAAATACATACCTATATTGTCTTATTTACAGTGTTGTGGAAATAAAGAATGATGTAATTTAAAGAAAAAAATGCAGTAAAATAAATTCAGTGTTGACAATCTTTATGAGAGGCTTGAGTGCACAAAATTGTATTTAAGAGAAAAATTACTGTCACTAAAATTGTACAATTAATGCTTTATTTTCAAATCTGGTATTTTCCACTCATTTTAATAACAAAACTCTTGAAGGGACAAATTCTAGATAATGTAAATAGAGCTAACCAAGTGGAAAAAATTGAGTCTTTTTTGAATATGAGTTACTTTTAACATATACTCATCACACTATTGTTCTGTATTGTTGTCTACAGCTATTTAAAGAAGAATGAAATTTAGTGTGTTTATAGTATGATCTCCAAATACATAATGACACACAAAAGTACTATGATTTCGTAGAATATTCAGGTAGTTAAGATCTTTCTAAGCTAAACTTTCTCTTATGACCCACTTAAAAAGATGATTAAAAAGAAAAAGCTGAAAGAGCAAAGAAGAAAAGAATTCCAAAAGTCTTGAAGATTATTACTTGAAAAATAAATTGCAGTGCTACAAGAAGATTTGTATTAAGGGAGTACATTATAAATGACTCTATGTGATCTATATCACACAATATGATTCAGATAATGATGGATGCTATGCGATGTCTTTTGGTTTCCTACACAAAGTGTTGCAGAATTTAATGATAGATGAGCAAAAAGCAATTGAAAGGCCTTGTAAGATTAAAACCTGTTATATTTGCTGTCATAACGAATAGACATAATAAAGTGACTGGAGGTAAAAGAATGGGTAACTTTATGGAAAGCTGTTAATTCTTCTGTGAAACCAGCCACCATCGCAAAGACTGTTCGTAAAAGTCTTTGTGACTGAAAATATTTGGCTGAAAACCTAATTGTCAGATTTAAAATACTTGCATTAGATTTGATAGAATGTTATGTGCACCAATAGCCCTTTATCAGTATTATCTGACACCTACACCCACAGCCCTTCTGTTGCAATAGTGAGGGGGCTCAGGCTTCCAGGTCTTGCCTGAGCTACAAGATAAATGTCTAATTGCCTGTTCTATCTCTATTCCTGTCTCATGGCATGCTTGTTGACTGAACATGCTGGAGGAACCTAGGACCAGCCTTGTTTCCTCTCCTTGTCTGATGCCCATTAGACCATCAAAGTTCACATCTCTGTTCATATACTCTATGACCATGTCCCTGCTACTCCAGTCACTGCCCTTTCCCTCTATTGTGCTCAGCTTCCCTTGTGGAGCAGCCCTGATTCTGCTATGACCTCACAAGGTTGTCTCTTTATCTGCCTCATCCTTATGGTCAAGTGTTAAGGTATTTCCAAGATTATAATTAATAGTCTAGAAGATTTCCTCTCAATAGTTATTCAGCAGTTACATCAAAACTCTGAATTAAAAATTGTAGGCTTGTTTGTTCTTTACATGTGCAGCACTTGAAAACACGTAGGTACATCTTCTTTTTCACTCTAAGCCTTTGGAGATGGGCCCTATACTCATGTACATACACATGTAAAGTAGGATAGACTCCATTTCTCTAGGGTTTTTAATGAAAACATCAGATTTACCAAAGCTTACGTTTATCACCGGTTAAGAAAGCAGATGTAATTTTTCTTTTTCATTGACATAATATCCAGTATAATAAAGCTGAGATGTATTACAAACGTAACTTTAATATGTTAATTTTTATATTGCCTACATATTCCATTCATTGCATCTCAGAAATACATGATTATGTGGCTTTTTGCAAATAGTTTAAGAATAGAATTCTACAATCTATCTTATTTAAAAACAGCAGTAATTGGCAGGGGAGTCCTATAAAAGCTGGAATATGTAGATGTTAGCAAGATGTAATATTTGCATTGAAATTTAGTAATGTGCAGTGATCTGATCAACATTTTGTAAACTGAAATCTTGTATTGGACTAAGTTAAGGCAATATGCTACTGCTTCAGCACCCTGCCTCAGAGCTAATGTTTTCTCTAACATTAAAGAAATGTATGGCAGCCTATGTATTATCTCCTATTTGTTTCCTGCAGGATATTCTTGTCAATAGGATTTAGAAAATAAGATTTGCCCTGCACCTTGTAAGGCTTCCATCTACCAACTAGGTACTCTTCCATTTTCCTCAACCCAAACTTGCTACTGTTATTAGTGCAAAATTACTGCCTCATGGAATCCTATCTAAACAGCAATGCACTCTGTGAATCAGAACCAAATTATTATGGCATTAGATACATAATAATACAAAAAACTATTGAAAATTAAGATAGTTCAACATGACTTCAGAGAGTCTTAAGATTTTTTTTTAAGGGGTTACATTTTTTTTTTAAACATTTGATAACTTTCTCATTTTCCAGGCCTTGAACACAAAGGGGAGAAAAAGGTTCTTAATGGCTCTATGTAAGCTTATCTATAACAAGAGTTCAGTACTGTTTCAGCAAAGTAATAGAACTTTTTTTTCTTTATTTTGCATAGAACTCTATTCCCATTAAAACAGCTTGACGATTAAAGTAAACAGTCAGTTGACACTTAAAGAAACCCCAAAGAAGCAGGAGGAACAGAATAAAAGAAGAGGGGAGGAGAGAGAAGGAGATAGCAGGGAAGGGCAGAAGAGGGGAGAGCCAGGGAGGGGAGCACAGGAGAGGAGAGGGGATGGGAAAGGAGGAGGAAGAAATGTTATCAGTAGTTTGAGAGTAAATATTTTTGTCAGACTGCAGCAAGGAATACTCCTTCAAGCTTCATTGCAATGCAATTGTGTAAGGCAGTGCAATGACAGTGATAACAACTAGTTTTTCTCTATAGTTACAGTTTCTCTATGTTAAAGTAAAAAAAGGAACATAGAGGAGTACAGGCTTGATATCAGGGGACTTAAATGTTCAGGCACTTGATATCAGAGGCCTCAGGATTATAAATTACTTGGTAGCTGTCAATTCTAGTCGTCAAAAAAAAAAAAAAACAACTTAGGAGCTAGAGGTAGTTTTTGTTGATAAGATGGGGACCAGTGATCTGGGGGTGCAGTTCCTGCTGCTGATGCATAAGCCTGCTTTAATACTTACTGCTTTGGGGAAGCTAACATCACAGATATTAGGAAAGGATATAGGTATTGAACTAAACATTAATAATTGTTTTCAATTAATGCCTAGATAGAAGAAAGATAGATGTAGTAACTGTGGATGCTTGATGTACTTCTGGCTTCACTAATGTGCCTGTGTGCATGAGTGTGTTTCTGTGTAAAAATCACATTGGAACTAACTGTATGTAAGTTAACCAATAAATCCTGGCTAACACTGGACTGGATTGGGATTTCTCCTCTCCTTCTCCCGTCCCCAGCCTTGTTTTCAGTTTTGATAATTTACTCTTTGATGTAGATGTAACCAAAATTATCTGTAGTAGTGGCATATCATCCAAACAGTAGTTATTTTTTTTCTGCAAAGATTTTCCCCCATATATTATTACAATATGAATGATCAGTAGTGCTAGATACTATGAATGAATACTATAGATTGAATACTATAGATATTTATATGAATGCTAGATACAATGATGAATACTACAGATTGTATCTATAAGTTTGACCTCACGTGGATTTTTTATTGCTTTTCTAAGTCGACGTTTAGTGATATTTATGTCAAAACAAGTATTTAAAGTATTATGTCAAGAAAAGTATTTACCAGTGCTGCTTATTTTCTTGACCTATTGTGGGCAGGTGGTAGAATCCATGCACATACAGTCAACAGAAAACACAGAAACAGAAGAGAAACCAATGATGCTAGGAGAATGGCACCCAAGGGGATACTAAACACAAGGTTGGAATTAGAAGAGCGATGTTTTCATAACAGTAGCTTGTGCTAGCAATTTTTTTTCTTCCTGGCAACAATATTAAATATTAGCTTAAAAAAAAAAAAACAAAACAAAACCAGAAAAAAACAATGAGATTTTGGAACACTAGAGTGCATGCATGCACACACACACACAAACACGTTCTTTCTTACTACATTCACACTTAAAAAATATTGAAGGGATCATTTAGCTATTTAACTTTGTTCTTTATTTTATTTCCAAACTACAGCCCTATGTCTGTGAAAATTAAAGGAAAATTCAAATATATTGATGTAATAAGATTACTTATTAAAAGAAAAACAGAAGAGAGAGAAAATATATTAATTTTGGTCAGTAGGACAGATTGCTTATATACATCTTGCTCATGGAAAGAGTTATTAGCTGAAGAGTTAAATACACGCTTTTCAATTTATTTACTTATTCTTTTTTAGTCATGTGTGGCATACATGTGTGGCAAAGATAAGAAAGGAGACAAACAGAAAACCAGACAAAAAGAGAACACATTCAATTTCACCTCAGGTTGACTATGTTCTCTGTTTATTTATACTATATGTGTTAGAAGGTAACAGTCATGTTGTCCAGTACAACATATGATGATGTAATAATTGTTTTTCTAAAATATACCTTCAAAATTTGGATGACTCTTATCTTTATTTTACCAATGGTGATAATGCCTCTTAAAATATTACCTTTTCAGAAACAGGATCTGACTATCAGAAATATGCCATGTAACAGCTGCTATACCTAAATAAACTATAGAAGTAAGGATGCACGTTTCTAAGGTTATTAGTCAAGGTGGTGAGGAAGACAGTATAAATTTATTTTGGAGGCAATATATATATATGTATATATCTGTTTCTATACAATAATGAATTATGTTTTTAAGAAAACTCCTTCTGTCCTTGGTCCTATTTCGTTTGGAAATACCACGTTTCCAAACAGCAGTGATAAAAGAGACTGAAGGTAAAATGGCACTTTTAGTTGGAACTAAGTACCTTATTATATTGCTAGATTGTACATGGACCAGACTTCTGTAGTTCGTTCCTTTCTGATTTTGTTATCTGCTGACAACGACAGAAAAGTTAATGTTAGGAGTAAACTTTCTCAATATTTCTGACATGGTTTGACAAAAAACTAATATGTTCTAGTCATATTTTCAGTATTTTCTATATGCGCTGCAAGTTTCTTTAAATGACCCATTACTAGTATGATTATCAAGATGAATTTTATAAAATTTGTAAAATTTTCACATGCTCAGCAGTCATCAGCAATAAAAATAAATAAAATAAATAAAATCTCTTCTTTGAGAGACATTTCAATGTATCATGAACATAGGCAAGGAAATAGCAGAAGGTTAAAAATTTTCATCCTATTCCTTGTAACTTTTTGCTTAATTATCACTATGGTATTATATTTGTTTTAAATGTTATACTCTATTTATTAGGATATTTTTATGACCAATTGAGAAGGCCTTTGAGTAGAGAAGACCTTTTTATCTGCTCCATTTCCTGTGTTCTCTATCAGAGTTTAACACTGGGCCAGTAAAAAACTGGATGGCAGATGCTCTCTATTAATCTCTATCCCCTCCCTGATTAAAAAAAAACCAAAAACAAATGAACAACAAAAACAAAACAAAACAAAAAAACCCATAAACCCAAAAAAAACAAAACAAAAAACCCAAACAAAACAGGCAGACAGATGGACAGAGTACTACCAGGATGGTGAAGAAGCAGGAAGAGGTGAAGAAAGGCTTAAAGGAAGGGGCTTGACTCTTGTGATCCCTCAAATTTATACTGAGCACCACAGGTATGGGATAGAATACTCCATTTGGTCACTTTTGGTCACCTGTCTTGTCCACTCCTCCCTAAAGTAGGGTTGCAAGTGTGACCCCTTTTATTCCCTTTCTCTTTCTGAAGCATAAGATGTTCCTCAGAACCAAGCACTTGGTTCTGCACACCATTGTCTAGCTGTAACTATAAACATCGAGCATCATCAGTCCTAGAAGCAGACACTGACTGAGAAACTTGCTGTTAATTTCAGCAAGTACAGCTACTTACGAGAGATTAGGTGAAAGTAAAATTTCAAGACAAAATTAATTCTATCCTGGTCCAAACCTGGACAGTTTTCTCACTTCCTTCTAGTCTTTCATTTGTATGAGGCAGCTGCATAGCTAAGCTACACTTTGCCCTACTGAAAAAAAAAAGGTTATGTTCTAAGTTCTTTTGTTCTAAGTTATATTCTGCCCTCACTCACCTGCAAAGAATATGTCCATTAATGACTAATTTAGTCATAAGTGTACTTAACTTAAGTGGGCTGTATTTCCCTGTGGTGGATTTCAAGGGCACATCCTCTCTTCATTTTCCATAACCTAGACACTTCTTTAGATCTTTCTTTCTCCTCAGGGTATATAAACACCACTAGGCATGATTTAGGTGTCTGAGTTTGAAACTGAAGCGTTCTTCTCTATCCATCCATGGATAATACTAGAGGAACATCAAAACCTAGAGCTGAACAGTTTTTCTTCCAATGAGGTGCTTTTAACTTTGTTTGGTTGTTTTTTTTTATATTTTTTAAAATCATCTAAAATGTACAGGATCTTGCACAGAAAATAGTAAGAATGTAGAACACTCTATAGCTTCTAGGTCAGAGCACCAGACTGGACTAGCTTAGTTGCCAAGGTACTACACTAACTATATGCACTTTGCCTAATGCTTTTTGTTGGGAATTTTCCAATTAGTGGGAGTAATAATACATTACCTAGAAAAAGATTTGTACTTGTTTTTTTTTCTTCATCCTGACTCAAATATCACATTTCTCACGGTTTCTTCAAAACTGGTATTTTTCCACAAACAGTTCAGGTGTCAACAGATGTCACTGGTTTTGGCATTTTCTAAAGCAGTTCAAAACTTTATGTGAAATATGTAGTTGTGGGTTAGCTAACAGAATCAGAGAATCCCAGAATGGTAGGGGTTAGAAGGGACCTCTGGAGATCGTCCAGTCCTCAACTTCATTAGGTTCCTCTTCACCCAGCTCTCTAGTCTATCCAAGCCTCACTGAATAACAGCTCAGGCTTCTAGTATGTTCCCGTGCTCTGTCACAGTAGCTGCACCTCAGGAGGCCTACCTCAGTTTCCCTTTGTTATTCAATTGCTCTTTGTCTCTCACATTCATATTCTTTGTCTGAGTTTCACTGCCCTTATCCTGGAGTTGAAGAGTTTCCACAGAAAGTAAAGGGCAGAGCAGTCTCTGAACTAGTAAAAATCTTGGAATTACTAACAGAAGGCCATGCTGGTATCTGTGGCATCAGCTGCACTCCTGTGTTGAAAAATACTGATTAAAAATAATTTCACAAAAATAAAATATTTTTGTGTAAAATAATGCTTTGAACTGCATGGATAAAAGTTAACTTGTTAATAAGAGGCCTCAGTACAATAGAACACATGATGCAAGTATGTCTGAAGCATTCACATTTTCTAAAGGACAATTGTACAGTCAGTTTGTTAGAAAGTGATTTGGGGGTAATCTTTCATTTAGTGAGGTATATATACAAATATATACGTGAACAAACATACATGTCACAAATACATGGACTCCATTTGCAAAGTTAATTAATAGCCTATTACTGCCTGTGAATGATGAGAGTGATACTTCCTTTTTCTTAGCATTAGTTTACACTGCCTCTTTTGGCTATAAGCTTTTGATGCTGGAAGAAATTTTCTAGTAACATAATGTGTATAAAAAGTACCTAATCTTAGCAATGGTTAATGGGGTTTGCTATAAATGCAGTATGCTTTTTGGGTGTGATGAAATGTCTGTAGAGCAATTCTAGGTGCAGCTGAAAAAAAAATTAATATAAATCAAAATATTCCCACAAATAACAACGACCACCAAATGACTGAGCCTGAGAGAGGTAGGTATAGATGTGTTCTTTGCTCTTACAAACATGATGTAGATTGTTGTGAAGAGTTTGTGACAGTTCATTGCTCCAGAAACTTCAGTTTCTTTTACTTCAACAAAAGCAGTTTAATTGAGCTGTCTGAATGATGTTTGAAGCACACAGATCATTTGCAATGATGATAACTGTCATCACTGTGAGAACTACCCCAATTACAACAGGACTAGGAAAAAGCAAAATCTTGCTGGGAATAAAGAGGTAATAATTTTACTTTCAAATTCTCATTCTAAAAAGACCAAAAAGACCAAACAAAAAATCAAAAAACAACTGAGCAAAAAGAACCTGTCTGAACTGTCAATATTAATGAAATAAACTTTTCTGTTCTGTTATGGCTGCTTCAGGACAGTCACTGAAGAGCAGCAGTATGAATTGGTAAACTTTGTGACACAGACAATAATGTCATTTAGATGAATAAGAAAAGAAAAAATATTCATATTCCAAACTTTTTCTATCTATGAGCTTGCCAACCCAAGGATTTTTTGATAGATGTCTAATATTCCAGAGAATAACTCTGATTATTTAATAGGCAGAACACACCCTAAATGAGCCTTCCTTTTTTCAGAGACACATTTCACAAAGAATAAACTGTTTCAACACAAGACAAAGACTTAAAATAAAGTATTAAGCAAACAGGTCTAAAGAAGAATACCCTTTTTGCTGTCCTCCAAATTCTATTAGGAATCCTTTTTTACTGGTTGGTTTTATTTTTGGGGGGGTTCTTTTTTTGTTACTACTGCTTTTGCTACTTTGGTGAATTATATAAAGTTCAAGTACATCATTAACGAAAAACCAAGGAAATAGCTTATAAAATATTAAGTATGGGATCTGGAGAAAGTAAATAAAAAAAATTAAAGAAAATGCATGATCTTAGAAACACAGAAGTATACAAATGACTGTTATTCAGTCCAATAAAACCTATTTACAACTGACCACTCTTGTAGGCTTATTTCTCTGAGCATTTTAAATAAACCTGACTGTTTTGTCCAGCATCCTTATAAAATGCAAAATATTACTTAACCAATATCGAAAAGCACATCTGAGGTTTTCCCATTTTATGTAACAGATTCTGAACCAATGGATAGTGGAGTATCAAACAGATTTCTGTGGAAAAAGCTCTGCAAGTACAAGGTTAGGTTATCTGCCAAGTTTCCAAATATGTCATTCCTGTTTTGTTTATTGCAAAAATTGTAACAAAATTCCAACCTGTAAAACATAAAATTAAGAAAGTAAACTACAGTTGTATAAAATATAACTTCACATAGTAACAATCCCTGCATTTTAATGAAGCTATATCTAACTTCATTAAGAAGCTTCAGTATCAGGCTACTCCACAAATAGAAATTAAGATATCATAATCTGGGTTTGCAGATACAGAAAGGGCAGTGTTTTACTGTATGACTTAGTCCTTTCAACAGCTTCAGTGTTATTCACAATATAAATGTATCTGTTTGCAATGTACTATTTATATATAAACTGCAAGCTTGATTCAATTGCCACAACTTAAACATGCAGAATCGTTTGAAATGCCCTGTTACCATCAAAAGCATTCACACAGGGCTTGAAAAATACTGGTTGGAATCTCTTCTTGCTTTGTCCCAAGATACCAGAGTAACATCTAGAGGCCAGTTCAGTTGTTCTACTGCATCTTCAGTATCAGTAAAAATTTATGTTCTGGCACGTAAATCATGTTTCTATTCAATGTAGTAAACAATATGTAGAGGAATTGACATCCATCTAAACAGAGATGACTAATCTGTGGTGAACTGAAAAGTTTTTCTGACTCATATGAATGTTCTGAGTGGGTCTCCTTGACTTTGTGGGAATTTATTCTTTTGTGTAAACACCTACATGCAGACACTTAGACTCAAATACCTCAGTCTGGAGCTTAATACTATTTTTTTTGTATGAATGCTGAAAGGAAAGAAGAGGAGGACAGCAGCATGAGAGGAGATTAGGATAGGGTAATGTAGAATGAGCTGATATACAGAAACCTGTGAATCTAACCCCTGAATCTGACAAGGGGAGAACTAAAACTTTTTCAAAATGCCTACTGTGATTTCTGTTTTACTGATTCTTTTTTTTCCTTGCAGAATCTGAGCTGTGATTTTAGACATACATTTCATAATAGGTTTTAGAAAGTTCTATGACAGTAAACCTAATTGAATGTTTCCTGTGCTGCAAAATCTGTGTAAGGAATTCTCACCACCTCTTGCTTTGCTTTCTCAGCTATCAGTTTCTACAAATACACTGACATTTTCTGATGATGTAACTGTGAGAGTCATACTGTAAATCAACTCATTGAAATGTTCTGCTTTATAAAATAATTAAAAAAGCCCTCTTTTCATTTCTATGTAAGGCTATATTTTCAGTCACTTTGTTCTGATTGGTTTGTTTAGTTTTGTTGTTTTTTTTTTTTAATGTTACTTCTGTGATGCACTGGTAACAGACAGTAGAAGATTCCTTCCCTATGGTGTCCTAACTATAAACTAGTTAATAAATCTGCAAATAAAAGAAAACCTGTTGATCCAAAAGTGTAGACATTACTAATTATTTTGGGGAGAGGGAGCATGCGGGTGAGTAGCTCCATTTATTTTTGTGCACTCTCTTAAATCCAACCTAAATGTATTTAATCTAAATTAACCTTTTCAATGGGCTTTATTACAATTAGGCCCGTTCATTGGATGGGGTTAATGATCTAAATGCATAATGCAGACACTGGGAAAGAGCTTACAACATTAATGTATTAGTAATAGGGGTTAGTGGAAAACTGAGAAATATTAAGAAAGCTATAGGCTCAGTGGTAAAGAAAGGTGAAGGTGTTATGAGCTGATCATCATCAAAATTCCTGTGAAATTCTTCTTGATCATTCTTGTATACTGAGATGAAGTGAGGACATGAGGATGCATGACTGTTACTCATCTGCCTCTCAACAGTAATACTGCTCTTAGGCAATTGTCTGTTCTTTAGTTACCACTGGTAAAAACTAAGCCATGGGAAACCTGCGCCCAGTATATAAGGATCTCCACAGGGCTCCTTACAAAGCAGTGCATTTGTAGCTCAATAATGTATTTCATAAATAATAAGTGCAAACTTTTTCATAGAGATACCTCAAGGCAAAAGACAGAGACATCTTAGAATTTCCTATCTGACATTTCAATCCATATTTTCTCTAGCATTCAAAATTCTTCCACTCCTACTGCTGCTATACAGCTACCTCTGCAGTGCTTAGTCATCATCAAAAGAAGTGAGTGGAAGATCTGCAAGGGTAGTTTTCTCTAGCCTAACACTCCAAATGTGCAGATTCCAACTAGTTTTCTGATTTTGCTTTTTCCAAGTAGATCTGACAGCTCTTAGCACTTTTCCAACCTTCTTCTGTCATGTTTTTGTCGTAATGCATTCTCCTTTTGAAATAAGTTGCAAGCAATGCATTCAGAGTATCAGGAAGAGTAAGTAAACTTTCAGACTTATAATTTCATTTTCTATAACAGGTTTTGATGTATTCTGTATTCTCACCTATCTCTAATAAACACATCTAAGTAATGACTACCAAAAATAAACCTCATTCTTTCTTCTACTCATATTCTTTTTTATCGTCTAAAGTACTGTACATACATTCACATTATTTCTCCAAATAAATTACTGCAAAAACATAGAAGTGCAAGATTTGCTCTATGTTTGAAAACAAATTTTGACAATAGACCATCTAACTAATAAATCAGCCTTATGAAATGAAGACTACTGCACATTTTGCTAAAATGTAAAAGGTTACCATAACAAGCACAGATCAATAAATGCTAGAGAAATAGTGATAATAGTAAATTTGCTGGTGTTAGATTATGCAACAAGTCAAAAAAGTTCTGCAATTAGAATCAACAGTCTCTACAAGAATCCCACTTTTTAATATTTTCTTATAGAACCTCTCTGTTTTAAGTTGTGAGAACATAGTATCTGCTTTCACTGAATATGATTATTTGCTATTTGATTTATAAATTGTCTCAGGATGTGTCTCACCTGTACTCAAAAATACACCCCCCCCAAAAAAAAAAAAATAGCATGGCCTTTTTTTCCAGGAAGATGTGAGACATTTCTTCTAATGATGTTCCTTTCCTTGAAACTACTTTAAAATGTACAGTGTCATTCTATGAATTGGGTTACATACTAGCACACATATGAACTTAGAAACATATGACTACTTTTACCTTTTTCAAGCACTTTACAGAGGAACAAGCAATAATCCTGACTCAGACTGATGAAGAACTCTGCCAAACATTATTCAAGCTTTGTTGAAGATTGTCCTCTGAAGACACGCTTTTCCATTTTTGGGAGGGAGGGAGCTATTTATATTGGTGTGAATATGTCAGACATCCTATTGAGGAATAATCAAAAATAGGCTGACTATAAAAACTTATTTGCTCCTTATACAACAGAGTACTATATAGTGTACCTTTAAGAAATCTACAGTCTATCTGAAGGAAATTGATAAGCCAACATTAAAAAAGCAAACCTCCTCCATGCTTTGGTGAGAATGAAGCGTCATTATTAAATGCAACTCTTATCTATGAAAGGGTACAACTCCTCTGAGTAACATTTTTGAATACCTGCATAAGATCTTAAGTTCCTGAGCTCCATTGCAGCTTAAACCTAGGTTTCCAGTAATATTTAAGACAGTTATCTAGTTGTCCTAGCTTCTCTTCTGCCCTTTCAATGAGATATGTTCCTGAGTCTTATCTGCCAGTCTTGGGCAGATTTTCTGGCAAATGCAATGAGGATTGAAAAGCATGAGGTGCCTACATCTAGGCAACTGAATTTAGCTTCTGTGTTCTTTGTAGATGTGTGACAATATGTAGGTAACTTCAAAAGTGGACATTTCTCTTTATTAGTAAAAACAGAAGCCAAAAACAACCAGTCCATACAAATTCATCCTGAATGGAGATGACTGAAATTAAGGTTATACAAATTACTCTCCAGGGTCATTACCAAACAACTCTAAAAAAAAAAAACAAACAAACCACATCTAGGTGCTCTTAAAAAACCCTCAATTTTCCTGTTACTTATGGAATAATATTATTAAAATGAAATTAATATGAAATGGAAATACAAATGAAATCAAAAGCAGTAATTTATCTTTTATTGAAGAATAACAATCAGCCATAGCCTTAAGATAACAGAATTTATAATGGTGTTAGTTTAAAACTGCATTTTCGTGGATTCTTGCTAACACAGAAAATCTGTTCTACTTTCTTTACATATATGCTTATTAAATATTTTTTTCTAAATGTATGTTTAGATGTATTATCTGTCATACATAAATGTGCAACAGAAATCATTTAGGTGCACTGTATCTTAACAGAGATCACTTAAACTTTTCAAGAAAAAACAGTTCTCCAGTTTTCACAACAGAAATGTGGTGGCTACTGCAGTGGGAAATTTAGGAAGACTGAAAGAAAACGTTAGTGTCACAGTCTATTTATAATTCATATTCACAGATGGTGAGATATGTGGTGTGACAAGTAGAAATGATCATTCTGTCATATTCACTAAACCTGTATTTACAGGTGTGATGTTTACAATACATTTTTCAGCACTCTAAGAATACAAAGGCATTGGGTTTGGGGGTTTTTTATTACTCAATTTTGAAGTGAAACTTTCTGTCTGGTTTGCATTGCGGATTCATTTTATATTAAGAACTGAACTTTTGTGCTTCTTTTATACCAGTGTTGTATTATTCATAGAAGTTACTGTTTTTTCAGTCTTAAAATATTGCTGTCTTAGCTAGCTTCACCAGGGCCTGTCATTCACCATCAGGAGAGAAACCTCGCTCTCAGAGTGGTGACCTTGGTATCTGTACATACTGTACTCCAGTCATGTTCTTCACTATTACTTAAAAGATATACACTCAGAAATTGTGGATTTTTTTCCCATTATTTTTATTTCATACACAGGCAGCAACTTTTAAAAAATCTCCTTAAACAGTCTCCATCTCCAACGCTACATCTCCATTATTGCTTTTTCTGAGAGTTGTAGCAATGCCTGTTTTTTTGTTGCTGTTGGTTTTTTTTTTGGTTGGTTGGTTTTTTGTTGTTGTTGTTGTTGGGTTTTTTTGTTGTTGTTGTTTTTTTTTTTTTCTTTTTTTAAATCTTGTTTTTCACCAGTGCAATTAATCTTCTTCCAATCATACCAGAACTACTGGAATAATACTAAATAAAAAAAATGTCATAATTCACTTGGTACACATTAATGCTTTATTTAGTGAGGCAAATAGCTGACATAAAGTGGAGCAGCTATAATCCAGTGTGATATAGAAGAATCTGGAAGGAATAAAACCCCTTCAAATTCACTAGAATTGTCAATTAGCTTCATTGTAACATTCTTTGATTATAGAAAAAGATAACAATTTCTTAACGGAAATTGTAGATACTGGGAAGATGGACCCACGACTTAAATATTTGCAGTTCTACAAGTGGTTACGCTAAGCTTCATAAAAAATAAACAAGCAACTCTTCAAAAAGTTCACACAATGACCAATCAACAGGCAATGATCACATCTTTCATGAAGTTATGAAACAGTGGCCTGAAGGACTGTAAAGTTCAAGAAATACTCGTGGTTATTATAATAATACTAACTGTACATATACAACATGAGACATTCTGGTTTTTATTTACTCTATACTTTTTAATTACTCTATAGAAATAATCAGATGCTATCCCAGTGATTAAGAACTGTCCTATGCAAGCAGAAATACTACCACAGAAGTCTTTGTACATAGACTTGTCTACCCTTGACCAAAGTGCCATCCCCAGATCTCCACATTGCAAACATTGATATCCACCATAAGATAAGGTCTTCCCTGTTCATGTTACTAGTTACTGTTATATTTTCACCCATTAGACTGTTACTGAAAAGTACTAAATCACGTCATTATGCATTATCCTTTGGTTTGAAGGTTAGAGAATCTCTACTTTGAGTGAGTCTTACTTCCTATTAAAAAGACAAATAGCATTAGTCACACTGGGTCTAATTGCCTGAAACTCAATAAACACTATAAAACCAGACCAGTTCAAAACTGTTTAAAACTGTTTAGTCACATGTATGTGACTAAATTTATTAAGTATGTAAACATCCTACATGCACAAAATTGTCCACTGTAAGGAGACAGGTGCCCATGTCCCAGCCTTTACTTAAAAAACAAAAGGTTTTATGTAATGAAGCATATGTAGATATGTACATGAAAACCACTGAGGTGTAATGGTGACCTTTTGTATACAGCCAAATACCTAGATCACAAATCTATAAAATAAAAATCCTCTCATCTTGGTGCTGTACTTTCTTTCCTTTCAGGATGTCTTTTTCAAATTCACCTAAGCTGCTATTAATTAGTTTGAACAGGACCTCCTGTTTCTGACATAAGTTTTGTAATTATTAAACTGATTTGTTAGTGATCAGTAGTGGTAACTATCAAATTAAATGGTAATGGTCAACTTAATCTCTTCCAGGCTCTTATCTGCTAAAGTACTCTGTTGTGAAAACCTCCTGAAACCATGTAAACATTCAATATCTCTGACTGTTCCCTTACATCATTGTTCAGCAGATAACATTGCCCACAGACCCAGTTATGTTTTGTATTTTTTGTATTTTCAGGGCACAAAGATTATTCCCTAAAACAGGTAGATGAGATTGTCCCTGAAACTGTCTGTCTATGCACCTCAGCTTCTGCCTCATTTCTCCCTTCCTGTTTGGATAAATAACATCATCTTCCATGGTTCTAAGTCTTTAATATTTCCAGGTAGTGGTTGACTGAGTTAAGCAGGCCATACTGTAGTCTTCTGATTACTTTTTTATTAAGATGCATCTACTATATACCCAAGTCTTTTTCAGAAATAACAAAAACAAGAATGTTAATTGCTTTACTTTTGAAACTTAGTGTATTATTCAGCAATACAGCAGATAAACCTTTAAAATGTGCCTCTTTAAGTGAACAAGTGACACGTTATCTCAGTCTCTTATTCTTAAAAAAATAAAATATTATTATAATTATCATTTTTAAAAATTACAGAGGATCTAAATCAAATCTTGCTGGTTTTTTGTTTCTACTCACAGCTCTTCTAACTCTACTTCATATTTTGTGCCACTGCTTATCACTAAAGTATTTACTTCTTTCCTTTTTAATCACCACTAGACTCCACAGAATTCTTTTGTCATTTTTCCTGGGTCAAAACTAAGATGGGAGTAGAGCTTGACATTATTTTGAATTGTTTATTTTGAAGAGTAATAGGAATTAAAAGTGTAGGATATGAAAATTACAAAGTAGAAAAATATTTTATGATAAAAATATAAATGGACTCCACATCTTTTTGTGTGTTTATCTTGAGCAGTCTTCAATAATAGTCTCCATATGATTGAAAAGAACATATTAAAAAAACACAGAAAGAAGCACCCAAATAAATTTTGAAACAAAGAAAGTAAATTGCAAAATAATAAAAGGTAGCAAGGCCCAGACAAGAGAGAAAGAGGAAAAAAAAAAGAGTTTCCCACTAATTTATGTATTTAATTTTGCATTTTGCCATAAATTGAGGGATTATGCCAGCAGCCAGAAACATCCTGCTTATAATGGCATTACACTCCGGTTCAGACTTCTGTTCGCAAAACCTTTAGTGTATCTTTCAGGTCTTTCTGTTAACAACTTGCTTCTCAGTGGGTTAGAAAATACTTGTCCCTCACAGAAGTCTATTACGTGCTTTGCCAAGCCACATGGATACTGACAGCATTTGCTGATGAGGAATGAATATCAATACTCTAGTCTAAATACCAAAAATGAAAGAGTACAATCCTCATCACAACAGCCACATTGAACTGCTCAGTGACAATGTGACCATATTTCCCAGAAAGGCCTGGATTTTAATTGTCAGATGNCAGACTTCCTGTCTCAGCATATTAATAAATTAAATATAATTATATAAAAATCATCTTTCCATAAGAAAATACTGCTTAAAAAAAACAATGAGAAGGAAAATGGAAATATTTAAGAAAAATACATTGCCTCCTATTAATCATAATGAGGCTGTTCTGGGAATGATCTGCTGCTTGCGTTGTGTGATACCATTTTAAGAGTGAACTTTAAATGCAGAATATTTGTTCTCTTTGTTTACTGCTTTTGTTTCAAAATATGTCTACCTTTACTTTAACATACCTCAACTGGTGGGATAACACTTAAATTTTTATTGACAAATCAGGTGACCTAGGTACTAAAACCAGAATATATGAAGAAAAGGCACTCCAATCTTTCAGGAAAAGACAATAAAATGATAGTGTAATCTACCAGGAGGATTGAGGAATACAACTTTTTTCATTTAAAAAAAAAGTGTAAATTAATGACCAAGGATAGCACTAAAGTAAATGGACACAAACTGGGAAAGGAAAAGTACATTAATTCAGAACACAGCCAGGACATACACTGCAATTTGTAAAGGGCTTTGAGTTTTTATGAGATAGATGTAGTCTTTTTATATTTAGTAAAGAATTAGAGAAGTGGTTTGTGTGGTTGTGTGTGTGCAGTTTTAGCAGAGATTCAAGATAGGGATTTCTATCTTAATGATAATACACTCTTCTTTAATGAAGAGTGTATGCCTGGAAGTGCAGAATAAAAAAAAAAAAAGAGATGATTTTGGTGGGACTTTAAAAAAATAGTACCAATAAGATTTTAAAAATTCCTTGTCCTCCTTTGCTGAAAACCATAACGGTAACATGGGCTGTATTTTAAATAGTTGCTCTATATCTTCAGTCAGAGCCAGACTATCCTACAGAGCTCCAGTTTACACTAAACATCATGATAAAAGCTAGAAAGCTGCAAACCCCTCTCATTTTTTAAGAACCCTGATGTTGTCATGTTGGAAATAGAAATATAGTGTAAATACAGGTGACTAACATTATTTTTAAATCTCCTAATAATGCAACTGAAGTCCAGACATTTGAATAACTGGAAAACAAGAAAATTACAAGGAAGAATATAGAATTTTACTGTAACCTCTATGAATTACTGATTTCATTCTGAATTTCAAAGTCTAGGAATTCCCAGCTGGAGTCANTCTTACTGGGTCTAATTGCCTGAAACTCAATAAACACTATAAAACCAGACCAGTTCAAAACTGTTTAAAACTGTTTAGTCACATGTATGTGACTAAATTTATTAAGTATGTAAACATCCTACATGCACAAAATTGTCCACTGTAAGGAGACAGGTGCCCATGTCCCAGCCTTTACTTAAAAAACAAAAGGTTTTATGTAATGAAGCATACATAGATATGTACATGAAAACCACTGAGGTGTAATGATGACCTTTTGTATGCAGCCAAATACCTAGATCACAAATCTATGAAATAAAAATCCTCTCATCTTGGTGCTGTACTTTCTTTCCTTTCAGGATGTCTTTTTCAAATTCACCTAAGCTGCTATTAATTAGTTTGAACAGGACCTCCTGTTTCTGACATAAGTTTTGTAATTATTAAACTGATTTGTTAGTGATCAGTAGTGGTAACTATCAAATTAAATGGTAATGGTCAACTTAATCTCTTCCGGGCTCTTATCTGCTAAAGGACTCTGTTGTGACAACCTCCTGAAAGCATGTAAACATTCAATATCTCTGACTGTTCCCTTACATCATTGTTCAGCAGAGAACATTGCCCACAGACCCAGTTATGTTTTGTATTTTTTGTATTTTCAGGGCACAAAGATTATTCCCTAAAACAGGTAGATGAGATTGTCCCTGAAACTGTCTGTCTATGCACCTCAGCTTCTGCCTCATTTCTCCCTTCCTGTTTGGGTAAATAACATCATCTTCCATGGTTCTAAGTCTTTAATATTTCCATGTAGTGGTTGACTGAGTTAAGCAGGCCATACTGTAGTCTTCTGATTACTTTTTTATTAAGATGCATCTACTATATACCCAAGTCTCTTTCAGAAATAACAAAAACAAGAATGTTAATTGCTTTACTTTTGAAACTTAGTGTATTGTTCAGCAATACAGTAGATAAACCTTTAAAATGTGCCTCTTTAAGTGAACAAGTGACACATGTTATCTCAGTCTCTTATTCTTAAAAAAATAAAATATTATTATAATTATCATTTTTAAAAGTTACAGAGGATCTAAATAAATCTTGCTGTTTTTTTGTTTCTACTCACAGCTTTTCTAACTCTACTTCATATTTTATGCCACTGCTTATCACTAAAGTATTTACTTCTTTCCTTTTTAATCACCACTATACTCCACAGAATTCTTTTGTCATTTTTCCTGGGTCAAAACTAAAATGGGAGTATAGCTTGACATTATGGGGTGGATGGTCTATTTTGAAGAGTAATAGGAATTAAAACAGTGTAGGATCTGAAAACTACAAAGTAGAAAAATATTTTATGATAAAAATATAAGTGGACTCCACACCTTTTTGTGTGCTTATCTTGAGCTTATCTTAAGCAGACTTATCTTCAATAATAGTCTCCATAGGATTGAAAATAACAAATTTTAAAAACACAGAAAGAAGCACCCAAATAAATTTAGAAACAAAGAAAGTAAATTGCAAAATGATAAAAGGTAGCAAGGCTCAGACAAGAGAGAGAGTGGAAAAAAAAAAAGAGTTTCCCACTAATTTATGTATTTAATTTTGCATTTTGCCATAAATTGCAAGTTTACCTGTATTTCTCTGAACTGGTTTCAGGATAAAAGCCATTATTCTGTGATGAGGGATTATGCCAGCAGCCAGAAACATCCTGCTTATAATGGCATTACACTCCGGTTCAGACTTCTGTTCGCAAAACCTTTAGTGTATCTTTCAGGTCTTTCTGTTAACAACTTGCTTCTCAGTGGGTTAGAAAATACTTGTCCCTCACAGAAGTCTATTACGTGCTTTGCCAAGCCACATGGATACTGACAGCATTTGCTGATGAGGAATGAATATCAATACTCTAGTCTAAATACCAAAAATGAAAGAGTACAATCCTCATCACAACAGCCACATTGAACTGCTCAGTGACAATGTGACCATATTTCCCAGAAAGGCCTGGATTTTAATTGTCAGATGTCTGTCACGACCACTAGTCAGGTTTACAAAAGTTGTGTTTTCTTCTGCCTTTGGAAACCTGTCCAGGGCTTGGATTTCTGCCACTTAGTGTGTCTGCCAGCTATGGGAGCAGATGGATCTCACAAGAAATGGGCTTTTCTTTACTGAGCTGGATGATAACAGTATAAGGTGGCAAGACGAAACAATTTATATACACATCTCAGGTTGTGTACAGACCAGGTAAATCTTTCATAGAATCACACTTATGTATGCATGATGAAGCAGTAAGCAGTCAAGCATAGCTAATTGTGACAGGAAGCATGTGCCTTGTGAAAGAGATAAGAGGAAACTAGATCTGTCTAACAGCTTGTATTTAGATCATCTAACACAGCTAAACTTTCTAATGCCTGATTTCATTTTCTTGCCATTTACTTTGCTGGATTTCAAATTTACACCTTCTTTGTCCTATGTCTTGTAATTTTTGAAGTACTAGATTCGATTCCTCAAACCATATTGCTGTTTCCCACACAGGATTCTTCTCCATCTGACCCCTAGTTTCTGGCTTGGATATCTTCACCTCTCACAAAAAAAAATTCTACACTATGACAACACAGAAAATGGCACAATATCACAGACTTAAGGCCAAAAGGAACAATTACATCATCTGATCTAAACTCCTACATAGCAGAGGTTATTTAATGGTGTATTTTTAATCTGTAAATATGAACTCAGTTTTTTAATCTTCAACCATAATTCTTCATGCCTCCATAATATTTTTTAAAATCACCTTTACACTATATAAAATCTTCAAACAGGCTATTTCACTAATATTATCAATAAAAGAGTAAGCGTAAAAATGGCAACATTTTTTATTTTGCTCATTTGTTCAAAGAGGTTTCAAAGATTCTGTTAGTCTGCACTACTTTATGGCACCTAAAGGATAAAATCCTAATCGATAGAATCTGTCCTTGTGTGTTAGTCATAAAGGACATATTGAGAAATGAGTGAAAAGAAATCCACAGTCAGGAAGAATACAGCAGCTAATCACCCTTTTTTGCTTTCAGTCCACCTACGCAACATCTGAAGACAGCTGAGAAATTCAGCTACAATATTAAATGTCTGTAAGCTTTTCAGATGAGTTTAAAAAACAAGTGTGCACCGTTAGGAAAATGTAATACTTCTGTCTTTTTAAATATTTCAGTACTATTAGTCAAATGTTCAGTTCACTAAATTTACGGGAATGCATATTAATGAAGAGAAATATTATTTTTAACTTCTTCCTTTTCTTTCTTTACTACTTTCTCACAGCATGTTAAGTGATGGAGTGGCTGACAGACCAAGAGGGCTGTTTTGCTAACCAGTATGACCTGGACTGGCTGGAGGGTTGGGCAAAGAGGAACCTAATGAGATTCAGCAAGGGTAAATGTAAGGTCCTACATCAGGCTAAGAACAATCCCATGCATCAGTTGTTTAGGGTTTGGCCTGCTGGAAAGCAGCCCTGAGAAGAATCTTGGGAGTCTTGGTAGGCAGTAAGTTAAGCATGAGCCAACATTGTGCCCTTGTGTCCAAGAAAGACAATGGGATCTTGGAATGCATTACAAAGAGTGTGGCTGGCAGGTTGAGGGAACTCATCCTTCTCCTCTGCTCTGCCCTAGTGAGGTCACATCTGGAATATTGTGTTCAATTCTGGCTCCCAAGTTCAAGAGAAACAGGGCACTGGAGAAAATCCAGTGGATAAAGATGACTGGGGTCATGTCTCTCATAAGAAAATGTTGATAGAGCTCGGACTGCTTAGCCTGGAGAGAAGACTGAGAGGAGACTTTATTAATGCTTCTACACATTTAAACAGTGAGTGTAAGGAGGATGGAGACAGACTCTTTTGTATAGTGTCCAGTAATAGTACAAGGGGCAATGGGCACAAAATGGAACACAGGAATTTTCTTCTAAACAGTGACAGAGCACTGAAACAGGTTTACCAGAGAGTTTGTGGAGTCTCCTTCTCAGGAGATCCTTAAAACCCACCTGGATTCAATACTGTGAAATGGGCCCAAGCCATCTTGCTTTAGCATGAGGGTGGACTAAATGATCTCCAGAGGCCCCTTCCAGCTTCAATGATTCTGTGATAGTACTCTGCATGTTTCATATGTTCAGAGAGAGAAGTGTCATTGTTCTATAGATAAGTATGTGGACAGAAATACTTTCATTTCAACATTCTAGTCTAAATGTACCCCCCCCTTTCAGTTTAAAACCATTTCCCAGGGAAATTTTGGATGTGTTCAAGGACAAGTTGGATGGGGCTTTGAGCAATCTCATCTAGTGGGAGCTATCCCTGCCCATGCAGGGGTGTTAGAACTATAAGCCCCCTTAAATACTGAAAGGCCACAATAAGGTCTTCACACAGTTTACTCTTCTTTAGCCTGCACAACACCAGCTGTCTCAGCCTGTTTTCATAGGAAAGGTCCTCCAGCCCTCTGATAATTTTCCTGGCTCCCCAGATCTGTTACAGCAGGTCCATGTGCTCAGGACCCCAGGGCTGGATACAGTAGTCTAGGTGGATGTCTCGGCAGAGTAGAGTGCACCCAGCCACACTTCTTTTGATGAAGCCTAGGATATGATTTGTCTTCTGGGCTGCATGAACACTTTGTCAACTTATGTTCAGTTTTTTATCCTGCTGCATCCCCAAGTCCTTTCTCAATCCCTTGATCCTCCATCCTGCATTGATATAGGTGATCACCCCAAAGCAGTTATGGACCTTGTGCCTGGTCTTCTTGAACTTCAAGAGGCTCACATGGGTCCACTTCTAAATTTTGTCAAGGTCCCTCCAAATGACATCTCATCCCTCAGGCCTGTCAACTACAACACTCAACTTAGTGTCAGCTGAAAATTTGCTGAAGCTACACCTGATCCCACTTTCTATAACCTTGGTGAAGATATTAAACAATACTGGTCCAATGCTGACACCTGAGGAACCTGATCACTGGTCACTATCTCCATCTTGACACTGAACCATTGTCCACTACTCTCTGGGTGTGACCATCCAGACAATTTCTTATAAACCAGAGTTCAACCATCAAATCCTCATCTCTCTAATTTAGAGCAAAGCATACGGTGGGGGACAGATCCTTCCTCTGTAACACAAAAGAGCAAAAGGAGTAGATTCTTATTTTGTATCATATGTATGAAAGCCTCCAAATTCTTAAAATGTGAAAGGTCAAATAGACCCAGAGTTTGATGTGTGTTTGGTGTAATAATAGCTGGAGTAGGTCATGATTCTCTTGCCTATATCTAAGCAGTCAGCAAATCCCACAATAAAATATTCCTAAGCAGGCATTTTAACTCAGTATTTCAATTTTACTTTAGTCTTTGTTTCAAATGAAGGATTATAAATCAAAAATTCAAAGCTTGTTCAGTTGTATATTTAGTGTAGTGCTTTATTAAAAGATGACTTAAGAAACTCTGTTTTGACCTTTTCCCTTCTGCTTTTCTAAATATATTCAGGAATTTAGGGAAGCTCACACATTTAAAAACCACAGCTTCTGGGAAACAGGTATTAGTTTCTAAGTAGTTTCATATCTCAGTATTTAATATTTTAGTGCCTTATAGTACATCCATTGTAATTTGTCCTACCAAGCAGTATGAGGCAGGAGGCGTAATTTTAAACCTGGTTCCCATATAGAAAATATATTAATTTTATTCAGAACTAATAACTGAGATAGTCTTGTGTCTGTGATAGACAACAGAGATAGCCCTTTATGTCAGTGAAGAATACCATTTGCTTTTGCCTATGTTTCATTGTATCCTAGGATGAAACTGGATATTATTCAGGTGAGTCTTTTGAATTGTTTGTTTTCTAAGAAGAATCTAAAGGGCTCTTAAACTGCTTACTGTCTTCTGATGCTTCAGTCATCTGAAGTTAGCTGACTGGATTCACCTATGACCTCCATTCTCATTCTGTAACCTATTTCCAATGCAAATGTAAAATTGGAATGTTAATCCACTCTTGCCTTTGTATTTGAGAGAAGAGCTGAAATTCCTTCATACCAAGCTGCTAAAGCTATACTCATGCAAATAGTGCAAGAGATAACCATGACCCTATTTTTCCTTTTGCCTAGATTCATTTGCAGTCATGTAGGCACACAGGAACATCACAAGAAAATTGATCCTCGTATTTGTAAGTGCCTGGTAGAATTATACCAATAATCAAGAACTAGGGCAAAAAAAACCCCCCAAAAAACCAGGTGTATTTTTCATGTGTTGAACAGAAACACACATAGTCACTTCAGTATCTTTCAATATCTCTTGGCTTATGATTAAGGAAATAAGGAAAGATGCATTCAAACTGGTCCACTAATTCAGAAACTGACAAGATAGACAGGACATACGATTAAATTAGAGATGACTGAGAGAAATTCTAAAGGATACACACACAGCAAAGAAGAAAAGTAAAAAAAGAAGGAAAAGCGGTAGTTTAATTTTTTCAAATCATTTGTTTTTCTCTTTTATTTTTCATCCCATTTTAGTGGACAAAAAAAAAAAATCTACCATCTTTTAAAAATCATTAGAGAATTAATCACTGAGAAATTTCTTGATAGATTCAACTCATATTTTACTAGATTTCTACTCAGAAATATGCAAAGCACACCAAGGGAAAAACACTACTACAAAAGCTTCAGAAAAATACAGCCACAGTAACTTAGGTGAAAGGTTAAGCAGATGCAAGTGAAAGCTAAAACACAGAATTGCAAATGGAAGTGTCCTTAACATTACAAAGATTAAGGCATCTGTGACACTGTGCAATGATCCACCACTTGATTTTCCCCAGTGAATCACTGTTGTTCAGGATACTGGTCACAGACACTTCTCACTGCACACAGGGTTGCAACCTAGGCTGTCACCCAGGGCAGCCTGCTCACTGTGTAATCTGCTCTAGACTGCTTCAAGGGTGAAAGATCACTTTGGATGTAATGCAGGCTCCCTGCTCTTTCTGCTGTTACCAATACAGAACAACACAGGTAGAAACACAGAGAGACTAATGTTATACCAGACATAAACAGTATTAAGATTGGATATAATGCTAAGCAAAATAGTCCCGGTAGCTGATGGCAACTGTCTGACAAAGATGTAATACCAGTGGCAGATAAACGTGATGGGAATTATATAACAACTAAGTTAGTGGTTGCACAGATGGTCATTCCAACACAGATGATTTGATACGTGGTTGTACCCTGCTGCTGCAATTCATTCAGCAACTTCTGTGTCTCTTGTCAGAAGAGGTTCTTATCCTTGAGTATATGATCCTAGAACGCTCTCGCTAGGTCAGGAAAGTTTCATTCAGTTCTGCTTACAGTTGTTGCTGGATTCTGTTTTTCTATGGCTTCAACAAGGTATTTGAACATTACCTACCACCACTCTACTGGCGTTCCCATAGTCCATTTCTGGGTTATGTTAGAAACCTCTCTTTTCAAGTGGACATTGAACCCATAGTAACATTACTGTTGTTTGCATCTGTTGTGGATTATTCTAGCAGGGTTGGTATGTACATTATTACTGGGGCATAGTTCTCAGTCACACAATTTCTTTAGCTTGACACATCCATTAGTGTGATTGATATTTTTCACACCCTCGATGCCTATTAAATGGACAGAACCATCTGCCACTTCCCCACTGGATGGCTTGCTCACTTCCTGATATATTACAGAGGGTAAAAGAATGTATATAGAGTATAAGATGAAAGTTCAATTGCATATTGCTTTATTTACTTAGATTATTCTTACCACCTTATAATTGCTCAGAGTCTGATATTTAAAAAAGAATATTAATCAGATAAAGGGACCCATGAGAATAATTTTAACTACAAATGCAGACTGGTGGGGGGAGCTCCTGTTTCTTTTATTTCTCATCTTTTTTCCTTCCTGGCAGTGACGCCCTCAGTCTGTTCTGTATAAGGTTGCTCACATTTTCTGCTTCTCTGTGCATTTTCAATGCCTTGCTTGCATTGGCCTCACAGGTTTTATCTACACTAGGCAATTAAATTGCTTTCAGCCATGCCCTTACATCTTGAGGTGAAGCTATTGAATTTATCTTAATTGTGGCAACAGTACACTATTTATTTGCTATTCTGTTGATTTTCAAAGGCAGTATTTTACTATTTTTGTACTTCACAGCTTAAGTTTGTCTTCCCAACTGCACGCCCTTTCTTATGCCCCTCACGTTTCTGATCCCCCGTGAGGAGATATGATGAACTTTCTCGAAGCTGAGAATATCTTGTTGGAAAGGAGAGATTTTGCTACATGTTTGGAATATGAGCATAGAGCTGGGACTTGTGGCCTATCTTCAGGGTCAAGAAGGAGATCAGGAGGCAAGAAAAAAGGGAAGACAGCATTGAGGGGGGCAAGGGGGTGAGGGCAGGGAAGGTGATCTGCTTTTTGCTGCTGGTATCACATGTGGAAAATTATGCAGTTACAGTGATATGTAAGGACTGACCTCAGAAGTGACTATGATAAAGCCACTCTAAATTTCATTTGGCACATATATATTGAGGTCGTATTTGACCAGACAGTGGTGATCAGTAGAATGAAGTCTAGTTGGAGGCCAGTAACTACCATTGTATCCCAGGGTGAAAGCTAGGTCCAGTCCTTAACACCTTCATCAATGATGTGGATGGAAGGGCAGAGTGTGCCCTTAGCAAGTTTTCTGATGCTACCAAAGAGAGAGGAGTATCTGCTACACCAGAGGGTTTTGTTCCTATTCTGAGGGACCTCAAGAAACTAGAGAAGTGGGCTGACAGGAACCTCATGAAGTTCAACAACAAGAAGTCCTGCAACCCAGAAAGAGCAATCCCATCCATATCCTGGGACCACCTTGCTGGAAAGCAGTTTAGTGGGAAAGAACCTGGGGGTACTGGTGGATCTCCAGGAATGTGAATGGAACATGAGTCAGAAAAGTGCTGTTGCAGCAAAAAAGGGTAAAAGTATCATAGATTCATTTAGGTTAGAAAAGAGCTTTAAGCTCATCAGGTTCAACCATCAATCTAGCACTGTCAAATCCACTGAAAAGTCTGAGTGCTACATCTATATGCCCTTTAAATAACTCCATAGCCTGTACTAATACAGAACAAAGTATTGCCAGTGATTCAGCACTGGTAAGTATCTCACCTGGAATCTTGTGTTCAGTCCTGGCCTTGCCAAAATAAGAGGAGATAGAGATAGACATGGAGAAGGTCCATCAAAGGGCCATCAAGATGATGAAGGGACTGGAGCATCTCTGCTGAGGTAACTCAGAGAGCTGGGACTCTTTAATCTAGGGAAGGGAAGGCTCAAGGGAGGATCTTATCATTGTCTAGAAATACCTAGAGGGAAGGTGCAAAGCAGATGGAATCAGGCTCTTTTCAGTGGTGTCCCATGACAAGATAAGACAGGCAATGAGAACAAACTAAAATGCTGGAAGTTCCCTCTGACCATCAGGAAATGTTTTTTACTGTGAGAGACAGTACTGTCACAGGTTGCCTGTAGAAATTGCAGTCTCTAAGCTTGGAGGGATTTCAAATTCCATCTGGACATGGTCCTGGGCAACTGTCTCTAGGTCACCTTTCTGAGCAGGGTGATTGGACCCGATGACCTACAGAGATCCCTTCCAACTTCAACTATTCTGTGATTTTTAGACCCCTGTGGCATAATTATTCAATTAGGAATCAAAAAATGTTTCCTTCCAAGCTGAACCATTCTGCAAAATCATTAGTTATTTTGAGCTAATTATTGACAAGTTAATTTGAAGTGAATAACAAAAAGCAAAAAACCACATTCACTATACAGAAACTTATACAGAACATCACATATTGGATTTCTCCTTAATATGACATTTCATTAAATTAGTATTTCATCACTTGACAGTATGTGATATAGCCTTAAACCAGTTTTCTGAAAGCTTAGAATTGTTTTTTCAATCAAAAAATGTTCCAGTCAGTAGCTTTTATGTTTGCTTAATATTTTTATAGTTCAGCATTGCATTCCTAATTACAATATCAGCAATCAAAACAAGTGAAGTAGAAGAGTGAACTATGCACAATATTCTGTCTACTGATAGGTCACATAATTTTCAAATATTAGAAGAGACAGGCATCATACCATGAAGCTGTCATATGTATTTTCTAAGTAAGAAAATATTTAGATTAGGTGCAATTTCATGCTAATGTATAAAGTATATCTGACATACAAATATAACATGACTTGAGACTATTCTTGCTCTGAAAGAAGCTATGGCTTTTTTAGTGAGGCCTGAATAATAATAGAAATAGTTGCTATTTGCTGCTACCTAGTTCTTTCATCAGAAGATCTCGAGAATTTGAACTGGTGTGGATTAATACTCTTTTTAAGAAGTTTTTTTTTACTTTGCAGATGGAGAAAATATGTTCCAGAGTGCTTCTGTTCTTTCAAGACTCACACAGGAAGTCTGAGATAGTACTAAAACCAAAATTCAAGATATCCTCGGTGAAACTAACATTAGTGTGGTAGTTTTGCTGGAACAGAATTTAAAAATATTTTTTTCTTTTCAGAGAAACTTTAGCTTTGAGAGACTGAAGAGTCCAGTTGTTTGAGAAAAAAAAAAGAGTTAAGGTACTTTATTATGCAGCTTTCTGTAGTGACCAATGTTGAGGGTAGCTTTGAACCATACAGGTTCATTGGGCTAAGAGGGGTGAAGCCCAGAGCAGCTGACCCAAGCTGCTCAGCTGAAATAATGTTCAGTTTGTGGAGATATTTGGAGACTTCTACCATGGTCCTTTCCATCTCGTCAGACATCCCACACCAGAGGCCAACTCCTCCACTTGCTGTGACCATCACACCCTCACTGGAGCTGTTGTGCTCACAGTGTTGGGCATTTGGCCTTCACTGGTAGAAAAGCAAAGCTTGCAACAACTATCTGGAGCCAGGTGTAACTTTGTATAGTATATTAGCATTGGAGGTAATATTAGTTCATTATTATTATTATTGTATTAAATCTGTTTTCACTTAAACCCACTGGTGTCCTTTTCTCAATTCCCCATCCCATGTGGGGTCAGGTCATAGAACAACTGTCTAAAACTGCAACACTTTTGTAGTAAAATGTAAAAACCTTTTGAAGTTTAATTGGATCAAAATATTGGATCAAACATACTATCATACTAAATGTATCTCTCCAATGTTAGAACTCTGTCCAAGTGTCACTGTAGCACAAGCTGATAAAGGGATGTGCTACGTCATTGCATTTCTTGTTTGCAACCATAAATTTAAGCTAAATATTTTGTTTTATAATATTGTTGCATAATATTGCAAAAAAAAAAATAAATCTTCCTTATACCTAGTCTAAATCTACTCTCTTTTAGTTTAAAACCATTTCCACTTGTCCTATTGTTACAGGCCCTACTAAAAAGTCAGTCAACAATCATTCTTATGTCAACAATCATACCCTTAAAAGTATTGAAAGGCCACAATAAGATCTCCCTGAACAACCCCAATCAATCCCAACTGTATCAGCCTGTCTTCACAGCAGAGGTGTTGAATCCTGAAGATTATTTTTGTAGTTCTCCTCTGGACCTGCTCTAACAGCTCAAACTTAGCAACACTGGAGATAATCTTTTCGTCAAGACATTACCATGCTGCTGCACAGAATTGTGGTTACCCAGGTTCTGATTACTGAGAACATACCTTCTCTCTCTCCCTTTTTCCAGAGATATACAGATGTATAAGATTTGGAAAAAAAGTACATAGAAGAGCAAGTATGACAAAGGATTGTGGGGAAGATTAAATAAGAGAGAAGAATGATGGAATAAAATAAAAAAAAAAGTCTCTGAAACTGAATGGCATGAGGGAGCCAGTTGTTTACTGTCTCTCCCAAAATACAAATTAGGAAACATTGAATGAAACTAGCAGATGGTAGATACAGAATAAACATAAGGAGGTGGCTTTTTATAAAATGTAAACTTCAATTGCATAACTTCTTGCCATAGAATCATGACGAGTTTAAAAAACTTAATGAACATTCAAGAGATGATGGACAAGTATGAGCAATAGGAAACCACCAAGAGATGCATAAAATTTAGAAAGCTTAGCTTGACAAGTTTCTCAGATGCAGATGGTTGGAGGCTGAGAAACTATTTGTGAGAAGTATCCCAAAGTGCTTACTTAGTCCATATGCTCTTTTCTGATATGCTCCGGTCTGTCTCTTTTGAAGACAAGAACTGTGAGAAAGACAGAGCTTGGGACTGACCTCTAATGTCCATTCTTACTCTATGGTGTTCTTTGCTTTCTTGCTCTCAAGCTTGGGCCCTGGGCTGTTCGACTGTTCAGCGGCCAGACAGAAGATGGCAACACTGAAAACAAGAAACCTAAAAAGGAAAAGCCACAGTTTCAAACTCATTTTCAGTCATTGTCAGGTGTCTTTTTTAAAGATTCTTAAAACCGTCTGTGAAATAATTTCATGAAGTTTGGATTTAATTTATAACTTTATGAGAAGATGTCAAAATTTTTTCTTTTTATTTCTTCCTGGAAATGATGAAATTAATCTTGGCACTGAGGAAAAACAGATGCAGAAATTTTGACTTACATATGATCACATAGTAATTTCCTTGGAGGGTCCAAAATAATGATCTGGAAACAATGCACATCACCCTTACAGTGCAAATTATATTTAGTGACACTATTATCACCATTTTAAAGTACTGCAGAATGTTTAAGTGTATAGCAGTGGCTGCACAAGAAATTATTTATTATTGCTGTTATTGAAAATTATTTTATAAAGTAAATGTATTTAATGTGAATGTCCATCATTTAAAAAAATTCTCCCAACTATTAAGAGCATCTAAAAGCACTAGTTGTTTACTTTGGAGGTGTACTTTCATTTCTGAGCTGTTGTATGCATTTATAGATATGTCTATCTATAAATATTAGAATGACAGCCCAGACCCTCCAACTGTCAGACCACGGGGTATTTTAGACTACAGGGTTCACTTAATTTTAAAGTCTTTTGATTATTTTCATTATTTGTGTTAAATAAGAAACTCTTGAGACAAAATTTCGGAATGATTTGTCAGATCACTTTTGGAATATCAATGTTCATATCCTTCTAAGGATCAGTGTGCTCTCTTTCTGAGGTACACAGATATTTGAGAAAAGACAGAATGCCTTTGAAATTTTTTTCATAGTTTTTCTTGGCGATTAACATGTAAGCCAGTATTCAACAAACTTAAATTCCATGTAAGTTGGAAAATAATATAAATCACTTCTATGTACTTCAAATAGAGTAGTTTATACCACCAGAGTAAAATTCATCCTGCATGTCTTAGGCACTTATCTTAGAAGGAGAGTAGTTGAATTTTGATACTAATTGTTTGTCTTGATTGACTAGTGAGGAACCTTGTTGACTAGAGACGATGCACGGAATTAGTTTCATTTAACTTTAGACAACTATGAAGTACCTGTGTAGATCTGAGAAAACCTCTGGAAACTCCTTTGTAATGAGTAGAGTGAAATAAAGGCTTTCAGAGAAAGCTCACTTGTCAGTTAAACCATGTATATTGGTTCTGGCTGGCACAGAGTTAATTTTCATCATAACATCCCATGAAGTTTGGTCACGTTTTTCATTTGTGACCCAAACAGTGTTGATAACACACCCATATTTTAGCTGTTGCCCAGTAGTGCAATATGCAGTGTCAAGGCCTTTTCTGCTTCTCACACCTCCCCACCAGCAAGCAGTCTGGAGGTGCACAGGTAGAGAGGGGGTACAGCCATGACAGCTCAGCCAAGCTGACCAAAGGGTTATTCCATCCTAATGATGTCATGCTTAGCATGTAAAGCTGGGGGAAAAAGAAGGAAGGGGGGATGTTTGGAGTCATGATGTTCATCTTCCCAAGTAGCCACTAAATGTGGTGGATCCCTGCTTTCCTGGAAATGGATGAACTTCTCCCTGTCAGTGAGAAGTAGTGAATGAATTCCCTGTTTTGCTTTGCTTGCAAGTGTAGCTCCCTCTTTCCTTATTAAACTGTCTTTATTTCAACCCACAAGTTTTCTCACTTTTACTCTTCTGATTCTTTGCACCATCCTGCTGTGGAGGAGTGATAGAGACTATGAGGGGCTTAGCTCCCTACCAAGGTTAACCCATAATATAATCAATTTTAAAATGAGATTAATTTTAACCTTACTTCACTTACTAAAAACTGTCTGTATATAATTAGCTCAAATGAAGATATCTTTATTGTTGATTTATAAATATATTCTTCTAAAACCTAAACTGGGTAATACCTTTTCTCCTGTAAGAACTGAGTGAAATTCAATGAACATTTCCAGACTGGTAAAGGTAGGCTTTATTAAAAAATCCCCAACTAACTCACAGTGTATTTCAGCTGGATTAAAAGTCGCTATGCTTGCTGAAAATCTGCAAAATAATTATATTAAATAATTTATGATTTAAACCAAAATATCATGTTTTATGTCCACTCTGATTTCAGAAGTTCTCAAGTTTTGCTCCCTCTCACAGACTCACAATGGAATTCAAAATGTCTCAATCATAGACACCCACTTCCTCTACTCCAGAGCTCTTAGATATCATTCCTGATGCTTTCTGATTCCTTTAGAATGTATGTAACATTGCCAAGTCCCAAATCCATTGTACTCCATCTTCCTTTCTTCTGAAACTTGCCATTTCTCACAACTTTTTACAGATTTTAGCTGCTTATTGTATTTTCTTGAATCTTTTCTTTAAGAGAGTAGTGTCAACTTTTTTTGTCATATTGCTCTCAACATTTCAGATAGTTTGGTGGTGAAAAAAGAAGACATTAAAAAAGAATCCAACATTGCTATTAAGACCCATATAGTATAAAATTAATATTTTCTAAATCTAATACAGATGTTATAAAATTTTTACAATTTGCGTTTATCAGAGGCATGCTCAGTACATTTAAATCTGGTTTGTAAAGAAGTAGGACTTCTGGATTCATCACAGGGTTAAAATAGAGCCCCACCTTTTTTTTTTTTTATTTCCCTTTAGAACACTGTGGGAAAATGATTTCTACAAGCCTGTAGTTTTTCATTCTAGGAAAGTAGATAGCCAGCTTATAGATTCCTATACTCTAGTTTTAAAATGTCTAAATTTGAGGAACCTAATCTTATTAAATTCTCCATATAAACTAGATTAGGGATTAAGTAAAAGCTGTAACTTCCTTTCTCAAACATTTCATCTCACATTTTTATTTTTAACCATCTTCAGAGACTGCAAATTTCTTAAAATTCAAACAATTTATCTTCAGTGTTTTCAGTGCAAACAGATTTGTCAGGTCACATACTTGCAGACACTGTAGCTGAAGGACATATCTATCGATGAAATAGCTATAGATATTCTAAAGAAATTATACTCTTATAAAGAGTATAATGTATATTATACTCTTAATAACTTATACTATAAATTATGCCTTTTTAAAAAACACCATGTAAATTGCAAACAATCTGAAAAAAATGTTTATCCTATATGTCTGTTATACTATGATGAAGGCATTAAATGTCAGAGATGGGACATTATTTATAACATAAAGAATAAATACCTTTGTCATAATATCAACTGCTACTGTCATCAGTCTGTAGTTCTCTAATAGTTCAAAGAAAAGTATGCATTTAGAATTAGGAAATTCTTTACCTAGGTGGAAAAAATGGATCCCAGAGATAGGCAGAATGCTCCCTATTATTTATGCGTTGTAAAGCTGAGTACATCTGTCCTTCTCACCCTTAACACCAGAAAGGCTTCAACAAGTCGGAGAGATGAATCAAGAAAGACTAGAGATGACTAACTTCTCCACTAAAAAAAACAAAAAAGAAACAAAATAAAACAAGCTATACTTTTCTTTTGAGAAATGAAATATTCTTAAAATGTTAGGAAAAAAATTCTATATTTAAATCAGTTTATAAAAATATATAGAGAGGAGCAACCTAGTTAGTGCTAACACTTGCCAGTCATTGAATATGTTCATAGATTCTTTTTGTTCCATATGTTTATCATCAAAATTGCTAGACATCCTACTTTTATGAAAAGACTCGACTTGCAGATGAAGATAAATTATTGTATATCCCACGGAGAGACAGAATAAATTAAAATCTAAATAATAGTTTAGTAATGAAATATTCTAAGCTGACTTTAAAATAATTTGCTTATTTTTCACAGTCATTTTTTCTCTTCTGCCTTCAAAACCTGAAGGCACTGCTCAGTCATTTTGAAAGAGCTTAGTTTAAAAAACACAGCAATAATCTTTCTCATGGGAACTGCCATGTAACTCTTCCTCTCTATAGCTTCTCCAAATAGAGAAGTTTGATATTAGTTTTCCCCATAACTTTGAAACTTGGTATTAACTACTCTGCAGACCATGAAGAAGAAAATGAAAATGACATTTTCCAGCAATTTGTTGAGCTACAGATTTTTCCTGTCATTCTTCCTGCCTCTTCTCTGAATTAGGGAGAACACCTTCATCATTCACCTCCACAGCAAGACTGTAGGCACCAGCAGCACTCCTGTGGCTGATACAAAGTAAGGGGGAGTTGGTGGTATGCTGCGGGAGCAGGGCTCCCATTCAGAGGGACCTCAGAAAGCTGTAGGAATATGCCAAAAGACACCCCAATAAGTTCAGCAACAAATTATTTGAAGTTATGGCTGAGCCAAAATAACCTCATGACTCAGTACAGGCTCAGACTGGTTTTCTAGAAAGATTTGTGGAAAAAGACCTGGTAGTCCTCATGTGCAACAAGTTGGTCATGAGCCATCAGTGTACCTTGGCAGCAAGAAGGCTAACTAGGCTGCCTTAGCAAGAGTGTAGCCAGCAGGTCAAAATTATTATTTTGCTCTATTTGACACTAGTGAGATTGCCTCTGGAATATTGTGTCCAGTTGTAGACTCCCTGTACAAGGAAGGCATCAATTAAGAGAGGTCTTTTCCAATCATGACAATTCTGTGATTCTGTGAAAGAGTCTAGCTGAGGAACACCAAGGGGGTTAAGGGTCTGGGACATAAGATGTACTACAAGATGCTGAGAGAGAAGGACTTGTCCAGCCTGAGGAACAGAAATCTGGGATAGAGAGTTTGCATCATTCTACTACTTCAGAGGTTGTTGTAGACCTGATGGAGTCAGACAATTATCACATTTACACAGCAAAAGGACCAGAGGAAGAAAAAAAAAAAAAAGGTTGCAAGAAGGAAAATTCCTACTGGATACAGACATTCTTCAAACTGAGAGGTTAAGCACTGGAGCAGCTTACTTTAAGAGCCTACAGAATTTCTGCCTTTGAAGATGTTCAAAACTCACCCAGATAAGGCCTTGAACAACTTGAACTAATATTGAAGTTGGTCCAGCTTTGAGCAAGAGGTGAGACTAAGTGACCTTTGGAGGTTCCTTTCAACCTCCTTTGTTCTATATTTTTATGGTTGATGCTATTTTTAGTCATTTTTTTTCAATACAGTAACCATTTTGTGAGTCTTATCTGTAAACTCCTCTCTATGTGTGTGTGTGTGCTTTTTCTCGATATATACATATACATTGTATATACATACATGAACTTCACACAGGAAAATACTTTAGTTCGAATTACTGCCAAGTCATACTAATCTACTTACGCCTTTTCTTCCAGATTGATTTGTCATCACTGAATCCTAGAGAAATGAGGAGCTTGAATTACATTATAAATATACATATTTGGATTATTCATAATTAAGTTTCATAAATTATGTTCAGAAATTGTTGTTGTTTACGATTGTTATGGTAGAATGTAGAGTACTGAAGTAATCCTTCCGATGTGTGTAGGAACATACAAACCTGCTGCTGGCATATAAACTGAATAATGAAAGTGACTGTCATCATTAACTAAGGCCAGGACAAGGGCTATTTTCCTTAAGATGCATTATTGTAGTGTGGACTTTGGGGTCACAGATTACTTTATACAGCTTTAGACCTGTCAAATTCAGACATAAAAATTTAGTTAGAGGAAATGTGCCTATGTCACTCCATGGGTTAAAAAGTGTATTTAGCCATGTTAGGTCAACTGCAAACATCTAACAACTACTAGATATCTACCATCAAGTGAGATTTAGTCTACAACATGTAGTGTTTTATAAATTATAGTAATGGGAAAAAATTCTTAGTATAAATTAGAATAAAATAAATTCAAATAGACCAAGTGACAGGATTTAAAAAAAAATTAAAAACAGGTATAAATTTTTTTAGAACAATATTCTGTTTTCTGTGCAGAGATTCAATAATCAGTTCAGTAATTTTCCAAAGGCTAATGTAAACCCTGTGTCTTGGGTCAGTGCAGTGGTGTTTTGGAAGCCGGGGGTACTCCAGAGGTGGCTCCTGTGAGAAGATGCTGGACGCTCCCCCAGTTCCAGTCCTGGCCTCACCTCTGCCAAAGGCCGAGTAGATATGGGAAGCTGGATGAGCCTCTGAGAGTGACATATTCAAGAAGGGGAAAATCAAACTGCAAAAATATGTATATATATATAAAATATCTGCAGAGCAGAGAAGGTCAGAGCAATCAATGGCAGAGCAAAGACACTGAGGTTAGTGAAGAAGGAGGGGGAGAAGGTGTCTGAGCAAAGATTTACCTGCTTGTGGTGAGATGGCAGCTGTCTCCCTGCAGACTATGGAGGAGCACAGTGAAGCAGTCCCTGAAGGGCCACAGTGGGGTAGATAAGGATTTGTCGCCCCTGACATGTTACAGGCAGGCAGGCAGATGGGAAGCTGCAGCCTGTGCGGGATGACAGAGAGGGGCAGGTGTGGATTTGCATCCAGATGTGTCAGAGGAGGTGACTGCTCCCGCAGCAGCCGGGACTCTGTGTGCAGCCCAGGCCGGAGCAGTCTGTGCCTGAGGGACTGCACCTGTGGGAGGAACTCATGTCCCAGGGGTTCCTGAAGGACTCTCTGCCATGGGAGGGACCCCGCCTTGGAGCAGGGGAAGAATGTGATGAGTCCTCCCCCTGAGGAGGAAGGAGCGGCAGAAACACCGTGTGGGGAACTGACCCTAAACCCCCCCTGCCCCTCCCTGTGCCCTGAGGGGGAGGCAGCAGGGAAGGGACCCGGGAGCGGGGAGAAGGGAGGGGTGGGGGTAAAGTATTACAGTCTGTCTATGTTTTCTCCTCCTGGAAGGTTAAAATAATTTTTTTCTTCCCAAGGAGGGTGTGTCTGTTTTTTGCCTCTTGCCATGTTTAGGGAATGATACCCTCACTATCCTTGCCTTGATTACTGAGCCTTTGGGTGGATTTTCTCCTTCCTAGTCCGCAATGGGGATAAGGGGTGAGGTAGCAGAGTCCCGGTTGACACTGGCTGGGCCCAAACAATGACAGGAGATAAAGTGGAAATGCTGTTTGCATTACAGCAGCCATTTAAACTTTTGGTCATGCTACTGTCCTAAAATTATTTAATATTTCCTATATACTTCGATATAAATTACATATTTAACATTTAAACATTTAAAACCACAAAATGGCTTAAAAGCATTTGACAAGAAGCAAAGAAAATAATATTTATTTTAAGATATTGGTCTTCTCTCAAAGACATTTTAGATGGACCTTCAAGAGACAATTCTTATTTCATAATTATGTGAAAGCAGAGTTGTAAGCTCAGGGAAAAAATAAAGAATATGGTTGCTGCTTGAAAACAAGGATAGGTGGTATTATTATTTCATTAAATTTTGTGCCTCATCATTGGTTGACTTTATAGATCATCTGTTCCAGCCCCCCACAATGAGTGGGGAGATCTTCAACTAGATCATATTGGTCAGAGATGGAACTTCAACAACATCTCTAAGTAGCTTGTTCCAGTCTTTCTCCACCCTCATAATGAACATTCTTTCATAAATTACATTCTTATATGTAATATAAATCTACACTCTTTCAATTTAAAACCATCAGACCTTTTTGTATGACTACAGGCCCTACTAGCCCTACTAAAAAGTCTGCTCCAATAATTCTTTGAAGCCTACTTTAAGTATTAAGTCCACAATAAGGTCTTCCCAGACCCTTCTCTTCTCCAGTCTGATCAACCCCAGCTATCTCATCCTGCCTTTACAGGAGACATAATCCATCCGTCTGATAATTTTTGTGGCCCTTTTCTGGACCCAATCAATAGGCACATGACTTTCTTTTAGGGAGGATTCAAGAGCTGGATGTATTACTCCAGGTGGGGGTCTTATAAAAGAGGAGTGGAGAGGAAAGAATCACCTCTCAACCTGCTGCAGCCCAGGATACAATTGGCTTTCTGGGATGTGAGTGCACACTGCTAGCTCATGTCCAGTTCTTCATCCACAGACAATTTATGTTTAGTTTTGTTCCATATTGAATTATAGTGTGAGACAGTCCAGTTTAGGCAACTATTTTGTAACTTCTTTCATTAGACTGTGATCATAAACTACTTCTGTAAGCTTCAGAAGCTAATATATTTAGCTTCTGCTTTTCTAAGTTGCACCTGTGTTAAAAATTTATATCTCCTGGAATTCTTTGTGTGTCTCCACCCATTTCTTGATTTTCTTGTTTGTCATATCTATTAAAACATGTTTAGTCATGCTTAATAGTAAAATGAAATAAAAAGCATAGAAAAGAATGTTAATGAAATCAGACAACTTTTGGAGACTTAAAATTCTCATCAACAGGTATCTATATATTTGGATGTATATATCATTTACAAGCTTCCGCATATCACATGTCCACACATTCAGAAAGCTGCAAAAAACCCCACTAACATCCAACAATGAACCAGACAGTTTTTTGTTTTAGTTTTTTTGAAACATATCAGAAATCATTGCCTATTTCTTCATTTTAACATAGAGCTGAAGATAAATTCTTAGCAAATTTGAGCTTTTTCATGTAACAAGAAATGTGTCCAGACTGACAACTTGTATGCCAAATCTTTGATGCAATTTCAAATGGTAATTTTATTAATAATGCCTGAGGATAGCAGCTTTTGACAGAAATTAGGGGAGCACCTGAGTTCTGGAGCTGCTGACTCCATTCTAAAATCACAGTGTATCTGGCTGTAACAGTAATTCAAACTGACCTCTGCTGCTTTGTAAGACAGTTGCTAAGGCGACTTGTTCCTTGCAAGAATTTCTTTCTGGCTTTTCGTAGAAGAAAAGTTATTCTTTAACTGTTTGAGTGATTCAGCCTTTTATGGGATCAGAAAGGTTAAGTCCTTTATGTTCTTCCTCTTGAATTTTGTGAAACTTCTACCAAGTCTCGTAGCAAGAGAGAGGGAGAGGGATTTGCAGGTGATAGGTCATACTAACAGTCATTATTTAGACATTTTCATCTTAGGAAGAAGAAAGCAAGATGAAAATTTTTTTTATGCCTAATTATACTTGAGTTTTGGTAGTGTTCTATAGCTGTTTCAAAATGTACATGTACAGTACTATTAAATTACCTGTTTATTCAGTTCACTGAGACTAGTAAAAATCTAGACAGTTACTACACCATTGTTTTTAATATATTCTATATGCATGTTATTTACCTCCAGTGAACACGAAGAAGTGCCTCACACCTGCAAAACTTATTGTAAAAAATGACACCCGTGGGTTTTGTCTTTGGTAAATGAATAAGGCATTTCCTCTGTTCACAGTATCTTCCATAGTAACTTCTTAAAGGATGAGGTGGTACAATATATATCCTCTGAAGGAAATACTGAGTTTTAGCATGTAGTAGCATAAGTACATCACTTACTTGGATGTGTTCTGCTGTATGTTACTTGTATTTATGCTTCCAAAGTGATATATGATCTCTTCAGAGAGCTTTTTTGAATAGCAGTACCCTAGCTCCAGCTTCTAATTCTTGGAGCACCAAAATTTAGTTCTGTTGGAGCACTGTGAAACTATAAACAGTTTTGTAATCACTCATTCTTTGGGGTACTCTATCCTTTATCTATGAGCAAAAGCTGCCCCCCAAAAAACCCTTCTGTTGTCACATATCTTCTATATTGCACTAAGGAGGCAGGGAATGGTATCTATTGTTCTACTTCCAGGATTTTCTCAAGAGAGTTAATCCCCCAAAGGCTCATCCCACCATATCCCAGAAAAGTATTGTTTTGTTGCTAATTCCTAGAAGATGGTCAATATGTTACCACAACAGTTATTCCAATTTGCAATTTTTTTTTTTTTTTTTTTTTTTTTTTTTTTTTTTTTTTTTTTTTTTTTTTTTTTTTTTCTTCCATCTTTTTGTTTCTGATTTATCCTACTTTGAGTTCTTCATGTTATTTCTTAGGACTGATCCTTCTCTATTTAATGTTATAGTACTGAAAAACTCTATGATATAATTTACACAGGCCCAAAGCAAGTATGCATTTAATCATAAAAAGATCTGTGGTGAAACCAGTAGGCAGCCAGGCAAAGGCACAGGTGCAGTATAGCACAGGATAGGAAAAAGGATGAGGTTCTGAGCTTAGAGGTGGCTTTAAAGCAAAGCAAGGGGCTCTGATGGGTTTTCTCACATTTATTTCCCAATGCCTTAACCTAAGGTTATACAGATGCATCATATCAGAACTGGTTTTGAGCAAGGGCAACCCAATGAAAAGACAAAAATGTTGACATTTCTAAGAAATCCTCTTCTTCAAAAGCATCTACAAATACCACACAATGTCTGCTGGTATCTCATGATCTTTAGCATTGATTTGTATACCTCTTAAATAATCTATCTCATTTTAAGATCATAATCTTGATCAAGAGCAATCCTTTAGATCTCTTATGCCCTACCACAAAGAATTATTTTTCTATGACAATGAATTTTTGAAAAGAACAGGAAATAAGCACTAATATCTAATCTGAGGATGAAAAAAACCTATAATTCAGAGCAGTGCTGGAGATCATGAGTTCAAAAAAAACAGAATGCAGAAGAATGGGTTCTGGCTGAGATGTGTTTGGAAATCTCTGGTGTCTACTTATTAGTTCAAGTAAACAGTTCTGTTTGTATAGTGTGTTTGTTGTTTTGTTTCTCAAACAAAACAAACACTTAAAGCTCAAATTTTTCAACTTTAAAAAAACTCTCGAGTGCTTGAAGATCTCTCTATATAGCTGGATCTGTTAAACAGCCAGATCTTATGCAGATTGCTGCTCTGTAGAGATATAATCTAGAAACATGAAAATTGTGAGATTTTCCAGAGATGATGAACTAGGAAGTACTGCCTGCAGAAATATCTGGACACTGAATCTTCATTATCACAGAGTCTAGGAATGACTGAGGTTTGAAGGAACCTCTGAAGATCATCTAGTCCAGCCCCCCAGCACAAGAAGGGTCACATATTTCACATTGCACGTTTTTAAAAACCCAAAATATTAGAAGAATGCCATGATTCCATTGGTAATTTACTTTGTTACTTTTTAGAATATCTATGCTTCAGACTGAATTGATGGAAAATCCAGAAACATTCCACTTTAGGCTGTTATGTCTGTGTACGTGTGACCTTTGAAATATCTTATTATTTTTACTATTATTGTCGAGGAATTTCTGAGCCAGCTTTTTTGTGTAACTTTTCCATTTAATTCCATCCTGTTTCCATCTGCCAGTAGAATGTGATTTCTGATGTCCATTTCTTTTGTGAATCTCAGTTACATATTAATCCAATTTCTGTCTGAGTGGTTGTTGTCTGATCTGCCAGGTAATAAAATAATTCAGTTTAAAAGCAATTACAAAATATTGGTAATTAGTTAGATAATTAATTATTGATTGTATCTATTAAAAGTTAAAAACAAACCTCTCTTAATTTAGGGAGTAAGTAGATACATGTCATTATTTTGAATGCACAATATTTAATAATTCCTTTAATATTTTCCATATAAATTCTTCCTCAGAATCAGGGTGAAGGATGAGAGAAAAGGAAGACGCGAGTAGGACTGGGTGAAGGAAGTGGTTCAGTTACTATGGTGATAATGAGCATACCCAGGCAAAATGTCACCTAAGAAGGTGCTACTGAATGACTGTGTAATGTGTAACTCGGCAAGTATAAATATCTTCACATTCTGGAAATAAAATGACAGATTTTTCAATGTCAAGATCAGAGCTTGAAAGTACTAAAGAATATGTGGTGTTTTTTCTTCAAAGTTTAGATGAGCTCTGTTTACTAACATCTGAGCCCTCACAATGTCAAAAGGTTATGACAGCACCATTGCATTTTGGCTGGCCTCTCTTCCTTCTGCTCCCTTTCCTCAGCTCTGTGTATTGTTCTGTTGGAGCACAGCACATACAAACTTTGAAAAGAGCAAGAACTCTGTATATGCCTTCATATACAACGAGCTGCAATGAAGATCAGAAGACAGGGAAAGAGAATACGCCAGCAAAACAAACAACAAAAAAAACCCCATAAAAAATTCTACTACAAAGAGGAGGTAAAAAGAGGAGTAAGTAGAATTTATAAAGCAGCTAAGACAGATTCAAAAGGATACAGTAAAATAGACTACCAAGTACTGATTAGTCAGGAAATACTGAATAAGGAAATATTGAAAGAATAAACAAAAGGCTTAAGTAGCAGAAGCCTGACAAAGAGAATAAAAAACTGGCTTTGAAAATGGCAAAGAGATCTACAAAATGGGCGTTGATCCAAAGGACGAAGTAATTAGAAGATTCAGATACCTTTCTTAGTTATTTCTTGGTAGAGAGAAAAACAAGATGTTAAAAAGTCAAAGAGGAGTGAAGTCAAAGCAGGTAAAGAGAGCAGGCACCGAGGGGCAGTAAGGCAATTAGCAGATTGAATAGAAAGTCTGGGGTAAGTTTACATCATATTTTAAAGGGGGGAGTGGCAGGGCAGGATTTTGTGTCATCTTGGACACTGATGAGGGAAGAGTTGAAATAAAATTGAAACCGTAATCTCGGGTAGCAAAAACACAGCCACTGACAGCAGTGAAGTGGGAACTGAATAGAGAATTTCAAAACTAGAATAGAAAAGCTATTCTTGTTAGTTTTTCACTGTTTGAGCTTTTCAAATGCATTTTATTGGTGTAAATAAAATCTTTCTTGCTATACTAGGTAGATCTGCAGGTGGTTCACCCATCTAACATTATAAGGTAACAATCACCGTTTACATAGAGCAGTTATTTCAATTAAAGTATAAAAAATAGTCAGTGGCCACAAAATTGTGTGTGGAGGGAGAATTTGGTTTATATATTAATTTACTTTTAATTTAAGTAATTTACTACCTCACTTATTTTTCATATTTCTGAAGTAGAAATGTTTCAATGAATACATATAAAAATTAAATTGTTCTAGAAAAATTAATTGCAATCTGTGGAATAAATAAAGCAAATCCTTCCAATCAAGTTTAAAGGCTCCCCTGACATTTTAATAGAACATTAATATTTAGCAAGAATTATTTCTCCCATTTAATTGGCTTGTTAATCACTATTAGCACTATGCTATGTCCTTGCCCACCACAGATCATAACAAAAAAGGGTAATCTCTATCATGGAAACAATTAAGAGCTCAATATTTCTTCATAAACTGCGCTTATGGCTAGAGACTTGGGATGATCTCGTCCATAATATTCCCTGCTCTGAGTTCAGACTGACAGGCCTGTAGTTTCTAAGATCCTCCTTCTGGCCTTCTTGCAGATGGGCATCATATTTGCTAATCTCCAGTCAGCTGGGACCTTTCCTGTTAGCCAGGACTGCTGACAGGTTATAGAAAGTGGCTTGGGGAGCACTTCTGACAGCTCTCTTAGGGTAACCCCATAAACTTGTGTATGTCTAAGTGGTGTAGCAAGTCACTAACCCTTTTCCCTTGGATTATGAGGGCTTCCTTCTGCTTTCTGTCCCCGTCTTCCAGCTCAGGGGACTGGATAAACAGAGAAAACTGGTCTTACTGCTACAGACTGAGGCAGAGAAGGCATTAAGTACCTCAGCTTTTTTTCTCATCCCTTCTCAGTCTTTTCCCCCTGCATTCAATAAAGGATGGAAATTCTCCTAAGTTCTTCTTTTGTCACTAATGTATTTATAGAAACATTTTTATTGTCTTTTATGGCAGTAGCCAGATCAAAGTTAACCTGTGGGCCTTCTAATTTTCTTCTTGAATAGCCTCACAGCATCTTTGTTGTCCTCCAGAGTTGCCAGCCCTTTCTTCTGAAGGTCATAAACTACTTTTTATTCCTCAGTTCCAGCCAAAGCTCTCTGTTCAGTCAGTCTTCCTGAGCAGTTGATGTCAGCTGAGCAACTGAAATCTTCTACCTGGACTTGAGAAAAAAGTTTGACATTGTCCCGCATGTCATCATGGTCTCTAAATTGGGAAGAGATGGATTTGATGGATAGACAACTTGACGAAAAAGAAATTGGCTGGATTGTCACACTCAATTAGTAGTGTTTAGTGGTTCAGTGTCCAAATGGAGAACAGTGATAGATAATATTTGTGGGGGGTTGTATTGTTATCTTTAATATCTTTGTCAGTGACATGGACACTGGAATTCACTGCACCCTCAAACTGTGTGGTGTGGTCAACACATTGGAGGGAAGGGAAGTCATCTAAAGGAACCTTGAAAAGCTTGAGAGGTGGGCCCATGAAAATTGCATGAAATTCAATAAGGCCACGTGCAAGGTCCTTCATGCAGGTCAGGGCAATCCAAAGCACAATGATAAGGTGGGCAGAAAATGGATTGAGAGGAGCCCTGAGAAAGACTTGGGACACTGCTGATGAGAAGCTCAACATGAATTGGTAATGTGTGGTTGCAGCTCAGAAAGCCAACCTTATCCTGGGCTGCATCAAAAGAAGGATGACCAACAAGTGAAAGGAGATGATTCTCCCTCTCTACTCCACTCTTGTGAGATCTCACCTGGAGTACTGTCCAGTTCTGGAGCTCCCAACACAGGAAGAACATGGAGCTGTTGGAGTGAGTTCAGAGGAGGGCTAAGAAGATGATCAGAGGGATGGAGAACTTTTGCTACAAAACCAGGCTGAACAAGTTGTAGTTATTCAGCCTGGAGAAAAGAAGGCTCCAGGGAAACCTTACAGGGGCCTTCCAGTACCTGAAGGGTGTCTACAGGAAAGCTGAGGATGGACTTTTTACAAGGGCATGTAGTTCTACAATAGGGGGTAATGGATTAAAACTGGAAGAGGGTAGATTTAGGTTAGACATTAGGTAGGAATTCTTTAGTGTGAGGGTTGTGGGATACTGGAACAGGTTGCCCTGAAAAGTCATAGATGACCACTCCCTGGAAGTGTTCAAGGCTGGGTTAGATAGTGCTTTGACCAACCTGGTCTAGTGGGACGTGTCCCTGTCCATGCAGTTGAATTGTAATTAGATGATCTTTAAGGTCCCTTCCAACCCAAACCATTCTATGATTCTACTCCACCAGCTTGTCTGTCATTACCTGGGGATGGTTTGCTCCTGTGCATTTAAGATTTCCTTATAGAAGAATATCCAGCCTTCCTGGAAACCTTTGCATTCAGCACTCTCTCCCAAGGGACTCTTTCAACCAGATCTCTAAATAAGTCAAACTCTGACCTTCACAAGTCCAAGGCAGTTGTTCTCCTGAAGTCCTCTCCTTAGTTCTGCAAGAATGGAAAACTCCTATAATTTTATGATTGCTACATCCAGGATGGCTGCCAACTAAGTCCTTCTCTGTTTGCAAACAAGCCCAGTGGGCACCTTCTGTAGTTGGCTTCCTCAACAGATGTTTACAGAAGTTATCTTCTACACCCTCTGGGAAATTTCTAGGCTGTTTGTTTTCTGTTGTCTTGTATTTCCAACAGACCTCTGGTAAGTTTAAGTCCCCCAGGAGAGCAAGGACCAGCGATCATGAGACTTCTCCCAGCTGTTTATAGAGTATTCACCTTCCTCTTCATCCTAGCTTCCTTCATCCCACTATGATATCTGCCTTGCTGGCTTTCCCCCTGTTTTCTTCTTCATAAACACTTGGCCCTTTCATCACCATGGTCAAGTTCTAGACAGTCCAAATACCCCCTAACACAGGGTTACTCCCTCAATTCTATTCTTTCTGAAGAGTTTTTAGCCATCTATTTCAACACTCCAGTTGTGCAAGTCAATCCATCAGGTTTCTCTGATGCCAACTAACTCGTAGTTTTCCTCCTGCACAATGGCTTACAGCTCCTCCTGTCTGTTGCCCACACTTTGTGAATTCATGTAGATGAACTTCAGTTGGGTATTGATCCTGACACCTCTCTACTGAGGGAGAAGCCCTCGTTCCTACGTGGCTGTTCTCAGGTGCTTCCATCTTTGCTTGTTCGCACTGAGATGGACAAAGTGCTTTGACCATTAGCAGAGAGGCACTTCAAATGTGCTCTGCTGTACTCAGCATATCGTGGACCAAGCTGAAGGACCTTGCTAGCACACTGTCTCTTACCCACTGGCATGCCATCTCATGGCCTATCACTTGCAAGCCTGGTTTTATCCCTTTATAAAGAACCAGGTGTTTGGTTTTGCTAAGTAACCACTATTTTCTATCTCTAAAATCAATAAATGTTAACATTTACACTGTTGCATCAAAACTGAAAGCTCTGTAGTAAATAACATGTATTAAAAATAATTGACTTTTTTGCATTATGTTTTCCATTTTCCTTTCCACTTCTTATACTAAATATAACTACAAAAATAACTTTTGTCATCAATGTGCATGTTGTCTGGCAAGCAAGCATGTTCAAACAATTACCAGCTCCACATCCTGCTACAAACATTTGACTGAACATTAATTGCTCAGAATTAATATGCATGTGAAAAAACATATACTAAAAGAAAGAAGCACATATAAATTGAATCTGATTGACCTTTTAATTTCTACAAGAAAATTATGTAAATTTACAGTCTCTGAGTGGTCTGATTAGTTAATTGTGACAAAGTCACTCTTTTATTTTTATTAATACTTAAAGAAATTAGAAACTCAAAGATTAGATTTTATCTGTTATCAGTGGGGAGAGTTCTTGTGGCATTTCTAGTGCATTTGTTAAAGTGCATGCAAGCACAAGAAAAGTTTATTAAGATTATAATGAGCACCTATTATTCAGAGGATTAATTTATAAAATATCACTGATCATTTGGCTGTTATTTTGCACATGAAATCCCTACAGATTTCTCTGATAAAGCTTGAAATTTGCTTACCAGTGTAACATCTACAGTGCAATACCTGAAGGAATGAAGGATTGTCTTTTGAATATTCGAATAGGTCAAGCAATGAGTCATCTACAGGTAAATATTAAAAATCGCAAAGACAAAAAGGAAAAGAAAGTTCAGAAAGTCTATAAAAGGCAAAATACACTATTTTCTGACTTCTTTCCTAAAAAATAAGTGATCTGTCAGTAAATCAATAAAACAAAATAAATAATGCAAAAATATAACAATATCATGGTAGTGTCTTCTACAGGGAAAATAAGAGAAATATTAAAAACTAGTGCTGTTGAGTCTTATATTTGTAGAAAATTTGCTACTGTTCAGAAGAAGAAAAAGGAAACTTAAAAAAATTGGGTCAAGATAAAATTAGAGTGGCAGAATAAATGTTTTTTTTCTTTGTAAATCTAGAGTTTGAGATAGTAATAAAAATAAATTTTAAATTGAATCTTTCAAATTACTTCAGACAAAATGAGAATAAGAAAAAATATATAGATGTACTTTATTATGTTTTACATTATTTTGTCTTTTATGAAGATATTTTCAGAACAATGTCATCACATTTTTTAAGAGTGAAAGGGCAAAAATAAGATTGTGATATTCTCAAGGAAAGCAAGGGTCAACAGTTTGATGCCACTTCAATTTGCTTCAAAACTTCATTATCAGGGAGGCAGGAAATCTCCAGGAAGCAGGAAACCGTGGGGTTTCAGATTTGTTTTATATTGCAGCTAACAGAAACCATTGTTCTTACTGAGCAGTGCATGTGGCACCAGTTGGAAGAATATTCTAAAGTATAAGGTCTTCAGTTATATTTTCCGTTCTCTTTTATTTTTGTAGAACTGATTATTTACTAATTAAAGGAAGGATTAGAATCGAATGATAAGGCTCCTTTCACCTAGTCTTTACAGGTGAACTAGTCACTCTTTGCTCTTTCTTTACTCACTGAAGAGAAATAAGCACTTCTAGGGCATAATTTATTTCATCCTAAAGTAGATGTCAAAAATAGGTCAGGTGAATTTCTCCCTAAAAAGTGCCTCTTTTTTGATCTTGACTATAAAGACAACCTAGGGTGACGAGCTCAGCTGTAGATGTCTGCATGGTAGACAACTAAAATTAGATAAAATTGACACTACCCTGGATGCGTCAGCAAGTTATACTGTAAGTGTTTAGATATCCAGTAATGAACAACCTAGATTATAGTTACACCTGGGGACTAGGACCCTATTTTTCTGAATCACTACTATCCTAGTCTTGCCTTAGCCTCTTTTCAGGCTTCTGGATAAGACTCTAACAACTTTCTGTTACACTGAATTCTTCAGTATCTCTGATGCGTAGCTCTGAATGGAAATTATATTCACAACTGTGTTTTTGTGTCACCTTTGATGTTCTGCCATGATCTGTAACACAGTGAGAAACAGAATGAAATGCTAATTAGAAGATAAATGTATAAAAATATGAAAGCAAGATTTGTGTCTTAAAGGACATGTAACAGTCTCCTGAATAGCAGCAAATATTAGACGACTGGTATGGCTGAAGTACAGCTGCATTATTATTAATAAATCTTTTCATTAACATTCTAATAAATACTTACACAAAGCTATTATATATATGTCTTACATAATAAATATACATCGAGCTTATGAACACCTTCAAGTTAGATCTATATGAGACATTTCACCCTTCATGCAGTATGGAATCAAAGTGCACATGTAGTAAGTCTAACTGGAATTTTCTGAACACATGCAGATCATCTCCATGGCCATTGTAGAATTAGTCCAACATATCTTGCATCAGAATGCATGTACTCCTTTTCTGTGTATATGCTGTAAGACCATTGTCAAACTGTGTAGTAGAATTTCTAGTCAAAAAAACATCAGTTTTCTTTAGTGAACAGATTTGATCCAGATTCTGTTGAATCTCTGGTTGATAAGTCTTCTGACTCAGGCCAACTGAAACCACTGACTTGTATCCTGAAGTTACAATTTTATGAGTTAAAGTGTTAACTGAAGTAAAAATCTTGAAAAAAAGACCAACAAACCTTTCAAATATCTCTAATATCTCTAAGGCAGTATCACTGTCCACTCTGTTATGTCTGCACAGGGACTAGGCTAGGCAAACCAAATTGTGTCTTTATCACATACTAATGTCACTACTTTTACATAATAGCTCAACATCTCTTAAAAAAATGTCAGTAAATTGGTCTTAGTTCTCTGTAAAATCCTGGAAACTGGAAGTTATTGTTGTTGCACACCATTCACTCATATTTTAATTATCAGTTGGTAATCACGCCTTGTACTTATCTATTTGAGATCCCTTTTCTTTCTTGAATCTTTGCCTATAACATTAAAAACCCAAGCATTTGCTCTGCCTTCCCACATGATACTCATGCTGAGCTGTGAAATCATCCAGCAGAGATTTACTCGCTCAACAGCTTTCCAGTGAGCTAAAGAGGATGCATTAAAGATACTCTGTAACCTTCTGGCTGTAGTGTTCCTCTGCTTTGTGCCAATAAAAGGTAGTGACAGAGAAAACTCTCCGATTTGATCTTTTTCCTCAAGGAACATAGTGAGATAAAATCTGTGCATCTCCTGCATTTTAGGTCCTCTGTAGCCCAGGATTTCTTTTTAAGTTTTTCTTTTTTCTTTTAAAGTTTTGCTTATTTGGTCTCTGTCTGCATTTCTTAGAGAGGATTTCAAAAAAATAAAATAACATCTTTGTTTTCTAGATGCATAACACTATTGCAAATGCAGTACTTTTGAATGGTAGAGGCAGACTGGCAAAAGGTGGGATTACAGCAGGAAAAATAAAGCAATGTTTCCATTTTAGGTGGGAACACTGACCATTAATATAAATCACTCATTAGCCTCAAGAGGACTGCATGATTTGTTTAAGAGTCTTCACATTTTCTATCTGGATTTTTAAATCAAATTACGATTTTTAAGGTCAATTTATATATCAGATTGTAACTGTTGCTGCAAGATCAACAGAATTGAAGAAGATATTGAAGACATGTTTTATTAAACTTTTGATTGACAATCTGTTGCTGACACCCTCCTCTTACTACACTCTTGAATACATACAATAACAAAGACTTATTAAAGAAGCTTTTCATGTCAAAAAAAAAGGAGGCTCATTAGTAAGGAATGTGTAAATTATGGCAATACAGTGTCTCAAAAGGCTCTAGAGCAGAGATCTCAATAGAGGAGTTGGCCTTTTGAAAGTAAATGGTTAGGTGACTTTTCAACCACACAGATTAGGAAATGTTTTTTGTTTTTTATCAACAGATGTCTATTTACAACATCGACTATACTATAAAAAGGAGAAAGTAAATCTAATAACTTGATCAGGATAAAATTTTATTTAGTCTTCACAACCCTATGTTAAGATCTTCTACACAGTACTTTTACATGAAATTTCCTAGATCTTCATATTCTGAAACAAGCCACAAGCCAGAGCTGGACCTAGATTTTACCATCACAGAAATCAGTGGTGTCAAGTTGTTGCAGATATGAGGTAGGATGCACTCAGTAGCAATTTTAATTAAATTTCTTTGGCGTGGGATAAAAGTGCTGAAAAACCAATATTCAGACAGGAGTTTTGGATGTGTTCTGAAGTGTGGCATCTCTGAACTTCTTCTTTGACTGGAGGTACAGCTTATTACCTGGGTACAGAACAAGTTCGACAGTTAGACAGCTTTCAAAGTAAGCTTGATTGCAATCAACTTGAAGTACAGAGAGAACTAATGTACCTGTGTACCCATCTCTAGACATAGCCTAGAAAAAACGGTGTATCCTTGAAAGTGTAATTAAATGTCACACTAATCCAATATAAGCACATATTGTACGCATGGAAACAAGACCAAGCTAAAGGACACAAGGAGTCACAAGGTACTTCAAAACTATTTAACTTATGAGACTGCTCAAAGGATTTCGTAAGACTCATCGGGTCTAAGTACATTCGGAGTGTCAAGGAAATTGTGAACTCTCAAAGAGAGGGACTCCAGATGTTTATGATTTTTTCAGTCAAAAGTATTATCTTAAGAACTTTTCAGACAAAAGTAATCATAGAAAATTGTCTAGTGTGTGCTCAAATGTTCTATGTTCTTACTGTAATAATCTACTCAGAGACAGTCAGCAACTCAAATGCTTGTAATAAATTTAGATTAGCTTTGAGATGTTCTTCTTCGACTGTGTTACCTAGACTAAGTATTTGGCTCACTTCCTGGTTTGCTCCAAATCCTTAGTCCCTAGCTATATGCTTTGCATTAATGCTAATCTACTAATTTGTATCAGGACTCTCTTCTGGAGAAACACCCTTGGTTCCTTCAAGGAGGAAACCCAGGCATGCCTGACAGGAACCTCTCCACTTCAACAATAGAAAAGTATGCTGCCAATTTTAGCTCCATCTTTCCAACACAGTCAACAAACAATAACTCAAAGGCTCTAGGTTATCCCTACTTGCTCTTATACTGTGCTATATTATGCAATATGAATCTTTAGGGTCACTTGTGGATATCGGCACAATTACACTTTTGAGGATCTTTGAACGGAAACAAATGATAAAACTTCCTTTTCTCCTCAGATAGTAACTGAGGCTGAAAACCACAGGTTTTCCTCTTGAGAATCAGAAAAATTATGAACTGAAAATATCAACAGCTTACTCCAGAGAGTGGTAGTATCTACATCTGTATCAGTAGCTAAACAAAAGGGTAGACAAACATTGGGTATTTGTGTCTAATTTTAAAATGAGAAAAATACCAGTAGCCAAAGGTAGCTTTGTTTTGGAAAGCAGCATGTGAACAAGACTACATTGACAGACACATTTTTTCAAAAATTAAACTATTTTTTACCACAGCCTTATGTCTGATGATCCAGTATTAGAAGTGATTCTAAAAGAATACCTGGTCATTTCTGAGGAAGTAACAAGTACGAACTTCATCGTGTGAGGTGGCACAAAACCCATTGTTTCTTTTATTTTCTTTACCTTTGCAACACACTTCTTTTTTATATAGACTAGAATATTAGCCTAATGTTTTTGTATGCAAAACAGATTTGAACACTAAGTATGGCATTTTATTCCATTATCATAAGGACACAGTATGGAGACATTCATCTTGGTCTTGTCAGTCAGCTACTGATGTTAGTGCATATCTTATAATTAGTTCTCTGTATGCTCCACCAATATATTTGTTATTGTAGCTTTAAAAAGATTCTCCCTTAAGACTAGAAAAAAAAAATCGCTTTTTTTTTTCTGCTTTTGCAAGGAAAGAAAGGAAAAGACATAAAAAATGATTATCAGAAGCTGGATGAATATATGCAGATGTAGATTTCATTCTATCAAAATCTCCCATAATCTATCTGATGCCTTTAAATTTGGATCATATGAACTGCAGCATAGAAATTTCTTTCCATTTGTTATAGAGCTGATAGTCACATATTCTTTTTCGTATTTGTACTACTGTGAAGTCAGAAATTCCCTTGAATTCATCTACATGCTACAAAGACTATATACCATGACATAATTTTCTTTCAGAGAAAGAAATAATGTTTTAATATGCAGGGACAATAAATCGAAAGAGAAGATATGTGATGAGGCAACAGCAGCAAAGGAAGAGAAAATTCATGATAGCTGCAAATAAAATATCCAAGTCTTATATATATATTTTTTTTTTTGTTAACTTATATATATTTTTTTTTGTTAGAGGATGAAACAGATTAAATATCAACCTCTGCCAACAATTTGCTTCATGGTTAGTATTGATTTCAGATGAAAATACACCTAATAACAGTCAAATTTATATGTAACATAAACCAAGGCTTCCACTTGTGCCTCTTTTTAATCACACAAACATAGAGAACCTGCCAAAGTTCTCCTTTCTGGAAAGAGAACACAGGTTTCCTAAAGTTCTTTTCATCAAAAAGACTTGTATGATTGTTAAAACTAATGCATTTTACAGAGGCATTAGTGCTATACAGTGAACAAACTGTTAATTCCTATTCCATCTTTTGATGGCATCAAGATGGGAACAGAATGTTCAAAGATAGGACAAAAATATGAATATTTTTTTGTAAGTACAGAATAAAAATTTAATAATAAACAGTTGTTAAACCAAGAGGTTCAAATGAAATTGTTTCTTAACAGTTCCTAAACTGTTGGCTGGTGGAAGCTGGAGAAACAGGGCATCAGAAAGGTCCCTCTAGTTTTGTTTCATTCTGTCTTTCTCTCAGCAGGCATTGATGTCTACTCTTGGAGTGGCATGCTCCAAGACAACCCTTTAATCTCACTGATTCGATATTTTTTTATAGTAACAAATAAGGTTCCAGGACATTCTTTCTACTTTCTGACACAGTGCCAAAATATTCAGTCCATTGTCCTTAAGTTCAGCTGACACCAGGTTGTGCACATCTTTCCTTGAAAGCTTTAATTTGAATGTATTTCTGTGTCCAGTAAAAAAATTTATCAAATTGTAAGCCTCCCCGGTTTCTTCATAAATACTTCTATTACTAGGATTTTGCAGAAGTGAACCTTTCTGCTTTAACATCAACATGCCATGCCATGTAAAGGCACGAATCAAAAATCAGCCTAGATGTGCTGTACGCTGGCAGCATACAAAGGTAGCATTTTGCTCTGAAAACCTTCGTTTGAAACTGTTATTTGTGAACATCTGAGAAGTGCTTGAGCATCTGATTTACAACTAATGCTGATCTTTTTTCTAAGGGAAATTTAGCAAGAGCTGAGAGAAGAACAAGGAAGAAAAGTAAAGATGAGAAAAATGCAATTCCATTGTTTCAGAAGTGTTTACTGTTGATTGCAGAGTGATGTCTTAAAGTTGGCATGATGTAACAGTGTGTACAGTCTTCATTATAGACATGGCATACAGAGATATTGACTGTTAATTTTGCCACAAAACCCTTTCCTTGGGTCTTGGAGTTTAGTTCAGACAAATCTGTTGAAAAAATAAGTCAAAGACCCAAAGGCCGTGGCAAGTAGATCTGACTTTGCCTTATTCTGTCTCCTCACTCCTTACTCAGAACAAATCTCTTTCATGTATGGCACATAGGAAAAGAATTTTGAGACAACTGTAGAGGGCTAACAAACACAATGTATATTCTTCCAAGCAGCAGCTGGACAAAGGCAGGATACTCTGTTACATCATGGGTGTTTGTGGATGTGTACATTTTCACAACTGAATCAAGCTGCTATCTCAGTTTAGATGTCTAAAGTTTGGAACTATCATCTGCAGAATTCTCCGAATATTACGTGGTTAATATTGTATTATTTTTCTAGGTTTCATTATTAAGCCCCCTTCAGATTCTGAACATTTCATTACGCATATTGACAGGCTACTCTGTATCTGAAATATCTGCTGCCTCAAATAGAGTATCTAAGGATAGAAGAGGGAGGACTGAACTAACTATGAAAAACAGAAACTGAAATTGCAAACGAGAAAAATTCCTGGACAAGGAAAACCACAAGAATACTTGGAATACTTCATCAAATTTTTTATCTGCAGTATTTTAGGATTAAAGGTGAGTACATGCTATTATTGTTTTGTTGGAACTGATAACACTGACAATAATCCTATTTTAAAATATGGGAATATTAGCAGGTTTTTTTATTAATTTTTTAAAAATGCTGTCCAGACTGGTTCCAGGTCCTTCCTGATATGCTTCCCTCTGATAATACAACTTTGTCATTTTTCATAGAAAAAATCAATTATTTTGTTACTTTGTCTTTCTAATTATTTTTCATTTCTCCAGATTTAACTTTAATGTCAAACGTTTATCACTTGGCTTTAACTCTTTAGTGAAAACCAAGAGTCTGTCTTTTTTCTACAAGTGATATTATCAAACTGACGTTGGAAATATTTCATTACATGAGAATTCTGGCTGAGCCAAGATATTCACATGAACATTCGTACTGGTGTCAGTGAGAGTCTGTATTGGGTTTACATGGCAAGGTCTTGGTAACCGGAGGCTTCTGTGAGAAACTGCTAATAGCTTCCTCTGTGTCCAATAGAGCCCGTTCCATCTCACTTCAAGACAGACCCAGCTCTGGCCAAGGCTAAAGCCCAGCAGAAGCGAGTAGAGCCTCTGCAATAACTTACTTAAGGAGGGGATGTGCAGGAAAACTGCTGCTCAACAACAGCAGCAAAGAGAAAGAAGTGAGAATATGTGAAAGGAACTACTCTGCAGACAACCAAGTCAGAGAAGGAGAAGGAGGAGGTGCTCCAGGCACCAGAGCAGGTTCCCCTGCAGCCCTGTGGTGAAGCCCATGGTGAAGCAGGCTGTGTCCCTGCTGCTCATAGAGGATAACAGTGCAGCAGGTACCCAGATGCAGCCTGTGGAGGACCCCATGCCAGAGGAGGTAAATGTCCAAAGGAGGCTGTGACTGTGTGGGAAACCTGCCCTGGAACAGGCTCCTGTGGACCCACGGAGAGAGCAGCCTGTGTTGGAGCAGGTTTTCTGGCAGGACTTCTGATCCTGTGGGAGGCCCAAACTGGAGCAGTCTGTTCCTGTGTCCCACTGGAAGAACCCACTCTGGAGCGGTTTGTCAAGAACTGTGACCTGTGGGAAGGACTCGTGTTGTAGACGTTCATGAAGGACTGTTCCCAGTGGAGACACCCCACACTGGAGAAGAGGAAGAGTGTGAGGAGTCCTCTCCTTGAGAGGGAAGGAACAGCAGAGACAACATACAATGAATTGACTGCAATCTTCATTCCCTGTCCTCCTCTGCCACTGGGAGGGAGGAGGCAGAGAAATCATGAGTGAAGCTGAGCATGGTAAGAAGGAAGGGGAGGAGGGAAGGTGTTATAAGATTGGTTTTTGTTTTTTATTGTCATACTCTGATTTGTGTAGTAATAAATTAAATTAATTCCACTCTCCTAGTTTAAAGCTAGGAGATACACAGTAAGGAATGAGAAATTCTCTGTCTGTGAGAGACCTGAGTTTTGTCTTTCTTTCTGTGCTATTCCATCTTAAACTGCTTCACAGAAAAATATTACAAACTTTTATTAAGAAGTAAGATACGCCTCATTTTTCATCACTGTAGATCATGCCTCATTCTTCATAACTGTACTTATATGTTTGTCCTTTCAAAGCTGGCAGTACTACCCAGTTCTAGCTGTGGGGAGAAGAACAGGAGCAAATTACAGATTTGAGGATCCCTCATGGGGACTTATACATGCTGTGGAGCTCTGGCTCACAAACCATAGCCAATTCTACTGTGATGGTATAGCCCAAGTGTGAAAGCAATTAACTCATACAAAAAATATTCCATATATTAGAAGTCTGTAAGTTTCAATAATGAACTAGAACCAGAACTTCTCAGAAATCATCACCATTTCCCAAGAAGTACTAATTTATATGCCATTTACACAAAGATGTTACTCAGCCAGTAGACTGATACATTCACTTATTTCATCTCTAAATGCCTCATAGTGCAACTCCATCAAGTTTCCAGGTTAAAAAACTCCACAGAAGACAAATATATTTTTCCCATCTTCTTGACAGAAACAAGAAATGCTTTTTGGATACAGATGCTAAAAAATGTTCCAAATATGTTTGTATGAAGGAAAGTTTTAGTGTTATGAACTTAAGAAAAAAAATTGCTATGAGTCAAAGGAATATATAGTTAGAGTAACTTGATAGGATATGTGCACTAGATACCTAAGCTGATTCTGTTTAGGTTCTTATTAGACTTTTTTTTTTTTGACCATGGACATTTTTCAACTTCCATTTTATTTTATTGCTCTGTGCACTTTTCTGCACCTTGCCTCTCAGCAGTCTAACTTGAATCCATTCTATTGCCATATTTTTGATGTCTTTCCTAAGTGAAATACACTCAGGTTAAAACAGAACTTTTGACTTCCAAAAGTTCAGATGAAGTGAATTTTGAGTTATTCAGCATTGGAAACATGGCAGAGTTCTAATTCTGATCCTGAACCAGGAATTCAACAATACAATGTCTTCATGTGTGTTGGATCATCCTGATAGATGTTTTAGATTGCACAGACATCAGTGTTCATGAGCTTCTTCCATGACAGGAAATTTTGCTGGAAGGATGTATCTAACCCCCCTTCAAGGATCCCTATGTTACAGAAGGACTGCTCCAAATCTTTGCAGAGCCACTGACATGGCTCCTTGAAAAGTTAGTAATGAAACAGCCTTATAACTTTATATATTTATATATATATTTATAAATTCTTATGACTTTGCAATGCAGAGAGGAAATCAGCTGGAATGCAAAAGCAAATGATGGACCATACACTTCTAGAAAAAGTTAAAGTAGTTTAAAGTCGTATACAATACTGCAGACTGAAAACCAAACTAAAAATAAACTCCTTTGCTTCGGTGTGTTTTAATTCCTTAAAGTAAAAATGTTATTGCTGTAACAGAAAAGCAGAGTTCTGTTTCAGACAGGTGATTGATTGAGTGAATGAGTCACCATCATTATTATAATAAGAATTTACGGTGAAAAGTAATGCAGAACAAAAAGCAAAACAAAACAAAAATCAAGGCATAGGCATATTTAGGAAGTATCTATTCCTTTAGATAGTGTTCTGTTGCTTCATGATCTTTTGCTTAGCAAAGGGAAGAAAAACAACTGAAAAATCCCCAACCCCGTCTTTTGCAAATACATTTCAGACCATTAGTTTTTTCAGGAACAAAACCTGGACAAAACTCTTAGTGGGTATTTTAAATTTGAGACTTGGAGAGAACTCAGATGACTAAGTTTTACATAAAGACCTCTAGGATATTCTAACCTTCTACAGACCCATAGTAAGGCTTCTGATTATGTTTGGAAACTCCTGTGTCTTTTGACAAAGACCTTCTACTTGTATCTCTTTAAAGATTTATCTGGTAATCCTATTTTTACTATCACAATCCATATAATAATTTTCAGTGAATCTACTAGTAATATATCAGCAGGCATCTCCAGGTTTTGTATAACTTCATAGCAGTAGAAGCAGTTTTCCTCATAATGAGAGATTTATGACTGGTGCCCTCTAGTTTTTTCAATAGCTCTTAAATACTTTCATCAATTGCATATGCTACCTTGGTACCTAAATTAGATGGTATGCTTTGCCTTGCTGGAGTTCAGTAACTGGGTTTTAGATGTTGCAGTGCTTGTTCCTTAGTCCATAGTCCTTCATCCCTAAGTGTAATATACTGCATACAGAAACACTTGAGGGACACAAATGCACAGTACTTTTCTCAGGTAAAAGGATTTTATTTTTTTTTCATTTCCTCTTTCTTCATCTGCTTTTCTCTTGGAATAAAAATTCTTAACAGAGAATGAGATCCTGAATCCATGTCCATTTTGACATCCTGAGGCTGCTACACATAATATAATGAACAATCTTTAAGACCTGTACTAAGTTCAGAAAGTAATTTTGGATAAGACAAAACAATCATGGAGAAGAGCAGAGGATGAAAAAAGATGCAAGGAGGTATAACAAACAAATAAACAAACAAACAAACAAACAAACCCCAAATAAAATCCACCTTGTATGAGTTGTAAGAAGTTGTACAAAAGCTGTTAGGACCATTATTGACCCAGTGGCCTGTACCAAAATAGAAAATCATCGTTGGTTGCATAAAGGATTCTGATATATTCACTTGTTTGAGTCTGTAATTTCCCCAGAATAAAATAATCAAATAATAAGTTATTTTCATTATATTTTTAAATATCTCTATACTTTATTTTGCTGCATTCCTCTCTAGATAAATGGTAAAGAATTCTCTTCTTCATGAAGACTAAACTTTCTTTTCTCCTTGAGCTGCAAGACTCATGGAAGAGATTTAGGACTCTTGGGACAAAAGTTTCAGTGGAGGAGGAATGAACACTTCCACTGGGCAAGGTGTTTTTATTCTATGTGTACGTAGAAACCTTAGAAGCTCATGCACCGCCTAGAAGATGACTGACATTGTCTGAACTGTAGGAATGAAGAGCTGATTCAACCTGTATGTACATATTGCATGTGCACCTTCCACCATCCATCTTTCCTGACCCATGCCCTGGTGAACCTGGGATGAATGAGCAGAGAGCAAGATGGGGTTTCCCCACCCACAAGGATCCTTAGAGACCCCTGTATTTCCACCTTCTGAAGAGACATTTAATGAAGTACACCACCATTTCTGCACAAACTCTGTGCTGGGGTTTTATTTCAGACTTAGAATGTAGCAATATAATTTTTCTAGGCACTAAATAATGGAGTATTAAAGGTCGTAACAACTTACTCACTACTCACGTGGGTACTTGAAATATTGCTACAGATCAGTGCTGCTCCAAGACTGACATACTAGAATATTTTCTTGATTATAATGACAACAATCTGTTTTATTTCAAAACACAGGCAAGGTACAATGTGGCCATGTTACCTCTCCATTCAATAACTGATGCTTAAAAATGAATCGAAGACTTTAATCATGTTTCCCCTTGTTCTTTCTCTGAATAGGCAATCTAGTTATGTTCTTTAGCCTTTCCTCACTAATCATGGTTTTTGTATCTCCCATTATTCTCATGGTTTTCTTTAGCTCATGTGCTTATTGTCTCTTCCTTTGAAATTTTTTTTGAGGTACAGACATAACAACCAGTTGAGCAGTGTGACAGCTTATTTGGCCAGTGCTGGAAGAGGTGGGCTGAGCAGCACTATGTTAACAAACAGATGTCCCACTGCCAGGGTGCCACAGTGGCTGATGACTGCCTGTGGAGAAAGCAGAGGGAAATGTAGAATCTGGTTGGGCTTCAGGAGAGGAGGAGCCCAAACCATCTCTGGGAAGTTCCAGAGGTCAAGTAGGCTTGAAGCTAGCAAGAATAATTAAAGCCTATTAATGCAATCACAGACCTGACAACCACTTAAAGAAAGACACTGGTGAGATCAACTATAAGGAAGAGACTATAGACCATAAACTGGGTCCACCACAGTGGCATTAGTAATAATAATTTTTATGTCTCTTGGAGACATATATGGATTCTCTGTCTGACAATATGATTTTCTCTCATATCACAGGCTCTTGTTCTCCTGAATGTGAGCACAATTACCTTTCTAAGTTTATGGCAGTACAAGGTAACTTGAGTAGATGAGGAAAAAAAAAAAAAAGTGAATCTGGGGAAACAGAAAATTTGGGAGAGAAAATTTTGGAAAGAAGTATTTAATCAGTTATCAGAATTTTTAAAAATGGCAATATGGGAGAAAAAAGTGGTCTGTTGGCACAAACTTTTAGTAAGGTGCTGCTGTATCTTTGTGTTCATTCAAGAACTAGAAAGTAATTATGACTCAGTTAAAGAATCTTGTAGAGCTTTGTCCTGTTGATAAAACATGAATAAATTGTGTTATTTTGAATTTTCAGGATAGTCCTTACTGCATCTATTTCACAGTTAAAACAGTCAACAGCACAATATTAAACTCAATTATTTTGTTTGCAAACAGAAGAATTATTTTCACTGAGTTATGCAGTTTCTGTTGTTGATGTAGAATAACTGTAATTCTCCTTGTTTGTGTCAGAGCCTTTCCCAGCTGCAACTCCCCCTTGACTCTGAACAAATTTTGGTGATATACATGCCATTCAATTTAGGAAGAACAAGGAACCTGGCATGCATAACACAATCAGCTATTTTATTCTGCTCACTAAAGATAAAACATGTTCATGTCCTCCAAGTGAGGTCAAAATCCTTGTAATATCTTGTTTTACACATAAAAATGAAACAAGAAAAAATAGCAATGAAAAAACACTGCAAAACACAAAAATCTACAGACAGCTCCCTTTTATTACATCAGGTTATAATTGCCCTTGCATTAACATGAGTAAAATTGCATCTTTTTATTTACATTTGTAAATAAAAATTTCAAAATTTCAATAACCATTTCAAAAGACATTGATTCCAGTATTTCTGTCTTCCATATGTATAGGTATATTTATTACTCTAAAGCAACATCTTAGTAGTTGTTTGGTGGTTGATTGATTTTGTTTGTGTTGTTTTTTTTTATTGTTTGGGTTTTTTTTATGTGTTCGGTTTTGTTTTGCTTTGTTTTGTTTTAACAGTTATGGATTAATAGATAACAAGAGTAAAGTGACAAAAACTGTGAGGACCAAGACCAGGCTAGAGAAGATGCAAGAGAAAGTATCCAGTAGTATGATTAAAGGATTGATTCCGAGACTCATCTTTTTAAACTTTGGCATGAGAAGGATGAATCAGCTAATGAATTTTATAGTTGGCAGAAAACTGGGAGAAACAACTTCAGAAGACATCATAAGGGGCATGTCCAGCAGGAACAGATCTGACTGACATTGTATGAGAGCATGTTCCACCAGAAGCCCTGTGTTCCATTTTGGTGATCTCTATTCAAGGGAGACAAACTCAAAGTGATGCAGTGAATCATAAGTGGATAACCAGCTTTACTTCTGGGTATGGGACTGTCAGAGAAAAAGAAGAGTACTTTAAACTACTCAATCATCTAGAAAGTTAGTGTCCCCATTTCACCCAGGGGTGAAAGAGTAGAAAAATGCCATTCATTTTTAGAAACCAGTTATGAAAGCATATAGATTTTTGGATCAGATCCAGATATTTCCATTAAGTGCACAAGACTAATTAATGCTTCATTATAATGATTCATTTTAAACCAATAAGAAATACTAAGAGTGAAAACTTATTAAGAAGTTATTTCTGAATACATTTTCCTATATACTTTCTCCAATTGTTCATGATGCTGAAGATTCAGCATAAAGTAGGACATGTCAAATAACCTTTTAAGTCAGAAGAATTCAGGAACTGAGCTATTTATACAAAATGCTGACACTTTCAAATGAATCAATATTTTAGTCTACATAGGTAAAAACTCTTATTTATATCAGCTGAAATTTATTTGTAGAGAATATATAAAACATAATCACTAAATAAAAGGAATTCAAAAAGCAAAAATTTAAAAAAAAATTAGTCAGAGTTTTTATTGATTTGTGTCACTGAACATTACATATTCCATACATTTTAAATGAAAAACCTTATCTGCTTTAATTGCTATGCAAAGAGAAGTACTGAAGAATTTATTAGATGCTGTATCCTTACCTTGGGACTCTCTGAATTAATAATCACATAAACTGATTGAACATGGACTGTTAAGAAAATGAGACCAAGAAAAGTCACATGTATCAATGTGACTTTGACTTTTGACTGGAAGAACAGAAATGGTTACATATCCATGAGAGGTGTATTGCTTATACTAATGAGGAATTTGACTTTTTAACCACTAAAAATATTTGTATTTAGAAGGTATTCTCACAGGGAACAAAGGAATTAAAAATCAGGCTTTTTTTTTTCTTTTTTTTTTTTGAGAAATTATCAATAACATCAATCATGATCTCAATTTTAATACTTGAGAAAAGCAAACTTCCTTGTCATTTTATAGATATTTATCTCATGTGACTGAGTGAAGGAATCTTGTTGGTGAGGTTTACTGCTTTAAATAGTGCAGAATGCATTTTTATAGTCTAGTGACGAGACTACTATATGACTCCCATAAAATCTAATTACAAATATTCCAATACTATTTTTCAAATAGATCAGATACTGAATTGTTGAGTGCCATGCAAATTAATCTGCAGGAAATTCAGTCAGAAGAAAAAACACAATTTAAAAATTAAGAAAGAAGACCATAAGTAATTAAGTATTGGGAAAACACCCATATAAAATAGGCAAGTGTAAGCCACCTTTGATTATAAAATCTGCACAAAAATCTGTAGGCATGTTTAACATGTAAACGCTTGATGTGTTGTTTTCCATTCATAGAATTATTATTTTTAGTCTTCAGGGGATTTTGCCCACTATAGGAAGTCCTGAAGTGCCTCATCTACATGGGTTTTTAATACTTCCAGGGACAGTGACTCCACCACATCCCTGGGCAGCCTGTTCCAGAACCTAACTAGTCTCTCAGTAAAGAAATTATTCCTAATACCTTGTTTATACCTCTCCTGAAGTAACTTCAGTCCAATTCCTCTGGTTTAATCATTATTCACTTGAGAGAAGAGGTCAACCTCCTAGAACCTCTTTTCAGGTAGTTGAAGAGAGCAATGAGGTCTTCTCTCAGCCATCTCTTCTCCAAATTAACCAATCCCAGTTCCCTCAGTCCCTCCTAACAGTATTTGTTTTCCAGGCCCTTCACCAATGTGGTTGCCCTTCTTGTTCCTTAATTTCTACCTCATAGCTTGTCTTTCATCTGCTTCAGCTACAGATTAAGTTATTGATTAACCCAAATTAGGATATAGTATATATTGCAAATAAATCTATCTAACCATGTATCTATTAATCTATCTTTATGTCTCTCTATTTGTCAAGTGGGGGATTAGAGAGCACTGTGATGGGAGAACTTAGAAAACTAATAAATCAGGGCAGTTTTAAACTGTGAAATTAAACTACACTAAACTTGGTTCTTGTCAACACAATTATTTGTCATCACCAGCTCCTACAGAGATTCATCGTCATAACTGACTGTACAAAACTACTGATCCAGATAACAATATCAGCTGTGGGTAGGCACTACCATGGGGCTGATGCCATACAGTTATTCCTTATGGCTGTGGCCCTGGATGGTTCATTCATGTGGAGGTCCAGTAGATCAGGCTTGAAAGGTCTTCAGTAAGAGAATTTAGAATGGAAAGACATTTGTCTTGTCTCTTCAGTTTTCCTCTTGTATGACAGATGATTTTATGCGATTGCCCCTCTCTCCAATACCAGGGCTGCACCTGAAGGAGGCTGTGACCCTGTGGGAAGCCTGTGCTGGGGGTGGCTCCTGGCAGGACCTGTGATCCCGAGAGAGCAGCCCACATTAGAGCACACTATGGCAGGATTTATGAACCCATTCCTGCGCCTTCGACGTCACAAAGTATTTATATACTGTTCCTAGCTACACTGTTTTAGTACACTCATTAAAATTCAAGACAATTATCTTTCAAATAGCACATTTATCATTTATGTGCTACTATAATTTATGCTTCAAAGCTACATGCACTGGCTGCAGCAATAGTGTAAAAAAAAAACTCCAAAAACAACCAGCCAACAAACAATCCAATCAAATGCTAGTTCCCTAGCTACATTTCCAGTTTAACTATAAAATCATCAAAAATCTTTTAGTGATATTACATGCGGGAATAAATATGAAAGTATTAGATACTAAAAAATAGTATCATTGTGCCTGGGTCACAAAAATAGGAATGTGTAACTCGGCACTGGTTCACTTCCATGATTTAAATAAAGCATAGACAGGAAATAAAAAACAGAATTTAACCTAGGACATTTTATTTAAGGGTAGGAAAATTATGTCAGAATTAATTGTGAATTTAAAAATGAATGAGTTATTTTAATATTAGGTTATTATTCAAATATGGAAATTGAGCAATTATGGTAGTTAGGATAAGAATTAATTTTGTGCTACAGAGTGACAAGTAAAAATCATACTTTAGGTACACATTTTTGTACCATTATATGTCATGCTAGTTGTTCAGCACTAAAATTAAATTAAATGCCATAATGGTTTTCAGTGAGGGCAGTTCAATATTTAAATACCATGTTAGTCAAGGAAAGAAATAACAGGTTTTTTTCCAAAATGATGGGCCTAGAAAAAGCAAAGCCATTTTTTGAACTCTCTGTTGTATAAAGAAGATTTAAAATTTATAAAAATTTATAAAAATACATCTAAAAATATGTCACTGTAATATAAAATATCTGTATCACCAAGTATAAGAGCAGAAAAATAGCAAGGATGGGGAAAGAAGAGCCCTAGGATGGGGAAACATAGTCCCATGTCCCACATAGTCCCACAGTCCCATAGCCCCATTAACATCTAATAAGTAAATTTTATATTAAACATTGTAACCTATGTGTGTGGAATATCCTGAACATGGTGAGATAGTACTGAACTCTGACACAGACTCTGAATAAGCTCACCATGTCTCACCTGGTGTCCTTAGAACAAGCTCCAGTTCAGGGGGGTGTTTTACCGAAATAGGGTTCATTACCTGGTGTGCAAAATAACAATACACAGACTCAAGGTACTAGCAAATTATTTACAGTTCTGAATAAGAAGAGGTGATAGGGAGTATTCCCACAAAGCTATCACACACAGCATTGGAACAGGCATATATTTATACTTTGTAAACCAATGTGTTTAGCACATTAATTGCCCAGTTGTTGTTTCTGGTGTTTACAGTGCTGTATCTTAAAAGTAATAGGTATGGGGTATCCACATCTTCATTTAAAGTCAAAGTGTCTTTTAATTTTACTTCACAACCGCAGTGGGTGAGGGTCTTCAAGAAGGGGTGAGAATCTTAACTTCTGGAGATGTGGTTTTCGTATTATAATCAGTCAAATTCACCAAAAGGGCACATTTGTACCTGATTCATACTTCGTACAGTGTTAGCTGTAGCCAATCTTCTTGGACAATCAGCCCTCTGTGCTTTCCAGCACCTTGGTTTAAGTCTGTTTTTCCTTTCTATCCCATTGTCCTGTCAAAAAGTGATTTACATCAGCTACTTGGTTTTATTTCTTAAGTTAGTAAAGAATTACATCCATAAAGATTTCAACATCAGTAAGTCTCTGAGTTAATTTTGTAGCAGAGCAGAAAGCAGGTAGAGAGAACTGGGTGTCAAATTGACACCTCTTAAAGTTGTCTCAAAACATCTGATTCAGAATACTGTCTGATGGCCGTGCTTACCATGTTTTAAAAGGCTTCTATTCCTCAACAACTGAAAAAATAATCATAAAAGTAATTTCAGAGAGTAGTCATATCTAGATGTATCTTTGGGAATAATTTGACGGTATTAAAAAGTATTTAAAAGTGTTGAAACAACAAAAAGATATTCTAGACAAAGGATAAAGTGATGTTAGAAAGCTGTGGAAAGCTATTAGTTACACTATGCAACTTCATTCTTTTGAGAATAAAAGTTTCTTTTAAATTTTTTTTGAAGTACAATGAAAATACTTTCTCTATCACAAAAATAAAGAGAACCCGGAAAAACAAATGTAATAGCAAAGAAAACTGAAGATTTTATCAGCACCCTCCCCCTGCCCCCCAGCTGGCAAATATATATATTCTGAACATCTGATTTGTTTGAATTAAATTATAAATACAAGAAACCGTCTTTATTACAGTTAGTGGTTTTCTATTTATATGTAATTCATTATTTTGAAAAATTAGTTTTATATTGATTTTTTTACCAAATTTCAAGTTAATAAAATGCATTTTTATAGGACATTAAAACTGCTGATGGTGAAACATTGAAATGTTGTCATAATATACAATAGGAAGAGCCAAGTATGCTGCATAAATCACATGTACATCTGTCTAAAGTTAATTAAATAATTCTATTCTGTCAAATTAAACTGATTCATTTATTGAGTGAAAAAACCTACATTTTTAAATAATTCATCAAATGACACACTTTGAATTACCCCTCATTCAAAAAAACAATATTCAAAATTGTCTTAGTACACAGAGGTTCAGATTTAAACAGTTTTCTTTCAAGACACCAATTTAGCACCTTTTCAGTTAGAAAGTGTGCAACAGAAACCTTCTTTTTTTCAGACATACTTCTGTAAGAATAGTCAGGGCTGCCCCATGCCTGGACACACAAGGTTCCAGCTGGCTGCAGTGGACTCACTGCAGAGCACAGCTGAGCTCTCCAGACAAAATAGAGGATTTCTCTGGGAAAAATGATACACAAGCTGTGAGAAGCTAGGGAAAGTAGCATGAGAAACAGCCCTGAAGATACCAAGGTTAGAGAAAAAGTAGAGGGTGAAGGTGCTCCAGGTGCTAGAGCAACATGTCTTCTGCAGCCTGGAGGAGAGACCACAGTGGAAGAAATATTTCCCTGCAACCTGTGGAGAACACCAGGGGAGATGAATATTCCCCATAGGAAACTGCAGCCCATGATATCCTGTGCTGGAACAGCACAGTCAAATAATGCATCCCCTCAGGTAGGGCCATTAATTTCTTGTCTTAAGAAGTTGTCATCTAGGCACTCCAGGAATCTCCTGGATTGTCTATATCTTGCCATGCTAATTTTACAACAGATTTTGGGGTAGTTAAAAATCTCACAGCAGGATAAGAGCCTGCTATCATGATGTCTTCTCAGTCTGAAGAAAGCTACTTTGATAGCTTTACTTGATCAGGCAGCCTGTAGTAAACTCCAGCCACAAGGTTCCCTTTGATGTCCTAATCCCTAATCCCTTATTAAGCTTTCAACCTGCTCATTTTTTCCCCAAGTTGAGTCTGCTTTGCCCATTACTGTAATTCATAAGTGATCCCTCTGTCTTTATCTCAACCCAAGAGCTTTTTCATCTTATTTTCTCCCGTCCTGTTGAGGTGGGAGAGTAAGAGAGTATCTGGTTGCATCTGGCCCAGGTCAAGCCACTACATTTCTTATTGATGCAAGTACATAAACACCATGAGTGTGTCCATGCTCTAAAACAAAACAAAACAGAATTTAAAAAAACACCCAAACATAAGAAGGAATAGACAAAAGGTTTGAATTTTCCATTGTCCACCCAAATTAGCAGTTAATCTGCTCCCACTGAGATTAACTTTCCCCAATACAATACCTTATTTTAATTCTAGACTCAGTTATCTCAAAGGGCCACTCGTAAAAGACAGCAAAACCAAGAGATTTCTGAAATTTTGCTTCCTCTGCTCCCCTGTTACAACCCCAAGCTGAATCTCTGTCTCTCAAAATCAGGTAAAAAACATAAACTTCAGCAGTGTGCAGCACAGCCTTTTCACTGTATCACATCCACTGTGTATAAAAAGATAGGTAACAGGTTTCAGAGGTATAGCAGGGGACCCAAATGTTAAAAAACATGATGTACTGTTTTCATCCTGGTGCAACTGCTACCAAGAAGTCTGGACACAAGCCAGCCCACAATGCTTGCTTTCCTGACCAAGGATTGATCCTGGTCATTTGTTATTAATGTGTACATGTGAACTCACTGTGTCTACTGCAAGACTTCTTTCCCATCTGCTGTATCTGATTCTGGTCACTATCAGACTCAACATATCAAAGTACTGAAGAATTATTTTTCATTATGAGTATCTTTATTGCCTCACTGTCTCCTTGTATTCATCTGCTTTAACTTGCCTTTTGTTTCAGAAATCCATCAGGGCTATGTTAAGAACTGTACAAACCTAAGTCTCCTCTATGGTTCTTAAAAGGAAAGGAACCTGAACACAAATCACGGGTATTTTATTTTACTGAAAATAAATATAGAGACAACAACACATATAAAGATAGTAATAAAATTCGTTCTCTCTTGTTTTCCCCTAGTTCATGCTAAAAACCTTGTCATTGGAACTAAATACAAATACTTCATGAATAAATGGTCCTCAATTTTAGATTCATTATGCTGTGTTCTTAAATGAAACTGAAGAGTTGTATAGTCTTTAACTGTCTGTGTATCTTGTACAAAAAAAAAAACATTATTTAGTTTGTTTCAATTCATGCTTTGTGTGGGATTTTAATTTCAGACATACTTTTTTCCCACTAAGTATTTTCAGATCACTTTTTCAGCATGTCTGTCAGTCATTTCCATGGGTAATCCAAGATCCTAATCTTACCTTCTGAAATGCTGCATGCAAGATGACATACTTGAATTTCTCCTTGTGCCTTAATATAACTACAAATATGAAGTGAACACTAAGGAGTAGCATACAACTCCTACTAAGTAAAGGTAAATGTACTGCTTTATACATTGTTCTTTCAAGTTTCACAGGAAAAACTGCAAGACCTGCTGTTTATTACAGAAGTCAGAGATGAAAGTACAACTGATGGAAGAAATAGGGAAATATAGTACAAGAATGGCATTTTTTTCTGTAGAAGGCAGCAATCTAGAGAGAATATTTAAATCTGGAAAGCATAGTACTGACGTGCCTAGCTTTTATAATGGACTTGGGAAATGAAATTCCTAAACTAAATCTAAATTCTCTAGATACTGGATGGAGAGAGCTAGTTTTTAAAACACTAACTATGATAGCTGTTGCTGAATAGTTAGCCTTAGACAGGAAACAAGAAGAAGGGAAATGATGGAAGTTCAGGTACATTTCCACGATTCTGTTCAGGCACTAAAGTATGAATAGCATTTGCTGACTGAACTGGCATTTGACAGTGGATGAATAAACTTTTCACAGAATCACAGAATCATCCGGGTTGGAAAGGACCGCTGAGATCAAGTCCAATCCTTAACCCACTACCACTGTGGTTCACAGACCATGGCACTGAGTGCCACATCAGTCTCAACTTAAAAACCTCCAGGGACAGAGAATCCACCACCTCCCTGGGCAGCCCACTCCAATGCCTGATCACCCTCTCTGTACAGGAATTTTTCATAATATCTAACCTAAACCTAATATCTAACCTAAACCTAAACCTTACAGAGCTTAAGTCCATGACCTCTTGTCTTACTGGTAGCTACTTGGGAGAAGAGACTGACCCCCCCCTGGCTCCAACCTCCTTTCAGGGAGTTGCAGAGAGTGATGAGGTCTCCCCTGAGCCTCCTCTTCTCCAGGCTGAACAGCCCCAGCTCTCTCAGCCCTTCCTCACAGGACTTGTGCTGGAGTCCCTTCACAGCCTCCTTGCTCTTCTCTGGACCTGCTCCAGCACCTCAATCTCCTCCCTAAACTGAGGGGCCCAGAACTGGACACAGTACTCGAGGTGTGGCTTTACCAGCACTGAGTACAGGGGCAGAATCACTTCCTTGGACCTGCTGGCCACGCTGTTCCTGATACAGGCCAGGATGCCATTGGCCTTCTTGGCCACCTGGGCACACTGCTGGCTCATGTTCAGCTTCTTGTCGATCCAAACCCCCAGGTCCCTCTCTGTCTGGCTGCTCTCCAGCCACTCTGTGCCCAGCCTGGAGCTCCCCATGGGGTTGTTGTGGCCAAAGTGCAGGATCCAGCACTTGGCCGTGTTGAACCTCATCCCGTTGGAATCAGCCCAACTCTCCAGTCTGTCCAGGTCCCTCTGCAGAGCCCTCCTGCCTTCCAGATGATCCACACTCCCCCCCAGCTTAGTGTCATCTGAGAATTTGCTAATTGTGGACTCAATCCCCTCATCTAAATCATCAATAAAGATATTAAACAGAATTGGGCCCAACACTGATCCCTGGGGGACACCACTGGTGAGCGGCTGCCAATTGGATCAGCACCGTTCAGCACCACTCTCTGGTGGCTTCCAGCAGTTCCAGCTAACCCAGCACAGAGTGCTCCTGTCTGAGACGTGGTCTGACAGCTTTTCCAGGTTTTTCCTTTGGTTCTGGTGGACCATCTCACCTCAGAACCCAATGACAAAAATAAAAATACTGCAAATTCACCCTAACAAGGCAAGTGATGTTTTCCTGGGCTTCGGTACACAGATCCATCCTCTTAGCATTCTACTAAAATAGTTACTTCAATCAAATGTAATTGTGAACTCACCTTTTCTGGTGAAACTACAGTAATATGGCTAAAGAAGACAGATGGTGGAAGACAGTGGTGGAAGTGAAAAAGCAAGCTGTGATTTTTGGTCCCTTTTTTAAGGCTTGATTTTGAACTTTGCCTCTAAGACTCACATGATGAAGTACAAAAACAAGTATTGTGAGTAGTAACTTGATCTCTGGTCTCCAGAAACTCCTTGATAGATGACAAACTCAAATGATCATTTTCCTCCTGTCTCTGCACTGCTTGGGGATAAAAGAGGAAGTTTTTAATGTCCTCAGAGATATACTTACAGACCAGGTCTTCCTCTTCCTATGTGAGTAGCCTCCTAATATTGAACTCGGTTCTTTCTGCATGTTAGGTAAGATATCAGCTAATTTGATCATGTCTTTCAGTAAATTTGGATAAAGTGACACCTGCTATATACCATATTGGTCTTCAATGTCTTGGTGGTGAAATATTTCCTGTGAGATGTCACAAGGAAAAGCAGAGCTTTAGTAGCTTAGGTTATTCTGATGGCATAAATGCACAGCCCAAAGCTCATTAGGTAGACAAAGAAGCAGAAACACTGGTATAATTCCCAGAAAATATAAAAGTGTTCTGAGCTAAAGGTTTGTTTTATGAAGTTTCTTTTTCTTCTGTTTTCTTATTACCAGAGAGAAAGAGAAAATATCCTGTTATGTATTCCAAATGTATGTAGTTTGTTTGGTATGCATTGTTCAGCCATCTGTTTTTAAAGAAAGTATGGTCAAATGGATTTATAACTGAAAAAGTTTGTTATAAAGAAAACTGTTATTTAGCTACACAGTAATCTTTTTTTTTCTTTACTAAGTGAACAGCTAGAAAATATGACACATCAGATTAGCACCTGATCATCATCAATACACTAAAAGATTATGTTAGTAAAAATAAACTATACACAATGGTTTCAAAATGGAACACAATGGTAAGACAATTTATACTTCTTAATGTAATCTGACTTTAAAATTTTGAAGTTCAGAAAATTCATCAAAGTTAGCCTACAAGTGATATAAAACATGACATACCAACATGGAATAATACATAACTGACTGATTACATTTTATGTAATACCTTCATCCCCGAATTTCTTTTACAAGTCTTAATCCCCATAACACTGTCTACTTCAGGAAACAAAGGATAATTGGATAAGGTCAAAAGGTTGATTTGGTTTTTCAACATTAAAAAAAGGACATTTCTTAAACTGAGCAAATTTTATCTGATCTCCCCCTGAAATGGTTTCTAGATGTGTTATTCTGCAACCAGAAACTTTAAATTTATGGTCATGGTTTGTTATATATACTGTTGTTCCCTAAGGGAATAAAATTGAACAGTAGAAAAAATCTGAAAGTTCAGAACAAAAAGTCTTTGTTGAAAAGAACACCAGAAACAAAACAAAACAAAACCAACCATAACAGGCAGCTGGGAGCACCAGTGAGATATTTTTTAGATCACTTGGAACTTCATTGATGACTTTAAACTCTGTTTTCTGAATCACAGTATTCCTATGGGTAGCAATATAGACTCAGAGATCAAAGACAATTACAGATTCAGTATCAGAGATCAAAAAAATCATGACTGCCTTTTTTTCCTGAAAAAAAACCCTACTTGAATTCTTGTTTTACATTTCAGTGTAATTAGTAACCAACATCATGCTAAGAGATGAAAGAGACTCAAGAATTTAGTTTCTTTTATTGGTAGACACATACATGTCTGGTACAGTTAGAAACTTTACTTTTATTTTCTTCCAAGGTTGATTATAAAATAGAAATCTGGGAGAAAAGTAAAAATGTAAGAAATCAGGAAAAGAACTATGCAGATGTATAGTGCATAGGGGAGGGAGTGGAGACTCAGGAGAAATCTAGTACTGACAATAACTAAGTAACTAGAAAACCAACATATAAATGAGATGTCAGGGTCTGTTTTAATCATAAAAAGTCTTTTTCATTTCATTTTTTTCCGTCCGTCCTGTTGAGGAGGAATAATACGAGCACAGCTTGGTAGGCAGCTAGCCTAGGTCAACCCGCTACTAGTATTTTGAAAAATAATTCTTTATAATTCCTGGCTTCTCAGTGTAGGTGGTTAACATTTTAATATCTGTAGTTAAGATAATCAAGTTAGGTTCCCTTTAGATTTACTTCCAGGCTCAATTAAGCTTGTCTGGAAGTAGGTAGGGCTTTTTAATAAGAAAACTTGCATTCTAAATGTTTTAATTTAACTCCATATACTGTTCATGATTCAATATCGCCTTACAAAATTAGGTGAGTTTAATTCTGCTCTATGTAACTTGTGGAATACAGAGCAATGTCTTTGCTTCCATATTACAGTGTTTGCACAGCCTTTAACCCCTTCAGATCATTTTGATCTTGTTTTGAGTAATCAGAAATGAGATGGGATGTCAATCCTTGCTAGGAAAAGAGTCAGGTTTGGATTTGGACCAAGACAGCTATTTCAGAAAAAATAAAAAAAATCAAACTCTCAAAACCCAAGTTATTAGAAAACATTTTTAATTGGAAAGAATTCCCTCAGTGTTTTTTGAAGAAAGGAAACACTGAATAAAGAGAAAAACATCAGTCTTAAACAAATATGTAACTCAAAAATCTCTTTAGCCCAATGAATATGATTCTGCCTTTCCCATATAATTTAATTTCTTGATGAGTTTTAATGGAGAAAAGTGCAAGTAAATATGTGGAAAAAAGCTGAAGCTATATAATAGACCTAACCAACAAAATATTTTTTTCTCAAAATTACATGCTTTGGACTGACTAATGTTGTTTCTCTATCAAAAAATGCCTTCATCTGTATCTTGTTGACACAGAGTGGAAGAAAACTCTTGAAAAACTCTTCTGTCATATTAACAGTCTCGTGTTGATTTTTATTCTGCTAAATTAAAGCTTATTGTTTGGTAATCTTAGAATAGCATATTTGGTTACACCTTGAATCAAGGACTTACAATGAGAAGATCTTTTCTGTACACATACAAATCTGCATAGCAGAATGTGTTTTAGCAATACTACCTTTGTTTTATTTGGCATATATTTTAGATCTTTTTTAGTCTGTTAAATGGACTTAGAATATTGATTGACAAAGTTAAGCACCATGGCAAGAAAGAAAAAGTTTTTTACTTCAACAAACTACAATTTGCATCTGTACAATACAAGCTCCACAATCTAATCCTTCCATTCTGTAAAGAAAGAAATTTTCTCTTAAAATAACATGAAATTGCCTTTTGTCTGCTATTACAACGTGAGTGCACAACATTAAACTACAGAAGTGCGTATTAACAATATCATCAAATACAATACAAAAAGTCTGATCCTACATTTCAAATGCAACACAAACTCCCACTGAAGTTTATAATAGTACATAATAATAGATTATGGTGATGTTTTTTTTTCTTTTTCTTCCTTTATTTTTTTTTTCTTCTGTACAGTACTATGTTTTTAAGTCATGGGTAACAATGCAATGAGAAATTACTCCTTTTAGGGAACAGAAAAAAAGGATTGTTTCTGGAAAACTGCAGTCTGGAAATTAGTGGAAACTTCAGCTACAGAAGCTAGGCAGCTGATACATGAGAGATGCTTTTCCATTTCCAGTAATGCAGCACTGGAATCAAAATATGGGTCGTCGGACTCCTGACTTTGGACACTAGTCCTCAGGTTTCCCGGGCCCTTGAAATAAAGCACCGCATAAACTAACTCAGTTGGTTTGTGTCTCAGTTCGGGCAACATAAGGGTCACACAAAAAAGCAGGTCCAGTTAGTACAGTTTGCTCAGGGATGCATCCAGTCAGTTTTGAGTGTTTCCAAGAGCAGGCAGCACACAGCCTCTCTGGGCAGATTATGTAAATGGTTAAGTATGCCCTGAATGAGTGAAGTTTTTCTAATATCTAATCAGAATTTACCTTTTTCCATCAGCAGTATGTAGGTAGATAAATATTTCATCACAGATCTCATCCATTTGTGCTGACTACACAGAAGCACCTTTGTTCTTTTGCATATTCACTGTTGGTGTGGGATACAATTGTTAGGGGCAGATTTATTTCAGTATGTAGTGATAATGATTAACAATGTGTAATAAATATTTTTGTCAATGTGTGGTGTTAATTAATGTCAATCTAGTATTCTCATTTTAGTAGTTTGAGACTGACCTGATTTTTCAGTCTTCTAAGCACTCAAGTCACTGTCCTCTCTAGTTTCTTGATATAGACACAGGCATTAAATTGTGAGAGCTGATAAAATAGTTGCAGGATGCCTTAAAATAGTATTGCTTACTGTTGATAAAAACATGCTGAAAAAGTAATCATGTAATAATAAAATTAAATGTAGAAATTATTTCTGAAAAAAACTTTTATAAATATTTTTAATGAAAATCTAAACTAGATTATTTTTCTCCTTTGCGCTTGTTGACGAATTTTTACTACAGAAATGTGTGAAAGAGCTGCATCTCAACTCTAGCATGCAATACATGTTCTGTGACCACATCCCTGTGAAAAAACCCACACAAAGAGAATAGGGGTTCTTTTTTCTTCAGAAGATGTTGTCCTGACAGAGGTCTTTTTCCCACAAAATGAAAGAGCCTCAACTTAATGTTGAGATGTGCGAGTTCTCACACATTGCATGCAAGAAATATTTACAGCCTTATCCTCTGCAGTCTTCTTCCATAATACCAACTTCTCATTTCTTAGTGCAGCACTTCTGCCTTTTTTCTCCTATGTAAAAAAGGCAGATTAATATTTGATCTGAGAAAGTATCTGGTGATTGAATTTCTAACTTTTGCAAAGTGTGCGTATCACAAAGAGTGCAGAATAGATCACAAATCTATTCTGGGCCTTCATATGTGTGAAAGTTATCAGATCTTTCAAATATGTTCTGCCCTAAAAGATGAACTTTGATATAAACATTCCATGTTCAGAAGGGGTAATGTAAGCCTTTTTTTGATTTCTATGTTATCTGGTACATATAAAATAAGGAGCATGTTAGAAGATTTCATGGTGGACAGCAGCAGATATGTTGTTGAATCATATCCTAGTTCATTTTTCTCTTCACTGACCATGTATTAGCTGACTGAGACATGCTTTGTGTCCTAGAGATTTCTCAAGTGTTGCAACCACTGTGAAAAGCTGATATACAAAAGTACATACATAAAAACTCTCTCACTGATTCATTCCCCCATCTGTGGGTTACACAGACTGTTGTCTTAAACTATTGACATTTTTTTAATTGTTAGGATTAAATGTAGAGTTTGAAACACATTCTAGGAACAGTTGATCTTCCCATTAGATTCAGTAGGCTGCCCTCAGCATCAGAGAGAACTGCAATGTCCTTATATGTCAGAGTAGTCTTCCATGCATCATCCGTCATGTCCTTATAGACATCTGATAACATTCCAGCTTTAAGGCTCTGTGTGAATGGTAGATTACCATTATAATAACACATGTAATAACAGAATTCTCCTTTCCAAGTTACTTCCGTATTTCCAGAGGGTCTTCTGAATTATCAAAACAATGCAAATAATGTTGTAATACTTGTTAGCAAACAAAAGTTTCCTCTAACTGTACCTCAGGTCAAAAATTTTTGTGCCGCACTCACAGAAAGTATACGGTTCCTAAAAGATTCAGTCTTCCAAGCCATTCATTCCAATCATGTAAATAATTTATCAAAATAAACTGAAAATTAACATGGGGAAATATACTCAAATACTTATAAGTAATGTGCTAGTTCATTTGACTTAGGCTGTAAATACTCTAAAGAGTAGGCGCTGGATAAAGCTTTGGGTTGTGTGTTTTTTGACAGAACATTAAAAGGCACCAATGAAAATTTGATATTATCGATGCCAGAAATTCCCCAGTGGTGCTGCTTGAAATGATCTATGGGTCTGCCTTAACATCAAAAAATTGGAGAGACTCTTCTTGATAAAACATATAGTTCTAGATGACCTCACTCAAGTGCCTTATCTGGTTACATTAGCTTAATTTAAACCTTAATTAAACCTTAATTTAAAAAAGAACAGAAATAATATAAGCAAAGCATATCTGACTCTTAACAGGTGTTATACTCATACAAAGTACTACTCTTGGGATCTTATAAATTATTATAAGCCATGATCCAAATTCTTTTTTAAAAAATTTATTTCATGCAATTAACAAGGTTTATGCTTGGACAGTAGCAATAACCAATTAAACAGACATTTAGTCTGTCTGAGCAGACATTTAACCTAGAAATAAAAAACAACCTGTAGAAAATGACTAGTTCTTACCATTTCTCAAGACTATTTGTGCACATAAACTTTATAGCACTATAGAAAAAGTGGGTTTTTTTTAAGTTGCTCAGCTGGTGATTTACATCTGTCCTCCCTCTTTATTCAATTCTGATACATATTTTCTTCCTGTCTCTAGAGAAAGTTTTCCTTAATGGAGCCAGATGAATTTTTCCAGTGTTACTGCTTCATTGTCTGTTTTGTATAACATTCAGTGAACATAATGTTAACATAGTTCAGGTCATAATGTACAAAATTATGACTCTCTTTATTCACCATAAATTCTGTACAAAAATTAATTCAGCTGTATAAAAGTAGAATGAAATTCGGAAGAATAAATTATTTAATGGTTATTTCATTTTAGAAGAGTTAGCTTGACTTTTTTTCCTGTGAAACAGGTTTTATAACCATGCAAGTTAATATGCTTTAAAACATTAAAACTACTTTTTACATAAAATTTTGAATAAGTGGTTTGTAATTTTTTAATCACTCTTAAAAACTGTGAAATGTAAGCAGCAAGGAGTTAGAGTATGTAGGGAGCTTGAAACTGGTATCTTTAAGGTCACTTCCAACCCAAACTATTCTGTGAGTCTATTTTTAAAATACGTCTCTTTAAAAGTCAACCGACTTCAAAATCAATTAGAAGGGGAATTTACATATGATTTAACACTACATGTACACATTCAGCTAGTTGCACACAACAGTGGGCAAGTAAAAGGGAATATGAACCACCTGAGGATAAAACATTGGAAAAAAATGCTAAAGAGAAAGAAAATAATGAAATGAAAAAAGATCTGTGTTTATTCCCACTAAAACCAACAAAAATAACATTAAAATTCTATCTGTTTTTAATGGATGTTAAACTAAGTTGAAGAAGCAAATTACAGTAATTCTAAGTAGTGAAAACCCTGCAAAGTAAATAATTTTATTCTGATTTGAGTTGTAGTAAATACAATCTTTTAAAGGCCCTGTGACTTCACATTTTTATTTTCACTGCAAGCCAAAGGACAGATGCAACATCATAAGAATTTTTTGTATCATTTTGGTTAAGTAAACCACTACATAACATGATAAAAAAAACAAAAAACAAACACAAAAAACACCCAATACTCCCCCCCCAAAAAACAAACAAACAAACAAACAAAAAACCCAAAACCAACAAAACAAAACAAAAAACCCCACAGTTCTTACTTCTGAAAATAAGTGTATGTCATTTTTAAACAAAAATAAAAATACCTTCAGTGGAAAGAAAAAACTTTATCCCCTTCTGAAAACGAGAGACAGGCTGTGCTACTCACAAAAAATACAATGTTGACAGAAACAAAGTCTCCCTACCCTGTTTATGCTCCAGGCTGTACAACAGACTATCAGTTTGACTTAAGGCACATTCAGTGCCTCTCATGGCTTCTGAGTTTCTGACTGCACTGCTCCCTCATTCTGCTGATCCTGTGCAGCAGTAGACTCATCTGTCTGTGCTTCCACTGGGATGCTTGTTCAGGTCCTTGTCTGTCTAAAGAACTTCAGGGGTATCACTCTGACACTCTTCTTTGCCAACTCTTACAGGTGTACAAAAAACACCACAGAGGCCATTCCCAGGCTGTTGACTTGGGCTGGAGAGAACAACCCAGGAGTTTGGCTTCTCGGAGGAGGGCAAAATGAAACCCTGAATTAGTACAAAACACAACACGTTGTAGTCTACCTTGACAATGTTTCTGATACAAACGTTTTCTAAACTGAGTGCGGAAACTAATATTTGATCAACTTTATTTTATTTGAACACCATGGCAAAGCCAGAGACCTTCCCTGCATGTGTTCACTGATATTTTCCCCCAGTTGTTTGTTTGTTTGTTCTCTTTTGTTTTTGTTTGTTTGTTTTGTTTAGTTTTGGGTTTTCTTTTTTTGTTCTTTTTTCTGGTACCAAGGTGGTATATGTTTAGATGTAATCTTTCAAATAAGCTGTTGAAAGCAGATTTCAGCAGTATTAGTAGTTAGATAATATGAAAGCTGTTAATCTGGCTGAATATTTTTACATTTCTCCAGATTTTGAGTCAGATATGACTGACTGACTGACTGACTGATTGGCAGACAAATCACAATCCAGACTCTAGGTCAACGAGTCAAACCAAAAAAGAGTTTTCTGAGAAGCTATTTTTACTGATGACTATGGGAAAGAATACTATGATTGGTGCATTTGGGTCACTTGACCCACCCTTTTCTCCCCATAGGCACAGCTGATTTCCCCCTGGAAACTGCCACATCAACCAGATGGCAGCAGCAGCTGGGGGGGTCCCAGAAAGTCTCAGGTCAGGACAGCTGTAGGCAATTTTTATCCTGGTGTCTCAAGTGAGGCCAAAGGGAAAAAGAAAAAGGTTAATGAGAAAATAAAACTGTCTGGAACCATTTAATACTGTAGCAAGTGTATACTTTAGGTTTAAAAAAAAAAAAAAAAAAAAAATTGAAAATACAAGATGAAGCTTATCACAGTTTATGTCAACAATAGAAGAAAAGCCAACTTTTCTCCTAGGAATAATATAAACATTAGTGTTACTTCAGAATTTCAGAAGATTTAGTTGTCCTAATTACTGACTGAATTTTTGTGCCTATCATTTATCGAAAAAGGGTGTGTATGGGTGTAGGCTCATTTCACATGCAAGATGAATCCCTTATACATTCCTAAATTACAGGTGTTTCATTCATTGGCCTTTGACTTATAAAGGTGGGCAAAACAGCTACATTACCTTCACAGGGCATACAGGGAAATAGGTGTAGAGGAATGGTATCAGTAATAGCCTGTCCCCTGCATAGAAATACCAAAATAAAATAATATAAAATTTATGAAGGTATGTTTGCTGCCTTTTTTTTTTTATTTTGATTTTGTAGGGTTTGGTTTGTTTTGCTTGGGGGTTTTTTTTGTTGTTTTTTGTTTGTTGGTTTGGGGTCTTTAGGATTTTTTTTGTTTCTTACTTTATAGTGCCAGTACATAGGAAGCTTGAGAACAGAATACTGCTCTTAAACCAATATTTTCTGCCTCAGAACAGTGTGCTCACACCAGGTCACAGAGCCACACTCCTCCAAATTTACTGTTTTCATGGCCACACCAACATCTCCTTGTTAAACAATAAGAGGTCTCCAGTGTAGGGCCAGGATTTTCTTTCAGGTGAATCTTGTCGTTAATGTGGAAGAGAAAAAACTCTTTGGAAAGGACAAGGTGACAATTTGAAACTACACTCTTTGTTCAGGTTCCATTAAAACCAAATTATACTTTGCTAATACATTCCTCAATGCAGGTTATTTTTTTTTTTAAATATTCTGATCGGGTGTGTGTGTTGTCTCCAATATTCAGGGGAGATACAAGTTAGAAAATAACCCAGAGTTATGCTTCTCATTTGAGTGTTGTTTGCAGGGGACAGAGGTGTGAAAAGAACAGTGATTGTGGTATATATGCATATGTGTTTGCTATCTATATTTATTATAAACTTATACATTCAGAGCCAGTGATAAAATATTTTCTTAAAATGAGGAAAGAATCTGAGAGCCTTCTGAACCTGACTGCCCTAAACAAGAATAGAGTTGTAGACCATGTTTTGGAGAAGCATAAACTAAATGATGACTGTCTTGTAACCGAAGAGACAGGGCAAAACTATTCTATCTCCTTCTTTGTCACTGAGGTCAGTAGGGAGATGGTAATAAGCAGAAATGCACTAAAAAAACAATAAAGCAACAGTGATACATGGTAGACCTGAAATAAAGGACTATGCTACAGAAGCAAAAAAGTGGCTTTGTTAATAAAGAAGTAGCCATTTTTATATCGTTACTTTTTATTGTCATCTTTTCACTGCAGAATGCAAAGAAAGCCCTATTTTATTTATTCTGTTTTAACAAGAGAAAAACATGAGCAGATTTGTGTTGCCCTGTGGTCTCATGTTCAGAGATATTTTCCCTATTTAATTTTGCATTGCAAACTCAGATTTTATGTATCAGCAGTGTAACACTAAGCATTTTAATTACAATGAATGATGAGTTCCCTACATTGAATAAAATGGAGACACCACCTCATGAGCTCACTTATTATGTAGATACTTGACTCCTGCTAAATATTCTGGCAACATCCAGAGAGAGTAAAACTGTTTTACCACTGAATAGCCTGTATTTACTGAGGTGGTCCACTGGTGCATGTTAATGGGCAACTTTAACATATCTGATACAGCAAAAAAATAAGTGGTGAAAAAAAAAAGGACTTTAAAAAGTGTCATGTGACATGTTACTGGCATGGTGCCAAATGTCACGGAGACATTTAGCATATATCTTAGTCAAAAATTAGAGTATTATGAGTCATATAAATTTAAATACCAAAGATCACCAGAGTTAAATAGTTGACTGCAATTTTAAAAATATTTCAGTGTAATACATTTCAAACATCACTGAAAGCTTACAACTATCAGGTTTTTTTTAACCTAGATTTTGCTTACAAAAAATTAATCATTCATAGAAAATATAATCATATTTGCAGCTGTAACTTCTTTTAAAACAGATACAAATCTTATAAATCTTTAAAAAATGTCATAAACTAATTTATTTTATTTGACATTAACTATATTGATAGGATGAAATGTAACACTGTGAGAAGCTCTGATCTTGTCTGATATGTATTCTATGTATGAAGTATGAAATATCAATCAGACATTTCATGGTTTAGATACACTGAGCATTAACCTTGTCTAGCCTTGAACACTATTTCCTATTACTAAAAAAACCCGCAGCACATCTTATATATTCAGTCTAACTTGTTGATTGTATTTATCAATCCTTAGTCATATTTTATAGAAGCACATATGTTTATTCTCACAGATGTTCAGAAATATCAGTATTTCCCACATGTGCCTTCAACAGAGTATTAATTAGTTTTTAAATATTTTAACCATTCATCTCAAAGGAAAACATGGTTTTCTGTATGTATCCAGCTGCGTGTCTTTGAATTTGAAATGGTCTCTCATATTATTAGAAAAGGAGGTGGCTGCATTTAAAGTCAGATTGATTTGAATTATCCTCTCTTTTCATTATTCATCTTACTGCATAACTGTAATATTATTTCCTCTTGAGCACAAAAATTAATTTAGTATTGCTTCAGTTTTCACTGTGCCCTTTTGGCACATTGGTGGTTAGTAACACAAATAACAGTGGGTGGCCTATCATTTGTTAGTTCTAGGAGTATTTTCATTGAGTTTCATTATTGAATAATAGAAATACTGGTCAGACAGAATATTTGGAAATCTTCTTTGAAATGTGTATTTCCAGAAGTGTGACTTTAGTGTCTACTCTCTGAGAACAACAACAGAGTGTGTGACATTTTGTTACAGGTTTAGATAAAATTTCAAATATAATGTCTATGTTTATATCAAATAGGCATTTGCATGTGCTATGTCTAATGTTTATATGAAGTAGTTTTAATAAGTATAATTGTTGTGCAAATCACAACAAAACTGGTGTTATCTTTAAGAAGTGTCATGTCATCACAGACTTCCTGTCTCAGCATATTAATAAATTAAATATAATTATATAAAAATCATCTTTCCATAAGAAAATACTGCTTAAAAAAAAACAATGAGAAGGAAAATGGAAATATTTAAGAAAAATACATTGCCTCCTATTAATCATAATGAGGCTGTCCTGGGAATGATCTGCTGCTTGCGTTGTGTGATACCATTTTAAGAGTGAACTTTAAATGCAGAATATTTGTTCTCTTTGTTTACTGCTTTTGTTTCAAAATATGTCTACCTTTACTTTAACATACCTCAACTGGTGGGATAACACTTAAATTTTTATTGACAAATCAGGTCACCTAGGTACTAAAACCAGAATATATGAAGAAAAGGCACTCCAATCTTTCAGGAAAAGACAATAAAATGATAGTGTAATCTACCAGGAGGATTGAGGAATACAACTTTTTTCACTTAAAAAAAAAGTGTAAGTTAATGACCAAGGATAGCACTAAAGTAAATGGACACAAACTGGATATATCAGAAAAGAGGGAACAAAAATCTAAATGATTTTTAAAATACTGTATATTATTAGACAGCACTGGGTCCCACAACAGAAGATACACTTTTATTGCTGTATTTTGCATTTTGCTTGTTACAAGATGACTCGAGACAATGATCAAGGTCTTGGGAGTCTGTCATTATGTGTTTCTAAGTGAGGTCAGTGGCAGAGGAGAGAGTAATCTTTGCATAAGCATCTTCTCTTTCAAAAAGGTTTTAGGCTGTGACTGAGCAGTAGGGGTTATCAGTTTTGTCATATTCCTTGACTTCCTGATCCCTCAGAAGTTTGGACCCTGATAAGAATCTGGTAAGTAGTGATTCTTCATTTCACTCAGTGCCCAGAGAAAGCAGATGGAAAGGAAAAGTACATTAATTCAGAACACAGCCAGGACATACACTGCAATTTGTAAAGGGCTTTGAGTTTTTATGAGATAGATGTAGTCTTTTTATATTTAGTAAAGAATTAGAGAAGTGGTGGTTGTGTGTGTGCAGTTTTAGCAGAGATTCAAGATAGGGATTTCTATCTTAATGATAATACACTCTTCTTTAATGAAGAGTGTATGCCTGGAAGTGCAGAATAAAAAAAAAAAGAGATGATTTTGGTGGGACTTTAAAAAAATAGTACCAATAAGATTTTAAAAATTCCTTGTCCTCCTTTGCTGAAAACCATAACGGTAACATGGGCTGTATTTTAAATAGTTGCTCTATATCTTCAGTCAGAGCCAGACTATCCTACAGAGCTCCAGTTTACACTAAACATCATGATAAAAGCTAGAAAGCTGCAAACCCCTCTCATTTTTTAAGAACCCTGATGTTGTCATGTTGGAAATAGAAATATAGTGTAAATACAGGTGACTAACATTATTTTTAAATCTCCTAATAATGCAACTGAAGTCCAGACATTTGAATAACTGGAAAACAAGAAAATTACAAGGAAGAATATAGAATTTTACTGTAACCTCTATGAATTACTGATTTCATTCTGAATTTCAAAGTCTAGGAATTCCCAGCTGGAGTCAAAGAATGGTCAGTTGTTTGTGGCAGGGACTGAAAGATCTGTCATGATTTTAACAAATGCTATGAGCTGGAATTAAAAGCTTCTAAGATGAGTTGTAAACATTAATTTGTGGACTTAAGAGTACCTGTATCCTAATAAAATACTTCTGAAATACCACTGAAAATGTTTTCTTTTAGACTATAGCATGTTCTCCACTATACAGCTCTTAAAAATAGCTGAAATACTCAACTTTTATCTAGCTGATGCTGCATAACTACAGCAATAAGACCTTGAAGAAAATCACCTGGGGAGAAAATTCTTTAAAGACAAGGGTGATTCAAAATAATGGGTCTAGGGAGACCCTTACTAAATCTATAGAATAATTGAAACAGTACAATCAGCAAGGCATAAAATATACTTCTTCAAAATAATCCTGGAAGAAACCAGAAACCTCACAGAAGTGACAGCTACTCTGAGAAACAGGAAAATCCATACATAACATGAGGCATATTTTGGAGTAGGCTTAAGTTAAGAGAAGTGGAAAAATAATTAATGTAATCAGAAAAAATAGCAAAGACTACTGATTAGTACTTAATTGCCTTCTAGAAAAGACAGTTAAGACATTGTGATCCTAAGCATCACAGATTATAGTTTTTATATGTATAAGTCGCAAACAAAATACAGCTAGTGTGGAGGGCCTGAGCTGCTACTCTAATGCACTGAAGAATTAAATGAACTCTGAATTCTAGAATTTATAGCTCCAGGCCTACAATTGCCTGAAGCATCCAGTAGGAGACATTGTAAAGAGAGCAGACATCATAATGAGAGATGTAGCTACAGATAAAGCCTGTATATATGCACAAAAACTTGGACTGCAGTCAAAGATATTTCAACACACAATCTTTTCTTTCTCTCTTTCTCTCTTTTCTTTTCTTTTCTTTTCTTTTCTTTTCTTTTCTTTTCTTTTCTTTTCTTTTCTTTTCTTTTCTTTTCTTTTCTTTTCTTTTCTTTTCTTTTCTTTGCCTTGCCTTTCCTTTCCTTTCTCTTTTCCCTTTCCTTTCCTTTCCTTTCCTTTCCTTTCCTTTCCTTTCCTTTCCTTTCCTTTCCTTTCCTTCCCTTTCCTTCCCTTTCCTTCCCTTTCCTTCCCTTCCCTTTCCTTCCCTTTCCTTCCCTTTCCTTCCCTTTCCTTTCCTTCCCTTTCCTTTCCTTCCCTTTTCCCTTCCCCTCTCCCCTTCACTTTCCCTTTCCCTGGAAAAAAACTTTATCAAATAACACACTCGAGTGCTAGATGAGATTCCTGTCCCAATGTTTTCATAAAACAGTTTGAATTCTGTGCTCTCAAGAATAAGTTATTGTCAGAACTATATGCTATGAAAAATACTCCCTCCATAGGAGAAGTACCAACACAGGTTTTTAAGGCAGAGCTTGAAATGCCATCAAACTGAAAATAAATGAGGAAATTTCTTCCGAATAGCATGATGTTACTAAAGGTAGGATTCTCACATCTCAAAACATCAGCAACTACATTACAGACCATTAAGTTTCCTTTTTACTCTACCCACTCTGCTTCATTTCAGTTTTCATTTACTTCTCTTAATGAGCTAGGAGGTCTTTGGGATTCAGTCTCAATACATTAACAATTTAAATATAATCATCATGGAACATATGTCTATCACTTGAGTGAGTTTTAATTTATCTGGCAACTTAGTAAATCTGAGTTTTGAGCTTCACACTATAACTAAGTTGAAAGCTGGTGTGAAATGGAGCTGTAAGTTCAACAAACTATCATGGAGTCTCTATTCAAGAATATGAATCTGAGTCCATAAAATAGAGAACACCAATGCAGATAAGAGAAACTTTTTTCTCTTTGAAGTCCTAGCTCTTATCCTTAAACCATAGCATAATTAGATCATGAGCTAATTGACACATACAAATTAATTGCACTGATTGTTATTTATATGAGATGATAGTCTTTTCCTGACAAATTTGCTTTGATGAAGCAAAGGAAGCACTTGACTTTTTGCCATTGAAAGTTAATTGCTCTCTTGCACTAATTAAAATGACACAGTATTTGAACTGAATTTCTTAATATTCTGTTCCAAAGAAAAAAAAGAAGGCAATGTATAACCTAAGGTGTCCCTGCTTTTAAAGCACAGTGTGCGAGTCTGACTGAATTTGCAGTAAGCCTAGAAATCCTTCAGCTGCCAGTCATTTTTGACAGGTTTTTCTTAATTTCTTAGGAAAAAAATTATGTTCTTTCAGTAAAAGAGTGACAGACTGATGATTTCTCCATGCTGGCTTCATCTCTGAACGAAATTTCCTATGACTTCCTACACCTAAAGAAAGAAAAGTAAATAATGAAAGTAAAAGGGACTAAAGTTAAGCAAGAGTCATGGAGTAGAAGTAGCAAGTGGAACAAATGAATTTGGCCATGACTGCATGTTGTTCTGATCTTCTTTCTTACTGTTTGTCTTACAAATGGAAGAGCAGTAGTTCATCACAGTACATCAGAATAAATGATATTATGATTCTGCATGTGAACATGGATCATAGCATTTTAATTTCCTCCCTCTGTAGTGCATCATTTGTGGTTCTTCCACCACTACTTACTTCTCAAGAAGAGTCAAACAACCTCTTCCAAGTCCAACAGTAAATATAGTTAGTTCACTAGGCCATAAAAAAGCACAATTTTATGTAGCAACTCTTTATAATAAAATATATTATAAGACAAAGCAAAAATCCAGGTTTCTATTTTGTACTGTGACAGCCTAACTAGATATTAATTCATATGCTTCCTTCATTTCTTTGTAGCAATGATTTTTCTTCCCTTGTGCATTGTTTCAACTTTAACACAAGAATTTAAATTCCTCTCTCTAGTTAAACTGTCTTGTTAAACTTAAATTAGTTAAACTTCACCTTCGTAGCTATCTGTAGCTGGGTGGTTATAGTTTTTTTTTTTCATCTGTGACAGGATAGGTCTTCTGGCTGAGACATTTGTATGCACAGAAACAGAATGTCATGTGTGGTGAAGAGGGATCCAGTTCTTCCTGCAGATAGAGGCAAACACAATGTTAATATTCCCAGTCACGCAACCAGAACACCACCACATCACTGCACCCTTCCTATCAACACCGTGGATATACATTTCTTTGACTTGGTGCCCTGAAGCTATAAACAGACTTTGTCTTTCAACTTCACTGAACACCATCAAGACTGCTTAGTTGAATGCTTAAGGCACTTTCTTTATTCTTAGTCTGCTGGGCTACTTATTTTGGGGTGTTGTGTTGGGGTTTTTTTTTGGTTGGTTGTGGGTTTTTTCCCAGTTTTTGAACCCTGCTAATGAGGCTGTAGGCAATATACTACTTTAAATAAGTTTCCAAAAATCTCCGGGGAAAAGAAACTGCAAGGTACACCATTCTGGAAGGGTCTGACACCATAGAAATTTTGGTCACTGCTCTGTCTAGTGTCAGACACATCATCTAAAAAAATACTGGTGGATATAGTAGTGAATGAATATTGAATGATGTTGAAATAGTGAAGGGTGAGTGTACATGCTTAGACTTTCGCCTTTTTTCCATTTTACTAAAAAAACTTTCCAAATGAAAAACATGATGAAGTTTTGTGTAGCAGGAAATAAACTTATTAAGAAAGAAAGAACCAAACTGATATTTCATTTTCCTGTGTCTGATTCATACTGACAAGCATGCAACTTTCTCTAATTTTGATTTCTTTTTCAATACACTTCAGATGTACAAGTCTTTTTAACTTCAGACGCTGCTTGGAGCCATGAATTTCTTTTTGTTGTGGACCTTAGTAAGTCTGTCTAGTGGAGGAGGAAGATTCTCATTCTTCTTACTCCAGCTGTGGCTTTTGAAACCTATCAGACTAAACAGCATTTTATTATAGAACTAAAAATAAAGAATTTTTGTATAATGATATAATAAACAGAAAAAATTTACACAGTGTGCTAAGCCACTTCTCTTTTTTTTTGTTGTATAGCTTTTATACTCAATGCTGGACTACTCCCCATATTCACTACCTTCGTGCTTATATGTCTGACTTAGGGACACAGTCCCAGTTTTAAGGAATTCAGAGAGAAACATTTATATCACTAATTGGTTAGCTTGACTGCTGATAGTTGTTTTTCTAAAAGAAAGGCCACCTTCTGGTCCATTTTATTTTGAGATTAAGTCAGTTTCTTTGCGTTACTGGTCAAGGTTCTTGGCCACATCACCCTGGACCATCTCCATTGAGCCGTCTTTCATTGAAGGAGGTTATTGATCATTCATGAAGTGAAATATTGGGGCTCCTGCTAGAAAAAGAATATCATTTGACTATCATCATCAATAAAATATTAGCTTATCTAGTCTGTTAATATTATCTCCTAAGTAGAAAGTTTTCTGTCATAGAAAAATTTATCCTACTTATCTCTAGTTAATAAAAAGTGATCATACTTTCTGTAAAATTAACAGAGCATCTGGGTGACTAGGCTTTAGTTCTAGATGGTTATTTGATTCTGGATGATAGTCTGTGTACAGTTAGGTTGATCATATTGAGAAATTGTAGACTCAGTAATTTGTGAAGCTATTATTTCATCCTATTAGGTCACTGAACAAGAGTTTTCATACTTTTGTCCTAATAGAAGAGAGAAACAAGCTCTAATAAATGGCTATTTATTTATTTGAGCAACTCTCCAAGCTTTCCAATTTTTTCATGTCACCACCAGCCATTTTGTCAGTTGTGGACAAATGTGCATCTCCATTCTGTTAGGATAACTCTTTCCAGTATATATCTTTTCTTGCACTTTTAATACTATAAATTATTTATGATTCTATTATAATGACATTGTAAAGGAAAACAAAGGCCTTGAGAATCTTTTTCTCTATAGGAAAGGAATTCATTATTTGCTGCTGGTGAGTAGGCAGCAAATAGATTTCCCAGAGGAATTACACATAATTAAGAAGCAATTAACACACACGGTCTACAACAAAGACTAGAAGTATGCACTACAAGAGCAGACATCATAGAAAGGCACACAGTAATTTGTTAAGACACACAGTAAATTGTTAAGTATCATATGGGTTTGTCAACTCAAATCAGTATAATTTTGATAATTTCTGACTAATTATTCAGTATCTGATGGTGTTTGAATTCACAAAATCATAGAATCATAGAATGGTCTGGGTTGGAAGGCACTTTAAAGAGAATGACTGAAAAACATAAGCTTGGTGGGAGTGAAAGGTGAGGCTGGCACACTTGAGGTGGTCTGCTAAATTTTAAATTATTTTCCAGAAGTCAGTAAGATCCATAGAAAACAAAGTATTTTTTAAGATGACTTATCAAAAAGCATTACTAAATATGGAATGTAACTAAAGTGAAAGTTACAGGAAGCTGCCTTAGTTGTCAAACAGAAAGAAATAAGTTTTAAAGGCTGTAAAAGAAGCCTATTATCAGTCAGACAGGATATAACCCAGAATTTCATCTGCCTGTCTATACACCAAATTTTACTTAATTCAAGTGTCATTAAAAATAAAAAAAAAGATTATTATGACTTTAAACAGCATCTCCAGTTTTCCACTCTTACAGGGTCTTATCAGTCTTTTCATTCTTCCTGTATTATTATCCTGCGTTTGTACACCTTCCGGGATTGCAGCCCTGAGTATGCCTCTAAGAACTGTAACTGCCTACTCACAATTTTGCTGAAAGATCACTCTGAATTACTCACCTTTGTTCTTCTGTTTGTATTTGAGTAACTGTAGACCCACTCTGAATGAGTAATTCATTGTGCCCCTTTTCATCTCGTCACATTTCCTCCTGAGTGCCTTCTCCCCAGGAATGAGTTTCACCACTGATTTACATAAACTTCTTCCACTAGCAGCTAAACCATGGAGTCTCTTTTCTAGAATCTCACCAATGATTGGTAATGAATTATATGTTTCTTTTGGTCTCATTTCCTGTAGTAGGGAAAGGAAGCTAAAACATAGGAAAAAACCCTGCTGAATTGAAGTACCTTGAAAGGTTACCCTGGAAGAAGAAAAATTACAAAGTTAAGTAGAATTAGTAATCTATTATTGAAATTCAGAACTGTTGGTAACAAAACAAGAGAACTTTTTGTGCATTTCTTTACATGGAAATTGTCTATGAAAACTGGTTGGACTAGAAATTATATATATATTATTACCTGAGCGGATTTTTAATGCCTCTGAAGATGTGCACCAAGAAAGATTCAGCAGTATGATTCTGGAAGAAAGGAAAATCTTGTTACTTCCATTAGTGAGTTGTCAATTCCACATCCTAAGACCAAAAAGAAAAACTAGGCTATAGAAGAACATTTTTAACTGACTGTTAATTAAATAACACACCAAGTTAAGGTTGTGGTGAGTGAAGAAGGGATGACAATAAGGGAAAATTTCTGCCGATTCCAAACTGAAATCAAAACAATTAGAGCAAGCAAAAAAATCCAAGAACAAACCAAAATGTCATTGTAGTCTTCTTTCCTATATATGTTCTGTTATGGAGAAGTAAATCATACTCCAGAGAGATTTGGTGTTCTTTTTCTTTCTTACAGCATGCTCACAGTACAATGTATTTCTAGAAGACCTAACCTCACAAAAACGTTGAAATAAGAGTCATATTCTGGGGGCTGATAGCTGTATATTCTCAGTAGATTGTTACAATGAACCTATGTCCATTCATTCTTGTTCTTCTGTTCTCTCAAAGTCACAGAATTACAGAATCAGACAGGTTGGAAAGGACCTCTGAGATCATCAAGTCCAACCCTTGATCCACAACACCATGGTTACCAGACCACGGCACTGAGTGACACATCAGTCTCTTTTTAGAAAAACGTCCAGGGACGGAGAATCCACCACCTCCCTGGGCAATGTCCTTTATTTGTTCCTGGAAGCCCCACATGATTTCATTTAGAGCTTCTTTTGACAGCATGATTTCTTTGATCTATACTTCTGCAAGCTTTTAATGACCACCAGGTATGAAAAATATGTTTTTTCATGCTCATTGTCTGAAAAAATTTCTTTATTTATAGTTAGATCCTTGGATTCCCTGGGGTTAGAACCTAATTTCATGTATACTAATGTAAATCATAAGTTAATTACAAAGGCAAACTGGAGACAAACCAGAGTTTGTCAGGTACCAGAATCTGATCCTACTCTACAGCAGTAACATATTTTTAATTTTTTTTATTATTTTATTCATTTATTTATTTATTAATCTAGGGGCAGATCTGAATTTTTATCTTATTCAAATGTTGCAATTTTCTTGCTTGACAGCAAACTCATTCAAACCAGAAGACCTCGATCTAATGTTTAATAGTATTATTACACTGTGATATTCATCTTTGATTTCTGAATTTGGTATCCTGTTCTGTATTTTATATAGGTTTTAAATTAGATACAAGCTGACTCTGATCAGTCAGTCCAGACTGACTGAAAAAAAAAGGAGAAATGGGGCACAAAGAGCAAGCATTTTTATTTCCACAATCACAAATTACATAGTAGCTTTAAGAAGACTGAAATAAATGGCAGATAGAAATACGACATTTTCTTATTCTGATCACTTTTAAAGATGTTACTAAATTGACTCAGGAGAATTAAAATACCTGGTAATATCTACTAAAATATCTGGTAATAGCTGTACTACTTCACAATTAATTAAAAAATCATTATTACAAATATTTCATATGAAACTGACCTTTTCTTTCAGTCTCCTTCAAACACATCTATCATAATCCATTTGCTGTCATGTTAAAAAACTCATGTTTGTGGAAAGTAGCACTTGTTGTAATTCCATCACTCCTAACATTGTAGCAGGCTCATATTTTGACTACCTGAAAGCATTTCTTCCAGGCAACTGTTTGAAATATTCATAATACCACATAAATTAGTTCTGGTTCTATACATATATACAATTTATATGCTATAGTAAAAACAAACAAACAAACAAACAAACACCAAACCCAACAGTATTTGGCATAAACTGTTTCATTGTAAATACAAATAAATATTTCTGTAAAGAGAGTTCTTGACATAGTTGTCATATTTCAACATCACATAGGTATCAAACTGATGTCCAGCATTTTCCTTTCTTAGGGAATCTTGAATGAGGTGCTTTATAAATGAATAAATAAATAATATTTAAAAAACCCAAACCAAATAAACAAAAAACACCCAACCAACCAAAGAAAACCCTACACATATCCTGCGAGTGTCTATGATATATTCACAACTATGTTAGGAGTCACTATTTTATGAAGTCACAAAAGAAGTTCCAATCAGTTTTTCGTACGAGCTGATATGGATAAGACCGGAAAGTTTTTCCTCAGTTACAAGAATGTCAACCTGCTGATCTCATTCCTTAGAAAAATGGGTATAAATTTCTATAGGACTACTCTCTGTTCCTAATTATAAATCCTGTGAGATAATAATTATTCAGATCCTTTGAAAATCAAAAATTAGAGAGAATGAAGAAGAAAAACAAACATTCAGACCCTAAGCAAGAACTAGAACTTGTAATTAAGGACTTTTAAGGAAACTTTTTCTATAAAATTTTGTGCTTTTCTATTTCTGTCTTCTTTTGTGTTTCACTCTGTTTTTTTCACATTCAGTCTGTATTCTTCTGCACAATTCATGTCCACACTGCTACTTTACTGCTATTTTTAAACCCAGACTAAGTGCCTTATCACCCACTCTGCCTACAGGCTGATAGTGTCTTGGCTTCTGCTTCTTTGAGAATAACAAAAATGACATTCATATATATAAAAACATAACCCTCCACTTGAGAGAGTATACCAAATCTGGCTATGCTCAGTTTGTTCATCATACCGTGACTAATTCTCAGAAGGCCTTGTAGAGTATTCATTACAACTTTATGCTGTAACCTAACACAGAGATTCTCCACTTTGACTGCCTGCTACAAAAACTGGAGTCTTTCTGGACTGAAAAAATCCTACTTTCTCATACTCTATTATCTTTATCACTGTAAAGAATTTAAAGACTTTTTATCACTTTAAAGACTTTATCACTTTTAAAGATTTTAAAGACTTTTAAAGAGGAAGGACACAGAGCATTGAGGACACCAGTGTTCTTCAGAAAACCTGTAAGAAATATGCTGGTTCTTTATGCTGAAAAAGGAAAAATGTCTGCTTATTCATAGGGGATAAGTGTTGTGTTAGTGAAATTGGCTTGCTTATACACGGATCCAGAAGTAGCTTCTGGGAGCAAGTTCTTACAGATACCTCTAGTAGAAAAAAAATGGTTTGATCTCTCCAGTCCCAGGGATCATTGTCAGACCTCCATATTGATAATGCAGAACCAGAGCTAAACACTGAGGTCCATGGCTGTGGTACTCGTTGCTATGAGGAAAAAAAAAAGGATCAATGGATCAAACATGCATTCTACTCAGAGACACATGTTGCATAACACTGAATTTAAGTTGTCAGCTAATGTATGTTGTCAACATAAAGGACTGTTGCAATCCACCCTTAACTCTCCTGATAAGGAAATATTAAGCCTAACAAAGAACACTATCAGAAGATGTTGTAGGATTCAAATGAAGCACAGCTTTTTTCATATTACTGAGGCATTCCCTATCATGCAGTTTTTAAATGAGTAGAAAAGCCTGTATCTTATATTAGTAAACAAAGCTAACTCTATGTTTATACTGTTTGAAATGGAACAAGCCCTTTAAAAATTACAAGAGTACAGAAGTTTTATTTTAGTGACCATTTGTCATGTTCAGGATAATACATTTGTTATGAGACTTCACTCAGATTAATTAATTAAGTTGAAAATTTTTATGTTGCATTTTGAAAATACAACAGAACCCTCCCCTATTGTTATGGTGGCAGCAGGTGTGTGCATTCTTTATTCATTAATAAAATATGTAGCTTCATTAGTTACACTGTATTTCACTTTTGTAGAAGAATAATCACATTGTTTGAATACTTCTAATATGAAAAGAATCTCTGAAAGACATATATAGATCATGAAAGTGATATCTCAGTTATGCAATGTGTTAATTAAAAAATAATAGATTGTCTGCATAAGAAATTGTTCTATGGTGCTAAAGTGCCATGTCTAAAAAATTTCCCTCTCGAAATTCTTGAAAAGGGAAGAAAGCACATATATCCTTTTTTCAACAAAACTTCTTTAAATATGTTTAATTTATGTGTTTTCCAAGCATCTGTTCATCACTGAATCCTCAAAATTGTTCAGTGATTTATATTTAAAAATAAAATGTGGGTTTTTCTGCTTAAGGCAGAATCTAAAAACATTTCTATAATTCAAAAATTTTATCAGGGCATTGGTTAAGTGAGTATGTTTACAGATGTGTCAGGGATTTTGTCTTTGTGCCCAGATAATCAACATACTTGTCTATTTAATCTCTAAAGCTCAGCAAGTATGATTTGAGGAATTTGCTTTGCAGTAACTCAATTTTTTACTTTTTTTTTCCTTTTTTAACCAATGATTATTAAATTATGACTTACTGGGAGCTTATTAATAATAGAGAAGATAATCTTTCACCTGTAGGGTTTGAGTTTCATCCAGCTCAGCAGGAATTAAAAGCTGTTCCTACCTAATTAATTTCACTGGTTCATACATGAGAGATTTTCAGTTTGAGCTCCAGTGTCACAAATTTAACTCCATACTTTCATTAACTGACAGACTCATCAGAAGGCAAGAGATTTAAAAACTCATTTAAACCGAGTACTGTACTATTTACCTCCTTTATAATGATCAAACCTGACTAAGAAAGCGCGTGTGGGGACCAATCTGTTCTACAGACCTGGGAACACACAAAGAAATGAATTTTCCAGGGCTGTCAGGAGGGAACCACTCAGCCACACTAGTTCTACACCATTCTCTGAAATACTTGCAGGCAGCTTAGCTGATGAGCCATGTTTTCTTAAGCATATTGATAAAAATAGTAAATAATTTAAAAATCACCAGTAAGACAAGTCCAGGCACTGAAGACATCAAAGGCTTTGAGGCCCTGTGTTCAATGCATTTATCCATCACAGGGTCTTTTTTTTTCAGGTACCTTTAACATACACAAAAACTCTTCAAACACCTTAAGAAGTATTTATTAGCATGGTAGGAATGTTTATTGGCAAAAACATATTATAGATAGGAAGCAATAGCATACTACTATGTTAAATATTAAATTAATATGCTCAGTATTCTAAACAAAGGTTCAAGGCCTGAAAAAAAAAAAAAAATTATTATAAAGCCCAGTAGCTTCAGATTCTTCTTTGACAGAAAAACAATGAAAAAAATAAAAAGAAAAAAAAAGGAAAACAGAAAAAATAGGAAAGTTAAAAAAAAGATTAAATGAAAGAAGAAAATACCTAAAACAATAATTTTTGTTATCAAACATAAAAACTGAGTTTAATTCTGTAATTGAAGCTACAATTTTTACTGTAAGCTTCATGAACTTGTGCAGAATAATGATAACTTTCATGTGCTCTCTTAGCTTGTGTAATGTTAATTTACTCTTGGAATTTAATTAGCCTTTTGCCACCAAGTGATTAAGATGCACCCTGTTTTATTCAAAAGTCATGTCCAGCTTTTAACACACTATCAATCTATTGACATTCCCATGCCCAGCTTTTAGAACTGTCGGTAAAACTGTCCTTTATAAACTTTGAAATTCAGGACTGTTCTGCTCATAAAACAAAACAAAACAAAACAAAACAAACCCCAAACAACTGTTGTGCAACAGTATATTTCATGGAGTGCTTAACAACTACTCCAACAACTAATGTGTCACACAACATTCTGGTCTCCAGATCGGAAGCATATGAATTTGATGGATGGGTCACCTGGTGGAGAAGAAATTGTCTGGATGGTCACACTCAAAGAATTTTAGTTAATGGTTTGATGCCCCAATGTGACGAGTGGCGTTCCTCAGAGGTTGGTACTGGGACCAGTGTTGTTCAATGTCTTTGGCAGAGACACGGGTGAGTGCAGCCTCAGCAGGTTTGCTGACTACACCAAACTTTGTGGTGTGGTTGACACACTGAAGTGAAACGATGCCATCCAGCGGGACCTTGAAAGCCTTGAGTAGTGGGCCTATGCCAGCCTCATTAAGCTCAACAGGGCCAAGTTCAAGGCCCTGTACTTGGGTTAGGGCAATCCCAAGCCAACCGTATCCTGGGCTGCATCAAAAGAAACATGGATAGCAGGTAGAGGAAGATGATTTTCCCCCTCTACTCTGCTTTCTTGAGACCCCACCTGAACTACTCTGTCCATTTCTGGAGCCCCCAGCACAGGAAGGACATGGAGCTCTTGGAACAAATCCAGAGGAGGCCACAGCAATGATCTGAAGGGCAGAGAATCTGTGCTATGATGACAAGCTAAATGACTTAGGATTGTTCAGCCTGGAGAAGGGAAAACTTCAAGGTAACCTTATGGCGGTCTTCCAGTACCTGAAGGGGGCCTATAGGAAAGCTGCGGAAGGACTTTTTACAAGGTGTGTATTGCTAGGACAGGGAGTAATGATTTTAAGCTAGAAGAGGGTAGATTTACCTCAGATCTAGTGTGAGGGTGATGAGACACTTCAAGAGGTTGCCAAAGGGAGTCATGGGTACCCCCTTCCTGGAAGTAGTCAAGGCCAGATTGGCTGGGGCTTTGAGAAACCTGATGTAGTGAAAGGTGTCTCTGCCTAAGGTAGTTGGATTGGATGTAGATAATTTTAAGGTCCCTTCTAACCAAAATCATTTTATGGTTATATGATTCTAAAAAAATGAAGTTCTATATCTGACAATGCATAAATGTAGACTTTGAGCTGTGGGATGGGTAGGGCTTTGCATTTTACTTAAAAAAAGAGATGGGCAATAATGCCTCTTGTTTTTCTTAAAAATCAGATTATATCTGCATTAGTTCTAGTTATGAATGACAGGAGTCCAATAACACACTAAGCATAAGCATCTTTTATTACATGTTACAGTCGGTGATCAGACACAAAACCTTTTTATGTCTCTCCAAATGAAAAATGAAGATTTTTTCATTGTCAAGGTTGTATTTTACATTTACATTTACTGTTCTTCTACTTGAAATGAAGTCTATGAATTTCATGTCCACAGTAGTATATTTTATACTGAGAATGTATTTATACCTTTAGAATTAAAAATTATTAACCTTCTCATCAAGATTTTTGCATTTGAAATACTGTAGATGTCAGACTTCTTGATGCCTTTGTTGGGGCGGCACAGGGGAAGACTCGTACAATCAATGTGATTGATAAACAAGCTTCAACTTTATTGCGCAGTTACGATTCTTATATAGTGCTTGTGTGAACACACCCACCACCACCTAGCACTAACTTAACTTATTACTGGACACCCGGTGTGTTTACCTGTAGAGAATGAATCCCAGCTGTGTAAGGTCAGTATTAAGGGCCGATGTAATTGGCCTCAGATAAGGGATTATATACACAGACATGGTGCACACCCCGATTCCAGGGTATTCTACAACATTCTACAACATGCCTTACATGTTTTTACAGATTTTCAGATCTGCTGGCATCACTGAGATTCTGAATCCTTATCCTGATGGAGATCACTCCCACAATAATAAAATTATATAATACAAAAACAATTGTGGCAATAATGTAAATCTTTAACTATTTACAAGAGTGATGATACAGCAAATTCCTTTCCTGAATTCCATTTTTTTCTAAAGAACTGCCATGCTTTAATATCCAGAAACCACAAGAGCTACATAGCTTTTTGAAAGAGTTTAAGATGAAGTTTAGCTATGTAGATACTAAAAGCTGTGTAGAATTTTTTTTCTAGTTCCCTCTACAGAGTGAAAATTAACTGAACAGGGACCAAACTTGGAACTGTGGTTTTTGTGTCACAGTATGACTGTTAAGAAAAATCCAATACTTATCGCTAGCTCACCTGCAAAATTAGATGATAAAACTTTTAGCAACTAACTTTCAGCAGCTAACTAACCAAGAAAATGCCTAGTCCTCCTATGTACCTCAGCCCTGGATGCTACATTTCCTCATGATAATGTAAACAAGATCACTTTCATTTTTCATGTCTTAGTAGGCTGTTTTCTAACATCTAGGACTAGGATTCATAAAGTTTTTTCTCCCCTTATCCACCTAGAAAGAATCATAGAATCACGTGAATCTCATGACAGGATTGATACTTAAGCCATTTTCATTTGAACAGTTTGTGGTGACATACTTACATGCCAACCATTCTGAAATGACTATCCAAATTTCCCTGCCCAAGAACCTGAGGGAGGTAACATAAACAAATGATGACTTCTTGGATGAACAGGAGCACCTTAGTCAATCAGCAACTCCTAGACTTTCGTTTTGCTTTTTCTTTCACATCTGAGTAGAAGAAGTTATTTGGGAAGACAAAATGTCAAAGGAGCTTCAGTCAAATCTTCTTGTAACTCATGCTGTACCATCAATTAAAAAATATATCTGCAAGAATCAGTGCTTCCATCTTACATGATATCTCACAAGAAGCACTCTTAAGGATATTGATTATCCAATTTAAATTCCTTCTGCAGTCACAAAGGATTTTGTTCAAGTCCTTTCCTCAGAAATATTTCTTCCTAAGTTAAAACTTTGACATATTGAGGTAACTAGTAAGAGAGGCTATTGAGACCAGTCTGCTTAACAGTGGAAAAATTAAGATACAGCACAACGCAAACTGCATAATTTGCAAGAAAGAAAATGAGATAGTAAAAGTGAAAGATGGAGTTCAGCTACTACTCAAGAGACATTTTTTGTGTTTTACACTTGTGTAATCTGATAAAAGAGTGAATAGAACTTGATCCTGGAACTGAAAAGCATAACTTCTTGTTATGCTCAATAACACAGGATAACACCACAACAAAGTCATTCAACTAATTTTCAGGATGAAAAGAGGTAGGAACTCACTTCTTTGTACAATTTCATGTGGATATATTTAAAGTCACAGTAACTGCATTTAAGTCAGCAAGGACTTGGAAGTAGATTTACCTATTTTGCTTTAGGGAGATCCCTTATGAGAAAATGATTTAGACTATCTAATAAATACAGAAAGCTTAAATATGGAGGTAAGATAAGAATAAAAGTTATTTTCTTTTTGTGTATTTGTAGGGTGAGTCTCAGCTTTCAGGATTGTTTTTAATTAATTCCATTATTTTATAAGCTGAAATCCCTTGAGGTGCAAATCAAGTTTCTTGTCTCAGTTTCTGCTTGAGCTCCAGTTTCTTAGTTTTTTTTTTTTCCTGTGGTTCTCATATTTGCTGCTAAATCTGCACCCTATATTCTGGAGTTTTCTTTCTTCTAAGTATATGTAGATAAGATTAATATCAGTTGGAAGGGGCCTATAACAACCAGCTAACTAAATTGTGTTACCAATTCAGGGCTGTTATCAATTCAGTACTCGAGGTGAGGCTGAACTAATACTGATTAGAGCAGGATAATCAATTCTTCTGGCAGCTTCTGAAACACCCTCCATTTTGAGTTAAGGCCTTTTAATTCTAAGCTCTTTATTTCATACTTTATAAGACCATTTTGGGGTGAAGAGAACTGTGTTGTAGTTATGTTGATACAGTTGGTACATTCCTCCACAAAAGGGGTTGTGTTGACACATTTTGATAAGTTTGGTATTGTCTGAAGAGAAATTTAATCAAGCCCAGATGCAAGCATATAGAGGAAGTAGTAGTAGTAGTAGTAGTAGTAGTAGTAGTAGTAGTAGACCCTCATCTCTCTTTTATTCAAAGATCTATCTGCTGATCTTTTGTTGAAGAGACCATGTACTTGGTAGCAATACCGTGATTTGTTAAGCAAAGTACTAATCATACATAGTTATGAAATAGGGCATTTGTCTTAATTTGATAGACTGGTCCTTTACCAGCCTAACTTTTCCAGTAGCAAAATCAGATAATTATTGAGACTAATCAACTTTGAAAATGGCTTTAGAAAAAAAAACAGTACAGATGAAACTTATACTTCTTTAGCTCTTACCAATACATCCTTGCTGCTGAAAAATATTAGAGCAGAACATTGTAATTTGTCTGCATCCAGACATAACAGAACTCCTCTGCCATTCTTACTGAACATACTCCAGGCCTCTACTCTGTCATGTAGTATTTCCAAATGTTCTTGTAGCTCACAAGGGGTTCACTATTCTCTGATAGTGACACATTTCTTATAGCTAAGGATAGCAGTGGAAAGCCAATTATAACAGCTTCCCTACTAGGCCCTGTGGTGGTTTGTAACCCTTGTGGCTTAGTTTTCTCTGAACTGTACTGTTAAATTTCTAAAGAGCCCGCCCTTCGAGGAAGTCACCATTTTCTGAATCACAACAGATGAAGAACACCGTGAAGGAGACATATTGTGCTCTTTCAGGGGGGGTTTATTGTAGTTACTTCTGCTTTTTTAAATCTAAACTTTTAAAATTAATTTGAGGTGAAGACAATTACACTACACCATCACTTTTCATTGCCACTAACTTTACAGAAGAGAAAATATTTGCTAAAAGGATGTATATATCTTGAGTCCTTCCATTCCCTCTACCCTCCCTTGCTAGAAATGGAATGGTTAAAATACTAGATGCTGAAGACTGTGAACTGGATGAAACAGGGTATGTTCCCTGTAAATAATTAATTTCAAAATCTTCTTGAAGTTTAATGATATGACTCAGGATAAAAGTCAATTAAATCAAATTTCTTCTGACTGGCAGAAAAAATAATTTCTCATACATGGATTGCTTCTACATCAAGTGGGGAATTGCTTAAAAACCAAACAGCAGTTTAATTTAGTAAGAATGACCTTGAAAGAACAAGAATATGCTCTAGAGAAAAGCTATTCAGTAGCCATAGAGGAGAGGAAAAAAAAAACCATTGGAGAGGTTTATAATTTAGCATTTTCTTTACTATTTGCTAATGTAAAATCATATCACAAGCATTTTTAAGTAAAGAGTAATTTTGTATGAACCTTAAATTTTTAGTGACAACAACAATTTAATGAATGTGATGAGTAGTTGTAGCCTGTCTTTACATCCTACAAGGAGACCTACAGGGGAAATACGAATTTTTCTAAAGATAATATTTCAATATTTTCAGTATAAAATAATTCATAAGCCCCCAACAATTTACTTCTTTTTCAGTCTCTTCAAACAGCAACATAGTATTACCTAATGCATTATTCTTTCTTCACAGAATTGTTAATCATTAATTTGAAAGGAATGGGTTCTAAACTGCTTATGAAATATGGAGATACTAAGGAATACACTAATATAGGGAAACTCCTGACATAATTTAAATGGTTAAGCAGAAGATGGGAAGAGTGAATTCATCAGAATAATCTTTTAAAGAAAATACTTACAAATCAGTAGTTTAAATGTGAGTAGTCTCTTACAAAAAAAAAAAAAAAAAAAAAAAAACCAAAAAAAACCAATATGAAAAATGTTGTAGAGTTCTATCTGTCCGTATTTATAATTACATATATAATAAACTTACAATTTATTATCATCTAGTCCACTTCTTTGCCCAAAGAAAGATTAAGTTCAAAATAAAATCAGGCAACTCACAGCCTTCTGCTGTCAAGCTTTGAAATACTTCAAGGACAGAAATTCCACAGCCTTTTTGAGAAGCCCATTGCCATGCTTAACTGTTCTCAGGATAGTGCTTAATGACAATATTTACCTTACTTAATGTCATTTAACATAAATTTATCCTAAAATCATAGCAGAATCATGGTCAATTGTATGACTGAATATATGACAAAACATAAGCAATTGTTGTGACCATATGTTATTAAAAGGGACAATTTAAAAAAAAAGAAAAGTAGAAAATAATAGCTTGCTTTCTGAATGGACACAAATAACTTGAAGAAAACACTGTGAATGGAGAAAATAATAATGAAAATAAATAATTACATCATCAGTTTCACAAAATCAAACTCTACAAATGAGAATGCTCAAAAGGAAATGATGTGGAAGCTCAAGTTAGACCTAGACAAAACTATTGCTCTTAAAAGAATGATATATCATTACAGCTGTTATTCAGGTACCAATTTATATGTCTATGCCTCACAGATGATATAGTTATCTGTTTTTACATTAAAATTAATTGCTGGTAGTTCTATGAATTTAGAGATAAAATCCACATTTTAAAAAGTTTTAATATTCAGTAAGTATCTCAAATTTAAGGTAACTTAAAATTTAAAAGCTTGACAATATTCAGCCTAAGATCCTGAGGAAGTAGTGATCACCATCTGGAGAATAAAACACACCCAAAAGTTCAGACTCTACAAGACAAACATGGTAGTCAGCTCTATCCAAAACTGGTCAGTCCTCGCTGTGTAAATACTGTTTATACAGATAATTCATCAATTTAGACTGACAAATTTAGGTCTTTCTTCAGCTTAATGTGCTTAAGAATTATATCTGGCAACAATTCTGTAACCATAGTTGAAAATTATAATAAAGACTGTATCCGAAGAAATAAAATTAATATTCACCAACTACCCTAATATAGCCATAGTCGCAGAGTGTAACTACACTATCGTATACTTTGAAATACCAGTTCATTCTTTCCATACATGGCTGTGCTTACTGCAAATAAGTTATTGTACCCCCAATTTCCCAACAGCTGTTTTCAGAACCTGCTTGTCTCTCCAAAAGAAAAACCTTGTGAATTTCTAGAGCTAGTGGCCCTTATGCCATATCTCAAGGTTTATAGTGTACAGACTAATATTTTTTTTACTAGAAAAACATGATCTGCTAAACAACAGTTGCATTTTTAAAAATATTTTAAATTGAAAGAATATATGCACATCTCCTTAATGCAATGCAATCTCCTTAATAATTTTTTTACATACAAGGTCACTCAATATAAAAATCATAGAACCAAATAACACAGCATGGATGTGGCCAGTCTGCTAATTAAAGTTTAGTGAGCCATTCTTTATCACCTGACAAGGATTCATTCTTTGTAGTATATGCATTTGACAGTGTACAGATAGTCTACCTAGCCAAAAGCAGAAGATAGGTGATGTTTCATACTTCATCTGGGAAGAAACATCCTCTTAAATGTTTTATTAAAAAAAAAAAAAAAAAAAAAAAAAANGAATAATGGATATTTTAACCTTCATCACAGCCCATTTGCCCTCCAGCTATAAGAAAATTACATAGAAAAATATATCTCTGAGCATTCAAAGTTTGTATTAATATAGTGTTTAATGCAAGAAGAAATAGATTTTTAAAAAAACTATTTTAAAAAATTACATAAGAGGAAGAAAAAGGGTTCTTCCTTCTAAACCCATTTAAACATTGCATCAAATTCAGAAGTCTTTTTACCAGTTGGCAACCCTAAGTACTTGAGGTCCCAAAAACATATACTAGGCTTCAAATTTCCGTGTAGATCTGTAATGAAATGCAATTTTAATATTTTACTGTTATCATTTAAAGATCTATGGGTATTTTGGATGGATTTCTGACACACTTTAAGATTTTTTTCTTCAAAGATATTCAGATAGACTTTTTTTTCTTTCATAAAGTGTAAATAAAAATTAAAATTCTCATTTCCTCACTCCCTCAAAACACCATGACTCATATGTTACCTAGGACATGAAAAATCACATGGACTTTTAAGTACTTATTTAGACAAAAAAACACTTCATGAGTTTCACTGTTGTCTCTTCAAAGACATGCTGTTGGTACTTCCCATTTCACTAACTGTGCCAATTTCTATATATTTTTATTTCATTACAATGTTGTTCTCTATTTCACTTAGCTGAAATGTCCTTTTCTGCTCATATTGCCTTTCTAAATATTTGTCTTTTAATCTTTTTTTGGATCTTAAATTTTTACAACAGATCAGTTTAAAATTATTCATGATGAAAAAAAAAAGTATCACATTATACCCATAGAATATATTAGCATATATTGTCATCTCTTGGTCCCCTCTTCAGAATACAAAAATGTAGATTAAAATAGACAAATTTATAGATTATATATGTCTCTATAATCTCTATATAAATTCATTAATCTTAGACTGATGATGCTTTTTTTTAATAACAATATATTTTGCTTATTTTCACAGTAAAGTACAAAAGTGACACTGTAGAAAATGAAATAGATTATAACTCAATCTAATTACACATTCTTACTCTTGGTTTCTTTAAAAAAGTAAAAAGCTTCTCAATACATTATTATACTTTGAAAAGTGTTCATGAAAGTAACCATTTCAAATTTTTTTATAAAGTTGTTCACTGTAAAAGTCAGATAGAGAATTTAATTGTTTTTTTATTGGATGATACTTTGATACTTTGCATTAATCAATAACAAATGTAATTTGTCTTCGTGCTGTTCAGTGAGAAGATTTTTTGGGGGTCTTCTGAAATGATTTACATTTTTCTCTAGTTTGATTAGCCAAAGCCAGATCTGTGTCATCTACACAATGCGGTCACAATTTACGTGTTAGTTTAAAGCATATTTTAAAAGCAAAACATGAGAGATAAGGACTCCAGTTAAAAATAAAAATAAAAGAAATTAAAATAAACAAGGAACTTGCTGTTGTGTTTTCACTGAATTGAGCAATTCAACCCAACACACCTCCTCACTCATTTTCCCCCTGGTGGGATAAGGAAGAGAATAAAAAGAGTAATAGTGAGACAAAACTCCCAGAATAAGATAAATACAGTTTGATAGTTAATGAAAAAATCTGTGTTTGTAGGCAAACAAAGCAAGGAATTAATTCACTTCTTCCCATCAACAGGCAAATGTTAAGCCATCTCCATCCAAGCAGAGCTCCATCATGCATNGTTACCAATTCAGGGCTGTTATCAATTCAGTACTCGAGGTGAGGCTGAACTAATACTGATTAGAGCAGGATAATCAATTCTTCTGGCAGCTTCTGAAACACCCTCCATTTTGAGTTAAGGCCTTTTAATTCTAAGCTCTTTATTTCATACTTTATAAGACCATTTTGGGGTGAAGAGAACTGTGTTGTAGTTATGTTGATACAGTTGGTACATTCCTCCACAAAAGGGGTTGTGTTGATACATTTTGATAAGTTTGGTATTGTCTGAAGAGAAATTTAATCAAGCCCAGATGCAAGCATACAGAGGAAGTAGTAGTAGTAGTAGACCCTCATCTCTCTTTTATTCAAAGATCTATCTGCTGATCTTTTGTTGAAGAGACCATGTACTTGGTAGCAATACCGTGATTTGTTAAGCAAAGTACTAATCATACATAGTTATGAAATAGGGCATTTGCCTTAATTTGATAGACTGGTCCTTTACCAGCCTAACTTTTCCAGTAGCAAAATCAGATAATTATTGAGACTAATCAACTTTGAAAATGGCTTTAGAAAAAAAACCAGTACAGATGAAACTTACACTTCTTTAGCTCTTACCAATACATCCTTGCTGCTGAAAAATATTAGAGCAGAGCATTGTAATTTGTCTGTATCCAGACATAACAGAACTCCTCTGCCATTCTTACTGCACATACTCCAGGCCTCTACTCTGTCATTTAATATTTCCAAATGTTCTTGTAGCTCACAAGGGGTTCACTATTCTCTGATAGTGACACATTTCTTATAGCTAAGGATAGCAGTGGAAAGCCAATTATAACAGCTTCCCTACTAGGCCCTGTGGTGGTTTGTAACCCTTGTGGCTTAGTTTTCTCTGAACTGCACTGTTAAATTTCTAAAGAGCCCGCCCTTCGAGGAAGTCACCATTTTCTGAATCAGAACAGATGAAGAACACCGTGAAGGAGACATACTGTGCTCTTTCAGGGGGGTTTTATTGTAGTTACTTCTGCTTTTTTAAATCTAAACTTTTAAAATTAATTTGAGGTGAAGACAATTACACTACACCATCACTTCTCATTGCCACTAACTTTACAGAAGAGAAAATATTTGCTAAAAGGATGTATATATCTTGAGTCCTTCCATTCTCTCTACCCTCCCTTGCTAGAAATGGAATGGTTAAAATACTAGATGCTGAAGACTGTGAACTGGATGAAACAGGGTATGTTCCCTGTAAATAATTAATTTCGAAATCTTCTTGAAGTTTAATGATATGACTCAGGATAAAAGTCAATTAAATCAAATTTCTTCTGACTGGCAGAAAAAATAATTTCTCATACATGGATTGCTTCTACATCAAGTGGGGAACTGCTTAAAAAACAAACGCCAGTTTAATTTAGTAAGAATGACCTTGAAAGAACAAGAATATGCTCTAGAGAAAAGCTATCCAGTAGCCATGAGGAGAGAAAAAAAAAAAAAACTTTGGGGAGGTTTATAATTTAGCATTTTCTTTACTATTTGCTAATATAAAATCATATCACAAGCATTTTTAAGTAAAGAGTAATTTTGTATGAACTTTAAATTTTTAGTGACAACAACAGTTCATGAATGTGATGAGTAGTTGTAGCCTGTCTTTCCATCCTACAAGGAGACCTACAGGGGAAATACAAATTTTTCTAAAGATAATATTTCAATATTTTCAGTATAAAATAATTTCAGTATAAAATAATAAGCCCCCAACAATTTACTTATTTTTCGGTCTCTTCAAACAGCAACATAGTATTACCTAATGCATTATTCTTTCTTCACAGATTTGTTAATCATTAATTTGAAAGGAATGGGTTCTAAACTGTTTATGAAATATGGAGATACTAAGGAATACACTAATACAGGGAAACTCCTGACATAATTTAAATGGTTAAGCAGAAGATGGGAAGAGTGAATTCATTAGAATAATCTTTTAAAGAAAATACTTACAAATCAGTAGTTTAAATATGAGTAGTCTCTTACAAAAAAAAAAAAAAATTAAACAATATGAAAAATGTTGTAGAGTACTATCTGTCCATATTTATAATTACCTATGTAATAAACTTACAATTTATTATCATCTAGTCCACTTCTTTGCCCAAAGAAAGATTAAGTTCAAAATAAAATCAGGCAGCTCACAGCCTTCTGCTATGAAGCTTTGAAATACTTCAAGGACAGAAATTCCACAACCTTTTTGAGAAGCCCATTGCCATGCTTAACTGTTCTCAGGATAGTGCTTAATGACAATATTTACCTTACTTAATGTCATTTAACATAAATTTATCCTAAAATCATAGCAGAATCATGGTCAATTGTATGACCGAATATATGACAAAACATAAGCAATTGTTGTGACCATATATTATTAAAAGGGACAATTAAAAAAAACAGAAAAGTAGAAAATAATAGCTTGCTTTCTGAATGGACACAAATAACTTGAAGAAAACATTGTGAATGGAGAAAATAATAATGAAAATAAATAATTACATCATCAGTTTCACAAAATCATATTCTACAAATGAGAACGCTAAAAAAGAAATTATGTGGAAGCTCAAGTTAGACCTGGACAAAACTATTGCTCTTAAAAGAATCATTTATCATTACAGCTGTTATTCAGGTACCAATTTATATGTCTATGCCTCACAGATGATATAGTTATCTGTTTTTACATTAAAATTAATTTCTGGTATTTCTATGAATTTAGAGATAAAATCCACATTTTAAAAAGTTTTAATATTCAGTAAGTATCTCAAATTTAAGGTAACTTAAAATTTAAAAGCTTGACAATGTTCAGCCTAAGATCCTGAGGAAGTAGTGATCACCATCTGGAGAATAAAACACACACAAAAGTTCAGACTCTACAAGACAAACATGGTAGTCAGCTCTATCCAAAACTGATGAGTCCTCACTGTGTAAATACTGTTTATACAGATAATTCATCAATTTAGACTGACAAATTTAGGCCTTTCTTCAGCTTAATGTGCTTAAGAATTATATCTGGCAATAATTCTGTAACCATAGTTGAAAATTATAATAGAGACTGTATCCGAAGAAATAAAATTGATATTCACCAACTACCCTAATATAGCCGTAGTTCCAGAGTGTAACTACACTATCGCATATTTTGAAATACCAGTTCATTCTTTCCATACATGGTTGTGCTTACTGCAAATAAGTTATTGTACCCCCAATTTCCCAACAGCTGTTTTCAGAACCTACTTGCCTCTCCAAAAGAAAAACATTGTGAATTTCTAGAGCTAGTGGCCCTTATGCCATATCTCAAGGTTTATGGTGTACAGATTAATATTTTTTTTACTAGAAAAACATGATCTTCTAAACAACAGTTGCATTTTTAAAAATATCTTAAATTGAAAGAATATATGCACATCTCCTTAATGCAATGCAATCTCCTTAATAATCTTTTTACATACAAGGTCACTCAATATAGTTCATAAAAATAATAGAACCAAATAACACAGCATGGATGTGGCCATTCTTTGTAGTATATGCATTTGACAGTGTACAGATAGTCTACCTAGCCAAAAGCAGAAGATAGGTGATGTTTCATACTTCATCTGGGAAGAAACATCCTCTTAAATGTTTTAAAAAAAAAAAAAAAAAATCCACCCTATTTGGTTCTTCAGAGAACAGTTTTGAATGTCTGTTTCTGGAGAGAGGTGAATGATCAAACCTGCACAGAAATAAGGCTCGGCCTATCTTGAACAAGTATCTTTTTTCTAGTGGTTTTATTATTTCCTTAATATTCCAGTTTGACTTGAACTATGCAAACTTCTGTCCTGTTGCACTGAATGACTTCTAGATTCTTTCCCTTCCATATGCTACAGTTTATGTCACTAAAGGCAACTTTCTCCAGACTGATACTTACCTGGACAGTAAATTATGTGTGCATGTGGTATGCATTTGCTTTTTGTCTAATGTGAAGGTTGGCCTGTTCTTGCACTCACATTTGCCTTGTAGCTATAAAATTGGAAGTAAAAGTGTTTGTGCAGTTGGAAAATGTCAGCTTATGAGAAATTATGAGCTTGTCACTGGAATAAGTAAGCATTTAGTTGAAGCACTGATAGGCTATAAACAGAGGATGGGGTTGCCTTAGTTTTAGATATCTAATATAGAACCGTATCTTTAATCTGGACACACTAGTGTCATTTTCTACTCAGTCCTTTAAGATGCAGTTTAACCAGTTTATGTTAGATATGTGCTAAATGAGATTATTCACACTCTGAAAATGACTGGTTTTCTCCTTTGACTTAAAAGGATATGATGGAAGATGAGGAAGCCAGGTTCTTTTCAGTGGTGACCAGTGAGAGGACGAGTCAGTGGGCACAAACTGAAACACATTACATTCCATCTTGACACAAGAAAAAACTTTTTGCTCCCATAGTAACAAAACACAGAAAGATTATTTTGTCTCCATCCTTGGAAACATTCAAATCCTGACTGGAAAAAGACATAAACAACCTGATCTACCTGATTGAACCTGATTGAACAGAAGAGTTGGACTAGATTATTTCAGAAGGTCCCCTGCAATATATTGCTCTTGACTATTATCCCAGCTGATATCTTATGACATGTTTGTAAATTAAAGGTTCCTTTCAATTGATAAAAGAACTACAGTGTTGGGAAAATACAATAATTTTAAAATCCTTTGATGGGTGAATATCAGTACAGTACAACACGTGCAAGAATTAAGAAAATATTCAGCCTACATTTGCTTTAATAGCTTGGTTCTTGAAGGCAGTTCAAACCACCAATTATTCCTCCAATATGAATCATCAAAATAAACCAAAAGATTTAAAAGAGGTATTCAAGTTATGATTAGAATAAATTGAGCTCAGAAACAAAATCAAGAGCAACTAAAAATATAGTAACTACAGCAAATAGAGGTAGACATGTAATTAAGTTAATATTGTGTAAACATCCACAGGATGTCTTCCATGTCCACAGGAAACCTCTAAAACGTTATCAGTGCCTATGAGACAATGAAGTAAGCTGCAGAACAAGATGCAGAAACAGAGTAACTTAGTCCTACTAATGTAAGCACTAAAAAGGCAATAAAATAGTATGTCATTAAAAAATTAAAGCTCCTTTTTGCTAATAACATAAATAAACTAGATAAGAGAAATGACTGTATTCCTACCTTTGAAATAGCCATTTGAAACTGGTCAGTGTTAAAAAATGATGGTCATGAGAAGTTATTATAAGAGTAGTAAATTGTGCTATTTTATTTCCCTAGATGCACATAAGTGCTATTACCACCAAGATATCATTACACTAGTTCTATAAATGCTGAAGTATTAATTTACTGGTATGTACCCTGTTAAATAAAATTCTCTTTTTGGTCTCTTTCCAGAAGCAGATACGACTTAAAAAACACTTCTGATTTCTCTTCTTTCCCTTTTGAAATATTAGTATTACACTAACATTGTACATTTTTTAAGGGAATTTCTCTAGCATGTAATTATATATTAATTTTTGAGATTTGTAAACTACAGCTTTCATGAACCAAATGTTTAAGAAATTAAATATATATATATTTGAGCCACTATTTATTAATGGTTTTGATACAGGGGAAAACAGTCATCCCTTTGTATGATGTGTCTTCCTTATCTCAAAATACAAAATAAAAGTATCTATTATTATTTCTCTCGTATTTGTGATCAAGAGATTTATCACTTGACATTTTTCATATATAACTCACAGGTTATTTGATTCCTAACGTATTCAAATTCCTTTCTATCCTTATTTCTACCAAACTTTCCTTCCTCTCCTTTATGAAGAAAGTGTGTGGTAATATTTGTTTAATATATACTGTTGCTATTTAATTTTTAATTATCTGGTTAAATTATTGTAGTTTTATAATTATTCAATTGTAGTTCAATATATATCTAGTATTTTAAAACCAGAAGCTATGGGAAATAGGTGCCTTGATGAAGTGACCACTGGAGAATAGGAGGGATGCACTAAGGTCATGGAAAAGGTAATGGAAAAATCACCAGAAACACATATGCGACAATGAATCCCAGCCTAGCCTCTATTAACTGTGAGACACATTGAGATGATTGGCTGCAAGTAGATATAGACACATGATCTGGAGCTGTTTTGATTTCAGATTGAATTTTATTTTTATAATCAGGTAGAAAGAGAATTATTCTGAATAGGAACCACTGACTGCTCATTTACAATAACAGTTTGGTTAAACAATAAGTGTTTGGTTAAACACTTCAACATTTCTGCTTCTTTCTTCATATGATATCTGAAGATATTTTTTTGTTTGATATCATTTAGACTACGTTTTATATGCATGACAAATATACACTTATCTGTAGAAATATACATGCATATCAAATACACACTTAGAAGTCTTAAAAGATAAATTTCCTGTTAAAGACTGATTTTCTTCTTTTAGAAAGAAAAAAAAAATGTTAACCAGGTACTGGAATTAGTATAATTCTGAAAATAGTAAAAGAAAATACATTATCCATTATGAAATGGTTAATGGAAACACGTCAACACAGAATCAGTGTCTGGAAGGACCTTTGGACTTCATCTAGTCCTACTTCTCTGCTCAGAGAAGGGTCTCCCAGAACAGGCTGGTGAATCTTCCTTTTTCAGACCTGACAGATAGTTACGTACATTGATAAGATCTTCCCAGGCACTCTTTCCTCCAGGCCGAACAGTTCCAGCTCTCTCAACTTTCCTCATATGGCAGATGCTCCAAATCCTTAGCCATCTATCCTCATGGTCATTCATCAAACTTGCTCTAATATGTCTACATGTCACTTCTACTGGGGAGTCCAAACCTGAACCCGGCACTCCAGATGTTTCTTCCTTTCTGACTCTCTGCAAGGTGAGTTCTGTGTGTGCATGTGTGTGTGTGAATGTCTGAGTGCCAGCAACTGGAGCCAACCTGTGGGTTTAAAACTTGTGTTTCCATGCTACCAGAACCTGGAGTAAGTGCAGGTGTGCAAGTGGATACATGATTTAGTGAAGGCCAAGCTGGAGCAGCTGGTGAACAGGTGAAGTGGTTTGGGAGTAGGGTGAAGTCAGTGAGGGCACCATGGGCTGCCTGCCTAGACTCTGGAAGTCCTGTCCAGGTGTGGTGCATGTGTGTGACAGTCTCTAAAAGCAACTGGAGTGGAGTTGTGATCTCGGGTGTTCATATGTCCATGTGCCAGAATGTGAGGAGCCTGGGATCCAAGGATCAGTTACTGGTCTTTTCTCCTATCAAACTTCTGCTAGAACCTGAAATAGATACTGGAATGACTAGAAAGTTTGTTATAAACTTATAGTTATAAAACTATTCCTTCAAACAGAGAACATCTAAAGATACAGACTTCAAGAGACAGAGTGTGGCCTTAGGATAAAAGGTTAAATTACTATCCAAATAGATATATAAAGAAATTGTCCCTAAAATTACTATTGGAATATAAATAATTCACAGTATGATGCCAAAGAAAGTGTAGATGTATAAGAAAATTATGTTTCTCATGAAAACAAAGCATTTCTCCTCTAGTATTTAATTTTTTCATATCTCTTACTCTGCTTATTACTATTTAGTAGAGAAATATTGCAATGAATATTCCCACTGAAGCTATAATTTTTAGCTGATAAATTAGGTTATATTTCTTCCCCTTTTCCCTCCAAGGGACATTGGAATAATGGATATTTTAACCTTCATCACAGCCCATTTGCCCTCCAGCTATAAGAAAATTACATAGAAAAATATATCTCTGAGCATTCAAAGTTTGTATTAATATAGTGTTTAATGCAAGAAGAAATATATTTTTAAAAAAACTATTTTAAAAAATTACATAATAAGAGGAAGAAAAAGGGTTCTTCCTTCTAAACCCATTTAAACATTGCATCAAATTCAGAAGTCTTTTTACCAGTTGGCAACCCTAAGTACTTGAGGTCCCAAAAACATATACTAGGCTTCAAATTTCCGTGTAGATCTGTAATGAAATGCAATTTTAATATTTTACTGTTATCATTTAAAGATCTATGGGTATTTTGGATGGATTTCTGACACACTTTAAGATTTTTTTCTTCAAAGATATTCAGATAGACTTTTTTTTCTTTCATAAAGTGTAAATAAAAATTAAAATTCTCATTTCCTCACTCCCTCAAAACACCATGACTCATATGTTACCTAGGACATGAAAAATCACATGGACTTTTAAGTTCCAGAGCCCTGGAACAGGCTGCCCAGGGGGGTTGTGGAGTCTCCTTCACTGGAGACATTCAAAACCCGCCTGGACACGTTCCTGTGTGATGTGCTCTAGGTGGCCCTGCTCTGGCAGGGGGGGTTGGACTAGATGATCTTTCGAGGTCCCTTCCAACCCCTAGGATTCTATGATTCTATGATTCTATGATAATTACACATTCTTATTCTTGGTTTCTTTAAAAAAGTAAAAAGCTTCTCAATACACTATTATATTTTGAAAAGTGTTCATGAATGTACCCATTTCAAATTTTTTTTTAAAGTTGTTCACTGTAAAAGTCAGATATAGAATTTAATTGTTTTTTTATTGGGTGATACTTTGATACTTTGCATTAATCAATAACAAATGTAATTTGTCTTCGTGCTGTTCAGTAAGAAGATTTTTTGGGGGTCTTCTGAAATGATTTACATTTTTCTCTAGTTTGATTAGCCAAAGCCAGATCTGTGTCATCTACACAATGCGGTCACAATTTACGTGTTAGTTTAAAGCATATTTTAAAAGCAAAACATGAGAGAGAAGGACTCCAGTTAAAAATAAAAATAAAAGAAATTAAAATAAACAAGGAACTTGCTGTTGTGTTTTCACTGAATTGAGCAACTCAACCCAACACAGCTCCTCACTCATTTTCCCCCTGGTGGGATAAGGAAGAGAATAAAAAGAGTAATAGTGAGACAAAACTCCCAGAATAAGATAAATACAGTTTGATAGTTAATGAAAAAAATCTGTGCTTGTAGGCAAACAAAGCAAGGAATTAATTCACTTCTTCCCATCAACAGGCAAATGTTAAGCCATCTCCTTCCAAGCATAGCTCCATCATGCATACTGGTTACTTTGTGAAGAATGTACTGGTTTGGGCCAGGATAAAGGTAATTTTCTGTCTTGTAATTTTGCTTTCAGTTAAGCCTCTTGTAAGTAGTTGCACTTGCTGAAATTAACAGCAAGTTTCTCAGTCAGTGTCTGCTTCTGGGTCTGATAACACTCGATGTTTATAGCTACAGCTAGAGACGGGTGTGCAGAGCCAAGGACACTGCTCAGCTTTGAGGAATCTTTCGCCGTCCAGAAGGAGAAAAGGAGTAAAAAGGTCACACCTGCAAACCCTCCCTGGGGGAGGACCGGACAAGATAGATGCCAAAATTGACCATACAGCATATTCCATCCCATACACGTCATACTCAGTATAAATTTGCAGGATCATGAGGGTCAAACCCCTTCCTTCTTCACCTGTCCCTGTTTGCTTCATCATCCTGGGAAGATTCTGTCCGTTCATCTGCCTGTGGTCCTGATCCGTGCCAGCCTGAATCTGTGTGTTCCTGCCTCCAGCTCCTGACTGCTGCTGACTCCAGGAGTCCAGCTTGGACTTTCCCAGGGCTGCCCTGCAGCCTCCGTGGTGACGTGAGAGTTATTGGGAGAAAGGGAGGAGGAACGTGGGATCAATTTTCCTGTGTATTTGTATATATTTAGTAATTTTTCCTTTTTATCATTACTGTTTCATTAAAGCTGTGTAGTTTAGTTTCCAACCCATAAGTCTCTCTCCCTTATTCTCCCTCATTTCTTTATCAGGGAGAGGAAGGGGATTAATAGAGAGTATTTTTTATTTGGTTTAATGGCCAGGCCAGTGTTAAACTGTGACAAACAGCAAAACTTCAAACATCCCTCTTGTTCCTTCTTCCCCATCTTTTATTACTAAGAACAATGTCATCTGGTATGGAATATCCCTTTGGTCAGCTAGGGTCAGCTGTCCCAGCTGTGTCCTCTCCCAACTTCTTGTGCACCTCCAGTCTACTCACTGGTAGACTGAGATGTAGAAAAAGCCTTAGCACTGTGTAAGCATGGCTATAAATTGGTAAAAAGTCTCTGTATTATCAACATTGTTTTGGTTACAAATCCAAAACACAGCAAAATGCAAGCTGCTTTGAAGAAAATTAGCTCTATCCCAGTCAAGACCAATACATTTAAGGCAACAAAAAGTCTAATCTTGTTAGGAATAATTTTTTTTTCTTCTTTTTTGAAACTTGAAATTTCATAAAGTAACTATTAAAGTTTTTAAAAACATAACCTAGCCACAGTATAAATACCTTAAACAGAAAACATAACTCAGAACTTATTCTTCTCCAGCAGACAGAATATACACAACAGAACAGCATGAGTTCTGTAGAGTAATGAGGTGAAAGTCAATACCATGGAGAATCTTTTTGAGAAAAACTGCTTAGCTATATAAATTTTGTACCACTTTATGCTTGCTGTTTACTATGTTATGCCATTCTGAATAAATTATTTTGAAGTAAGTCCAAATTGTATGACATTATACTGTACAAAAATACATTTTGCACTGGAAGTGTTTATAATTCTACAGTAGGGATCATGTTAAACGCATTTCTTCCAGGAAAAGATAGCTACACAGGGCTTTATGGGAGACTTGACCACTGTCAAACAGCTAAATTATGAGAGGCCCAGACTTTCTGCTCCAGATCTATCATCTGATGAGAAGGGGTGGCATTTATTTCATTAGCACATGATCCAAGCTCTGAATTAGGTGCTCAAAATCAAATTAAGACAAAGACAGCAATCTTCTCTGTATGTTTGTCATGACTGATTATTGTCACTTGAATTAAAAAAGGAATTTGCAGGAGCATGTAGGAGATTATATTGATCTATGTCCAGGGAAAGAGAAGGTCCAAAGGCAGGAGTCAGAGATCCATGTTTTCCAGCTCAGCTAAATACCGTAAGCATGCAGTTCTGTGTTATCTTCTTTACTATCCGTCAATGACTTTTGCATGCCTAGTTGCAAAAAAAAAATCTGGAATTTTTTAACCAAGGATTAGAAATATTTATGTTTATAACACTCTCTTGGTATGCAAAATATCTTGCACCTCACTTAATCTGAATGAAGCATAGAACCAAGGACTTTTCACGTGCTGTATTTCATTTAGGTCCACACAGATTCATTAATAGATAGGTATTAAACTTACCAGACTGGATAAACCAAGTAGTCTGTAATAAACGTTAAACATCTGGTCTAAAAGTGGCCATCTCTGCAGATTTTTGGAGATATTAACATTTTTTCATTGGTATCATAGGGTAATCATATAAATTACAATGGTACACAAGTGAGTAATATTTTGGTGAGGTATCACCTAAGTTAGTAACGTAAATTAATCCTAATGGATACTATTTGAGCTAAAAAAGCTTATAAACTGGAAATATATATGCTTATGTGCTTCCATGAAGGCATAGTTAATTCCCTTACTTTTATTTGAAAGAGAGTTCCAACTAACAGACAGTAAAAAAAAAAAAATAAAAAATAAAATCTGATTGTATTATGTGATCATATTTGACACCTTGTTCTGATCTTCACTTGGAAGACTTACTTATGGACAAGATGATCCATGTAAAGTATTAAAGTTACTTTTTCTAACACTTTTTTATTGCTACTCAAGAATTCAGAAAAGGCAGTACCACCCTGACTGAATGTTGCACAACTAAAACCACATTTCCAAGTGACAAATGGTCCTATTGCACATAAGCCTATGACTTTTTCTGATACATACACATAGCAAAGTTTTCAGTATGTATATTTAATTTGAAGAGCTATTAAATTGCAAAGTGAAACAACACACTCTCTAGGTATTAAGGTCTCAAATTCCAAGGACTTGTAAATGAGGCTTCAGCAGAAAAAGAGATGCTACTGAAATAAATGGACACATGTACACCGCTTGGAACAAGTAAAGTTGATTCAACATCTGAAACAACAGTTCTATTGTTTTATCTCTCTTCATCATTAACAGTAACCGATAGGGGGTAAAGCAGTTTGCTATTTAATGAGTTATAAATGATCTAATTAAATGTCTCCTTGCAATTGTCTTCACACTTCATTAGTGAGGTTGCTGTTTATTAAGCTCAGGAATTTATTGCCATCCAAAAAATTCATTCAGTTTTAGTTAAATTTATGAAGGTTTTGATGGAATTATTTGAATGGGGATTTGAAAATCTAGTTGAAAATATTTTCTTGAGTTACTTATTCTTCAATAACACATTAATTTTTTTATTGAACGTGTTGAATAAATTATGGAGATTGTGAATAGAGTATGTGTGTTACAGATTATTTCACCCAGTGTATCTTCTAGTCCATCAGATTCCTTTGTCTGTTTAAGTTTGGAATATGAAGAAAAAGGTATTACATATGAAATATTTGCATGACCTTAATAAGTCAACTCACCACCTATGGACCAGTACGTTCATCATAGGACACGGTGGACACAAGAAAATTATATGCTCAGTGGAATTTGAATTATTGTGGTATGAATATTTCTTTTAATTCATTGCTGTCCTTATGTTTTATGAGGGATATTAGAGGAGCAGCTTAAAAGATAGCTTGTGAATGCCTTTTGGAATCAGCTACAACAGGAAGTTATTATGCAATGACTGCCAGTTCCTATAGATCAGAAGTTAGGTCAGGAACACAGAAGCAATACAGCAACTAAATAGTATATCCTTCAGTTAAAAAGCTTGCTATTTACAAATTCTAAAGATTTACTCTCCTCTGGTTTTATGTATATAGAACTGACAAACCAAACTTGTGTTGTTCAACAAATACTCCATTGAACCATGGACAAGACAAAGCCAATCTCAAAGTTTACCTTTGAATAGTCACTGTGCTAATTTGTTGAATGTAACATCAATGCAAGATCAGACTGCAGATTGCTGTTTTTCCTTATTGAAGGATAAAGATTATAGTCCTGTCTCTCTTTTGTTCTCTTTTATGAACATCACAAAAAATTGAATCCTAGAAGCTTTTTTTCTAATATGGGATTGGAGTTTCAAAATTCAATGTTAAATACTTCACTAAAAATATCTATTAAAAAGTAACCAGTTTTCCATGTAATTATCTAACTGTCACTTTAATATCTTCAAGAGCTCACATATATGGTCAACAAATAGAATGATATGATATTGAAAAATATGATATTGGCAGCTTTATATTTTAAAAGTATACATTACAGACCATTGGAAAACCTTGTATTAAAAAGTATACATTAGGGACACTGAAGCTTTGTACACAATATGTTTACATGTGATGAGAATTTTTAAAAAAAATTGTATCTATCTGATATGGAAATACATTAAGGAATGAGAGAAGGGGATTTGTGATATCTTAATGGTACAGGCAAAGAAATTATTCTAGAAGGCAAGCTAAGCCCAAAGTGAATTAGAGACTTAGTAATTATGTGCTAAGAATACACACTCACCAATACTGAAGCCAAAATTCAGTGTACACCTACATTTTGGATTTAATTAGATTCTTTTAATCACAGAAGTAGAACTATATTTACTTATTTCTCAAGTTTCTCTCTCCCCATGCGACTTTGGAGACTTAGGTCAATTAGTAATGTTTTCTTCTATGAGAGTCTACTATTCCACCAGGTCCCTATCAGGAAAAAGATCAACTGATAAAAGATTTAGTGGCAATCTGAAGATTTGTGTCAGACTCTCTGACAGTTGACCAGCAAGGATTAACATATTTTAAATTAAATCCTGAAAAAGGAGATAGGCATCTCCCTAAATGTCTACATTTAATCACCCTAGAACAATTCATTCTGTGTTCACAGATACTTGTATTGTAACAGAAAAACTTTCATTATACTAAATTCACATTCTTTTAATATTATTTGAACATAGAAACACACAAACATATTTTTGTCTCTTCAGACTTTTCCTTTACGTCCACAAAAGCTAATATTTTTTAAGACTCACACAAGCATGTACGTCGAAAAAGACCTCCAGTGGTCATACAGTTAAATGCCTTGCACAAAGCAGATACACTTACAGCAGGTAGCTCAGAATAGTAGTTAGCCAAGTTCTGAGTATATCCAAGGATATAATTGGGAAGCCTCTTCCTGATTCCACTCACTCACGCAGTAAAGGATCTTTATCAAAATTTCAAAATTTCAATTTTTGCCAATGCATTTTAACAAAGTTGTATTTTGTTCACTGTATACCTCCCAAACTTCTGGTTTTGTTGGTTTTCTTTTTTTTTTTTTGCTTTTTTTTTTTTCTTCTTTGCTTTGTTTAATGCTCTGATAGTTGTAGACAGCAGTAGGATGCCCATGGTAGCCTTCATTTTAAAGGCTGAACAAACTCAGACCTCTCAGCCTCTCTTTGTACATCATGGTTTACAGCCCTGTTATATTTTAATGGCCTTCTGCTATACTGACTCCAGGTTCTCAGTGTTTTTTTGTACTATGGATCCCAGAATGGACACAGACCTCCACATGCAGTCTTTAGGCACCAAAGAAGGGAGTAAATCACCTCCCTACATCTTCTGGAAGAGGAATAAAGAATCAAAATAATTGTTCTGGTGACTGAATTTCTCCTTCAGATCTTCATTTCTGTTTTCTAGTTCTGCTGTGTCACAGTCATAGAATCATGAAGGTTGGAAAAGACCTCTAAGACCATCAAGTCAACCACCAAGTCAGCACCATACTGCCAAACAAACCATGTTCTGAAGTGTCATGTCTGCATGTTTTTTTAACAGCTCCAGGGATGGTGACTCAACCATGACCCTGGGCAGCCTGTTCCAAAGCTTGGCATTCTTTCAGTAAATAAATTTCCCCTAATTTTTGCTCCTCTGGTGAAACTTCAGGCCATTTCCTCTAGTCTTATTGTCATTTACTCAAGAGAAGAGGACAACACCCACCTCCCTACATCCTCTTTTCAGGTAGCTGTAAGATCTTTTCTCAGTCTCCTCTTCTTCAGAATGAACAATCCCAATTCCCTCAGATGCTCTTCAGAAGTCTGGTGTTCTAGACCCTTCACCAGCTTTGTTGCCTTTCTCTGGACATGCACCAGCAACAAAATGTCTTGTAGCCAGGGGCCAGAACTGAACACAGTGTGAGCTCAACCAGTGCCAAGTACAGCGACATGATCACTTCTCTACTCCTGCTGGCTGCTCTATTTCTGATGCAGGCCAGGGTGCTGTTGGCCTTCTTGTCTGTCTGGGCACACTGCTGGCTCATGTTCAGCTGGCTGTCAAACAGCACCCCCATTTCCTTTTCCACCAGTCAGCTTTTCAGATTCTTCCTGAGCCTGTAGCATTACATGGTCGTGTTGTGACTGAAGTGAATGACCTGGCACTCGGCTTTGTTAAACCTCATACAACTGGACTTGGCCCATATAGAACCAGACTGTCCATATCCCACTGTAAAATCTTTCTACCCTCACTGAAAGTAAGATCCCACCCTGAAACCTTTCTACCCCCACTTCTCTACCTTCTAAGCTAATACAGATAGCAAAGCATGAGTCACAAAAATGATAACGGCTTAGGAATATCCCAACTCTGCTTCAGGAAAACCAGAGTTATGGAATGCATACAGTCTATACATAAAAACAGACTCTTCAAAGAAACAGGAGTGAAAAAGGACAGGAGAGGACAGTGGGTTGTTTTGTTTTTTTTTTCCTTTTCCTTTCTTTCTGAATCTATCTTGCTGAAAGTCATCACGTGAAGCAAAGACATAAACTGAAAAGAGCAGGTTGGTACTGACATCATTCGTTAAAAAAAACCAAACAAAACACTATAGAATGTAAGCATAGGCCTGATATTTCACAGTCATCGCATTACCATATATATCAGTAAAGGGAAGTACGGGAGGAAACCTCCAGTAGGGCTACATAAAGGAGGTTTGCAAGCCCCATTTTATTTATATGGGTTTGCTGTTATTCCACCAGATGATTTTAGCTGACTCACTGTGTGTGGTATGCACATGTGAAGAAACCAGTCAGGGTCCAGATGTCCAAAATCAGAAGTGCTAGAATATTGCAAACATTGGTTGGAGTATAGCCTCAGTTTTCCATAGTTTCTTCATACAGTAACTTCTAGCCAGATGTCAGAATAGCTGAGTAAGAACAAGAAAAATCCTAAAGAAGTGTTTTCTTTCAAAATTGCTTCATCTCCTCTTATCCTTTCCATCAGCAAAAAACCTAAAACATCCATCCCTAAATGATATATATATCACTAACTCTGTCTACTTGTTCAGCTTTCAGATGGGAGAATCCAGTTCTGAAGAATTCCTGGAAAAATGACTAAATAATATTGAATACTTACTGGTAACTATTGTCTGAAATTCATCATTAGCCTCAGGATATGAGTATGTGATTATGTCTACAGACCAGGAGTTCAAAAATAGACATATGCTTCTACAATGCATTGGTCACCTTCACAGCTTGATTTTAATTCAGCTGTCATCTAATTTTCCTATTCAGAGCTCTTCCCTTTCAGGTTGTGTACCCTTTAGGTAATTCCAATATGCCATTCTTATAATCAGTTTCCTGTAGCCAATCTACAGTATGCATATTTCTGTATTCTTTTATACCCTTGATAGTTCTTAAAAAAAGTGTTTTTTAATTATTTTTCCTTTCTAATTTTTTCCAGTTTGTCAAATTCTTCTTCATTATGAAGTTTGCTCAGTGTTCTAATCATCTAGCACTAACTAATTTCTAATACTAAAAAGCAAAAAATATGTGAGTTTACTTTCCAACATCTTTATTTCTGTAGTTCAGTGTTGCTTTATTTTTTAGTTGCTAAAAAACCTTGAAGCTTACATCTGGTTTGCTATTCTCTTCACCGCCAGTCTTTATTGCCAACAAAATTCCCTACATGTTTCAGATGGTCTTTTCGATTTTCCCAGGTGTATAGCTTGCATATTTCCCACAATTAAATATAATAAAACTACAATATTCTTCATCTCCATCCTGGAGATCAGACAGAATGTAGTATCAAAATCACCATTAAGCATCAATATTTAAAACTGAATCAATCCTTCATACTTCAGCTTTAGTCAATGGAGTGGGGCAGTCACATACAATTAGAAGGTCAAAAAAGGGGACTGGTTTACAAGTATACAAATATAATGCGTTGTCTCGTGGAAGAGGCAGTCATTTTTACTAATGAAAATGAACAATAAAGCTCATTTTAGCTAACATTAAACATTCAGGAGACAAATATCTACAACTCAATTTGGCTACCCACACAAGGACATCAAGTGACAGGTCAAGTTCCCTAGGGTATATGAAATGTCCTCACAGGACTACCAGAAAAAATGTAGGACCAATAGAAAGACCATGCTCTTTTGGAGTATCTATAATACCCCAAACATCTCAAAAGCACTGGGCTGGCAACTCCCAACTGAGATGAAATTGAGCACCTATATTCCACTTAGTATTTAACAGGTCTCCGCTCTGCTCTTGTCTTATGTCCCCACATTTTTGCTTGTAGTTTTAGGTTGTAACTCTATGTTAAAAACCCTTCATCATTCATCTTACAGCTTTTAATTTGTAAATTCGTATTAAAATAAATAGTTCCCAGAAGTAATAGTCCTTTTCATATCTTTTAACTAATAATTAATATACACTCACAAAGCTTTACAATCAATTAGCATGCAACACTCAACATGTAATTAAGCTGCCCCAACTAACAATAATACAGTCATAAACAGAAACTACCACTGGGGACCTTGACGGAATCTCAATGAAAAGTGTAATTGTACTAGGGGAAAAAAATAAAAGTCATTATTAATCATCATCATCATCTTCACTATGATCATAATCTGGTCTGTTGGAGAGGATGCCCAAAGGATGCTTTTCTGGTAATCCTCTTCTAATCTGGCTACTGGAGAGACATTTCCCTTTATTTTTGTCTTTTCCTTTCCTTCTCTTTCCTACTTTCTGCCTGTTAGCTTTAAATTGGGTCATGTCATCAATTACAGTTCCTAAAAACTAAATTTTCTTCATTTAAATTTTTCCAATTTACCTCCTGCAACAACTGTGCTATCACTCACGGACCACTGAACTGTAGAAGCAACAGCACAAAGGAAAAAGGGAAAGGAAGCTGGTATGACAGTGAGTTGACTTGATAGAAAACTGGTTCCATATATCAAGATCAGACACCAAGAAAGGCTTTCAGGTTCTTCAGTGTGTATGAATTTAGATTAGGTAACCCGCCTCCTGGAATTTATAACTGCTGAAAAAGCAGATGGAGGTAGACAAAGTCTAGTGCAGTATTGCATTGATAAAAATTAGAAAAAAAAAAATGCATAATTCCTTCTTTATTTCCTCCCAAGCATTTTATTTACAAATTTGCCACTTTTTTGCCACTCCTGTTTAACATCTTATTAACAACCTTGATGAGGGAATTGAATGCACCCACAGTAAGTTCGCAGATGACACCAAGCTGGGAGGGAGTGTTGATCTGCTGGATGGTAGAAAAGTTTTACAGAACAGCCTGGGCAGAGTGGGTGATTGGGCTGAGACCAACTGGATGATATTCAATAAGGCCAAGTGTCGGGTCCTGCATTTTGGTCACAACAACCCCAGGCAATGCTACAGGCTTGGAGAAGAGTGGCTAGAAAGCTGCCTGGCAGAAGAAGACCTTCGTGTATTGATTGACAGTTGGCTGCATGTGAGCCAGCAATGTGCCCAGGTGGCCAAGAAGACAAATGGCATTGTGGCTTGTATCAGAAATGGTGTGACTAGCAGGAGTAAGGAAGTAATCCTGCCCCTGTACTCAGACAGGGTGAGGCCTCACCTAGAGTATTGTGTTCAGTTTTGGGCACCTCAATACAAAAAGGACATTGAGGTGTTGGAGCAAGTCCAAAGAAAGGCAAAAAAGCTAGGGAAGGGCTTGGAAAACATCCCTTATGAGGAGAGACTGAGGGTGTTTGGGCTGTATAGTCTGGGGAAATGGAGGCTGAGGAGACACCTTTTCACTCTTTACAAATACATGAAAGAAGGTTGTAGTGAGAGTGGGGTTGGTCTCTTCTCACTGGTAACAGATGACAGGACAAGGGGAAATGGCTTCAAGTTGTGTCAGGGGAGATTCAGGTTGGATATAAGTAGAAACTTCTTTACAGAAAGGGTTGTTAAACACTGGAACAGGCTCCCCAGGGAGGTGGTTGAGTCTCCATTCCTGAATGTGTTTAGAAATTATCTGGATGTGGTGCCTGGGGACATGTTTTAGTTGTGGATAACCAGAAGTTGGGTAATATACTTAGGAAAAGGTTGGACCCAATGATTTTGAAGGTCTTTTCCAGCTTGAGCAATTCTTTGATTCTATGATTCTATATGCCAGTCAACCTCACTATGCTAATGTACATGGAAATTAAGGAGGTGATTTGCAAGAGCCAACATGGCTTCATCAAAATCAGATCATGCCTTTGTAATTTGGTGGCCTTCTTTGAAAAGGTTACAAGGTGGATAAGGGAAGAGAAACTGATGTAATACACCTGGACCTGTGCAAAGCATTTTACACTGTTCCTTATGACATCCTTGTCTCTAAATTAGATAGACATGGACTTGATGGATGAGCCACTTGGTGTATAAGAGACAGGAACTGGATGGATAATCACACTCAAAGAGTGTAGTAAATGTATCAATGTTAAGGTGGAGACCAGTGAAGAATGGTGTTCCTCAAGGATTGATAATGGGACAGGTGCTGGCAACACGGACAGTGTAATTGAGTGTAACCTCAGTGCATTTGCTGATGACAACAAGCTGTGTCCTTCCCAACATCCTGGAGGAAAGGGATGGCATCCACAGGGACCTTGACAGGCTTGAGAGGTGTACCCATGCAAACCACACGATGTTCAACAGGGCCAAGTGCAAGATGCTGTACTTGACTCAGGGCTACCCCAAGAACAAATACAGGTTGGGCAGAAAATGGGGGGGAACTCTACCCATGTCCACTCTGTGGAATGTGATATTTGGTTTGGCACCCACATCTGGGGAGCCATTCTCACTTTGTGAGATGTGACAGTGCTACATCCACCTTGTGGGTCTTGGCAGATGTGTTCCTTTTTTCCTACAACATGATTCTGAGTATAACATTCTGGTGCTCTTCTCAGAGTAGTTGAAACGTTGCCACAAAGCACTGGCAAATGTTAGGTTGATAGACATCCTTCTCTAAATTGTCTGTCTTTCAAAGTAAGTTCTCCTTTCTGAGGAAAACCACATGTGTCTGTCTAACTCAGGCTCCACACATGCCAACATGCAGACATCTTGATCTGGAACTAGTAAGATCTTATACTTATGTGACAACCTAGAAGCTTCTCTCTTTCTGTGAGAGCCATTTGTTTACCCAGTGATGGCTAAGACAGTAGTATGTTGCTAGGCCTACCTCTGACATGTTATTTAATAGAATCTTTTATTTAACTGTAGGTAAAAATATTTGTTTTCTGAAGTAGTTTTCCCACTCTATCTTCTTTTTCAAAATTATTGCTGCTCACACTGCACAAAGTAATTTGTATTATCACTGATTAATTAAAATGGTCTTCTCATGCATCAGCATGCAGATCACTACATGTAATATGTGACCAATTAATTGTAAAGAAAAGCATTTGTAAGCAAGGCTTTGTGAGAATTGCAGTGTAAATGTGGTAATAAGAATAATTCCTAGTAATCTGTGGCTTACTACTTTCTAATACCCATGTGATCAAAAGGCCAGTCAATTAACATTTAACCTACTTATCTATGTAGGATTTTTTAAATAGAATTTTATTTTCCAGGTACTATTTTTACATTTTCCAGGTAGACTATATTGTGTCAAATAGTTACTAGGTAATCTTATATATATCGAACAATAAATAGTAATACAAGAGTAATTTATGTAAGCTATTAAAATTATTGTTCCATAATAATTTTGGCCAGCAGCAAGCTTTTAAACAATTTAACTGTAGCATCTACAGCTTAGAAGAGAAAGTGAAATAAAAGGCATATAATAGGTTGTACTCCAGTGTTATACTATATCAAATACTTGTCTAATACATGCAACTTTCCATAATTTTAGAAAACAATTTATTCACTAACAAAAAAAAATTAACTCATCTGATCTTACTAAGTTTGTCTGTGGGCTTTTTTAGGAAGTTGATAAATTCTTTTTGACAGTTTAAAACATTAAAAATAACATATTAGAACAACATGTTTTCTGGCCTCAACCCATAAATATTCCTTGTTTTTAAAGAATTTCAAAGAAACAGTCACATGTTACCACTTTTACTTTATTATGAAATTGAACCCCAGTTTAAGTCATTCTTTCTCAGTTTTCTGTGGAGGAACACAATTACTCAAAAATATGTCACACATTACCTATATTTTTTTTTTTCTATTGCATTTAATTTGAGTCTGTAAGACTCCATAGCTTTTTCTGGAAGTTGACAATTGGAACTAAGTGATAGAGTTAAAAAACACAAAGAAAAATAAACTATGTTGAAGGAAATAGATACATGGAACACTAATCTTTAAACCATGAAACAAATGGCATAATACAGTGATATTTCATAATAGCTAGCCCTATAAATTATGTCAAAGCATTCAAAATGTATGAATTCAAAATCTATCCAAGGCATATTTTACTTTCATTCATATTCTGTCCCTTTCAGTAAGAGTTAGGAGAGTCTGTCAGATTTGATACTGATAAAGGACACCCTAGAGCAGTGTATTTGTTTCTGATTCTCATCTGCACAGTTTCCTTTTGTAGTTTTAGGGAAATCACATTAATCTGCCTCTATTGCTTGTTTCAATACTTTGACTACCCTTCTGTCTACTGAAGAGAAAAATGGAATTCCAAGGAGCTGGTTTGTCAGAAGGCAAAACACACTATTTAGCATTAAAATCACTTCTAGAATCTAGCTCCAGGATTATATTCTCTAGTTTTCTTTCATATTACTCATATTTATAAATAGACGTTTAGGAATTTACATTTGGTATTATGATTTCTCATATCTTTTGTGGGAAATACAAAGGCACATCCACGTGCAAGTTATCATAGAAATTCAGACACAAGATTAATATATCAAATTACAGGGTTCAGTTAACAGAAAATGTATATAATGTTAAATTCAGCATACACTGGACTGTGTTTGCTAACAAACTATTAGAATATTTCCTGGCACAGACAATGCTACTCTCAATTAACACTTTCCCTAGTAATTTCTGGACACGGTTTTATTACAGTCCAAGGTAACACTAAAATTTACTTTTGGTTTGGATCTGCGAAACAAAGTCCAACCATAGAAGGGTCGGGTGCAAGCAGACTTTTATTTGACAATTGACACAGGCAAAATTATAGAGCCAGGCAAAAGAGGGAGAGAGGAAAAGAACGTATAAGAGAGAGAGAGAAAAAAAAGTGGATAAAATGGGTAAGAAAGTGGGAAGAAAGAATAAGAGAGGGAGAGAGTCACCACCAGGGGCCCAGCTGTCCAGAGAGTTCCTCCAACATGGCGCTGATCCTGGACAGGGCCCGATGCGAGATGGCGGTGGGTCAAGAGACGACCAAACAGCCACAGCATGGACAGCCATATATACCCCTGAGTTCCTTTTGTGCCAAAGGGGCAGCTGTCAGTCAGCTGCCACAGCAGCCAGGGTCATTGGCATCAGAGCCATTGCAGACAGGCTGCCTGGAGGGGGGGCTGCCAGCACACAGCTCTTATCTCTTTCCAGGCTCCACTCCCCGCTCAGTTCCAGCCCCCTCAGCCAGGTACATCAGCATCAGTACAATCAAGGTGGCTTCCTCCACCCTGGCCAGGGCAATCGTGCCTCGAGGGACGTCCCAGCATTGCAGGCTGGCCCTCAGGAAAGGGGAGTAGTCTCCACCCAGCAGTTAGTTCTTAGTTCTTATCTCTTTCCGGGTGTCACCCCCTGCTCAGCTCTGGCCAGGCCAGGTCCTGCACCCTAGCCAGGGCTATTCACTTTACAATTGTTCTTTTGAGACAATTTCAAATCAGTGAGGTCAGACTCTCACAGGTTTCTCTTAAACTGCCCTGTATAGAGTGTTTGTGAGCCCAAGGAACTTTACCAGCACAGGAAAAGGCTGTATCATAGCACTTGCCGCCGGTGCACAGGAACAGTTCTGTCTACACTATTAATGTAGATACAGACATAAGATCTTGCTGAAACATTTCTTACTACTGGGGGTCTTCTGAGAACTAAGGAAATGAGGAACTACTGAGAACTAAGATTTATATTTTAAAATCAATATGTATACAAGATGATTTTAAGCCCTGATAGCCTTCCAGGTACTGTTTACCCTTTGTACGAATACATGTACTTAAAAAGTACATATATTAATGTGTACTTATAGTATAAGTACATATATATATGTACATATATATATATACTTATAATATATGTACATATATGTACTTAAAAGCATAGTATTTCTAATGTAAGATATGGAGAAAATGTGAATTCCTGACATAAATGAATGACCAGAATAGATTCAGCTTTCTTTTCTCTGCTCATAGATTTTTCTTCTCAAGCACATGAACTTAATTCTGTGTACACGTCTGGATGTGATTTCATTGTCAACTTTCATCCTCTTCTTTTCCATTTTCAGGTATATAATGTTTTGATTCTCTTTGCTTTTCTTTAGAGTGTAGCCCAGGGAGAATACAAAAAAACCCAGACTATTATTGTTATCAATGACCAAAAACTTTAAACCTTTAGATCCTCTATCTAGCTACTGTATTCTTCATACTATGCACCTTCTATTCCTTTGTGATTTTTATAAATACAAACACTGACATTTTCTTTAATGCAATCACCATACAATTACTTTGTTTTATATATGAAATATCTTTTGGTAAGATGGTTAAATACAGGTTTAAAAATCTAAACACATTTGAGTCCCTTATTTGGTATCACCAAAGTAGTCAGCAGGAAGACTAGGTCTTCTGATGTAACTGCAGAATATGTTCTCTCTGCAGTAAGCAAAGCAGAATACTAGGTCTTTTTGCAGGTAAACAGAGAAGAGAGATCAGTTTCAAAGCTTCAAATATTTTGTTTTTCTCAAATACACCTGGCATATCATAGTTTCATATACCACTGAGTTCTTTCAAATTTCTCCTTCCACAGAGTATAGCTTTCACAACTTTCTCATGATTCTTCTCTGACATTTAGACAATCTTTTCCACAAAGAGTTGGAAAAATGCACTTATTTCACAGAATCACAGAATTATCAGAGTTGGAAGGGACCTCTAGAGATCATCTAGTCCAACTCTCCCACTAAAGCAGGACCACCTAGAGCACATTACACAGGACTGCATCTGGGTGGGTTTTGAATATGTCCAGAGAAGGGGACTCCACAATCTCCCTGGGAAACCTGTTCCAGTGCCTTGTCACACCCATAGTAAATTTTTCTTCTGTTTAAATAGAACTTCCTATGTTCCAGCTTGTGACCACTGCCCCTCATCCTGTCAATGGAAACTACTGAGGGGAGTCCAGCTCCATCTTCTTTGAAGTCATCTTTTAGATACTTTGACATTGATAAGGTCTCCTCTCAGCCTTCACTTCTTCAGGCTAGAGTCCCAGCTCTCCCAGCTTTTCATCATAAGAGAGATGCTCCAGTCAGCCAGTTGCCTTTGTTGCCCTCCACTGGACTCACTCTGGTTCTTCCATCTTGAGCTGGGAAGCCCAGAAATGGATGCAGTATTCCATCTGTGGTCTCACGAGGGCAGAGTAGAGGGGAAGAATAATGTCTCATGACCTACTGGTCACAGTCTTCTTTATGTAGCCTAGGATTCCCTTGTCTTCTTTGCAATAAGGGCAAACTGCTGGCTCATGGATAATTTTCTGTCAATCAGGACCCCCAGATCCTTCTCCTCAGCACTGTTTTCTAGGAGGTCCAGCCCTAAACTATATTGGTCGTTAGAATTCTTCATCCCCAGGTGCAAGACCCTACACTTGCTCTTGTTGAACCTCATTCAGTTCTTCTCTGCTCAGCTCTCCAGCCTGTCCAGGTCACACTGGATGGCAGCAGAGCCCTCTGGAGTGTCAGACACCCCTATCAGCTATGTATCATCAGTGAACTTGCTGAGGATACAGTCTGTCCCCTAGTTCAGGTTATTGACATATATATTGAACAAAACTGGACCAAGTATTGACTCCTTGGGGACACCTTTGGTTACAAGCCTCCAACTCGACCCTGTGCTATTCATCACAACCCTCTGACTTCTGTCACACAGATAATTTCATTATCTTTTGATGCTAAAATGCTAATATCTCTTTGAATTTCACTTATCTAATATTGTATATTACCATTGTTTGCAGTACCTCATGGACAAGCACACAGAACCCATGCCTAGGAATTTACACCTGCCTGCAGTACTACAATAAGGCAAAGAGGTATCAGTCAGTCATCTGTCAGAAATAATAACTATTTTTCTCAGTCATTCTGAAGAGATGACTTTGGAACAGAGTCAGTTTACTGTTCAGTTATTAATAACATAATAAGTAATATAGTTATACTTGTTGTGGGCTATTAATCTCAGTAGCAATTATAAATTGCTGTACAGACTGTGTACATGTTTTTGTAAATGTCGTACATGTAGTTGTCCATACTTTGGGCTTTGTAATGGCATAGTAACAATGAAAAATATCCAAAGTGTTGTCAGCAAGAGCCTTGTTCTGGAGGGCTTAATATCAGAGAAAGCAAAAAATCCTATAGAGGGGTTAAAGACATAGCAATTATAAGACAAAGAAACAAAAGATTATGTTCAGTGTCATGTAGTTTATCATTGACACGATTAGACCTGCAAATAATTAGGATCCAACACGAAGCTGTACAACTCAGTTTAACAAGTTTTGAAAAGCACTCTTGCCTAAGTTGCTAGTTGCACAGCAGTAGCTGACAACTACTATTCTCCTCCAAAGGCCTTTTAAATATTAAGCAATTAACTCTTTACTGTATCAAAAGCCTCTGTTGCTTATGAAGTATTTCCAGCATAGGTAGAAAATATTAATTAAGCTCTTCTATTATTTTGGAGCTACATTTTTTCAGATTTTTTTTTTTATAGTAGATTCATTAATACATAATTTTAAAGCTTGTTGCACAATGTATAAGTGAGTCCTGAAAATATCATTTCACTCTTTCTTTCAACACTTTGCAAGTATTCAAGGCCAATGCTACAAAACTGTCATCAGATAAGGGCATAATATATGTGAAAGCTAAGAATGTAATAATCATACTGAGAGGATAGTATTAATCAACAGTTAATTTATGTATTTACCATATTGTATGGAAATAATCTGCTGACTAGAAATACTGAAAAACTTAAAGTCAGTGAAGATTTGGTGTGGGATTCGGTTGTCTAAACATATGCACCTGATGTAATTCTTTGGGATCCAGGACGTCTACTTAGGATTGGAAAATATGTCACAGGATATAAATAGTTCCATAAATTTCTGGACATAAGGCCTAATTTGGTTGCCTATATTTAGGTAGCAAGCGTCGTTTAGTAATTCCTGGTGGATCCTGTCTGCTGTTCATTTGTGGCTCAGAGAAGCCATAGGTCTCCCATTGATGTTTAAGATACGTACAAGTGTAGCAGTAAATTTAATAGAGGTCAAATAGATCTGTTTCTAGGCTGGCTGCTGAATGTCAGGAGAAATGCCTTAAGGAGTCTCAAAATGCACAAATCATCTAATTGATTGCAACCTCATTGGCCCTGTTTCTTTAGACATCTAAATCTAGATGTCTTGAATCTGAAAATAAATTACAGTCTAGAAATTGTGGGTGCCCCCAGTCAGCTTTAGAGTGTCTGGCCTGGAAACTAGTTGACGTGAATCACTCTGGTGCAACTGACCAGGTATTTAAGAGTGACTTCCAATGCCAGATTAAGTCAGCAGTGTGGATTTCACCTAATGTTTCCCATTCATTGCGCAGCAGGTCTACAAGATTAACTCAGATATGTAAGCATAAATCATAGTTGTCCATACCTGACTAGATGAATACAAATCATAACAACTTGTATGCCACTACTCATTCCATAATAACATGTAAAATTAAAATTTTTCTGCAGATAACTCTTATGAAGCTTTTACTTAGTTGTTCCAGTGTGCATTTTCCTATTCAATCTTTTCAGTTTAAGCAATCTCTTGAAAGGTCAGATGTTGACTACTTCAATCCATTTCAACATTTACTAAAAGTGATGTATAACATGGCTTCCTGATAAAATAAACACCATTATTCTTACAAGAACTGCTTGATGTATCAACCTCTGAACCACCAATTCTGAACACAAGTGACTTAACAAGGCCAGTCTTAAACACATATATGTATTCTTCCCTAAATTATGTTTATCTGATGGCATGCATCTTATACACACAAGTTTCCTTTTACAAAGGAAAAAAACAGACTTCTATCAACTAAGTGCACTGCTTAGAACAAATACATTCTACAGACACTACTTCTTTTCTATAATAAAAAATGAAAACATGGATACAAAGAAAATAGAAGTTGTAGAGATATTTCTCTTAAAGTGGAATAATCTGGGAATATACACTTCAGGACTAGAGAAAGCATCATAAAAATAATAAAAAAAAATATTTCATTCTGTTTTAAACTGTTGATTGCTATTCTTTAAATTAAGCATGAAAGTTACAGAATGCCTCAGTAGACTGTTTCACATTTATAGATGTATTTTAAAGTTGTAATTTTTACCTCAAACAACTGTCTGTAATTACACTAAATAAAAAATTTCACTCACAGTCAATTACAGTTACAGCCAGCTCTAGCAGACCCACTGCATGAGCTGAGATCCTTAGACCAGCATGTGGCACCTCTGGGAAAACGAATTTAAGAGTGAACTGATGCACAGACACAGGGGCATGAGGAAAAAAAAATAGATGTGAGAAAGAGCCCTACCTAGCACGAAGGTTCCCCTGCAGCCTATGGAGAAGACAACACCAGAGCAAATATACACACTGAGCCTGTGGAGGGCTCCATGCTGCAGAAGTTGGATTTTTCCTGAAGGACCTGCAGCCCATGGAGAGGCCATTCAGGAACAGATTTTCCCTGGCAGAAATTTCAGTGTGAGAAAGGACTCAGACCGGAGCAGGGGAGAAGTTTGAGAAGATAAAAAGAGTCAGATAAGATCTATGACTGACTGACAATAACTCCTGCTTCCCGTTCCTCTGTGCCACTTGGGGTGGAGTTGGTGGACAGGTGTCAGAAATTAAAGAAATACAGGAGTTTATTGTCATAATTGTTAGGATATTCAGTGGGGAATCTAAGGCAGTTTATTCGACTTTTTTCTGACAGGTTAGCAATATTTGACATTCACTTTAATATACCACCTCAATTACAAAGAGAAAGGTAAGTTACTGTATGCATTACATTGCAGAGTATTGTCCCTCGGGAAAAAAAAGCTGGAAAAGATGTTATATTCTTTTGTTCATCTGTTTCTGGGTATGTAACTAGAGCTATAATCAACACCTAAATCACCTTACACATTTAAACTAAAGATAGTGTGTTGGCAAAATGCTTCTCAGTTCAAGAAAGACAGGGAACTGCTTGAAAGATTCCAGCATAGAGCCACCATGACTATGAAGAGAGTGGAAAATCTCCCATATGAGGAAAGGCTGAGGCAGCTGGGTCTCTTCAGCTTGGAGAGGAGGAGCCTGAGGGGTGACCTCATGAGTGTTTGTAAATATGTAAAAGGCAAGTGTAAGGAGGATTGAGCCAGACTCTTCTCAGTGATGTCCAATGATAGGACAAGGGGCAATGGGCGAAAGCTGGAATATAGGAGGTTCGATGTAAACATAAGAAAAAGGTTTTTCACTGTGAGGGTGACAGAGCACTGGAACAGGCTGTCCAGCGATGTTGTGGAATCTCCTTCTCTGGAGACATTCAAAACCCTCCTGGACACGTTTCTGTGTGACCTACACTGGGTGATCCTGCTCTGGCAGGGGACTTGGACTTGGTCTTTCAAGTCCCTTCCAACCCCTAAGACTCTGTGGTTCTACGATTCTGTATAATACAAAAGTATTTCCATGCACCTGCACTTTTGAATTCTACAAAAATCTGAGTATAAATGAGAAATTTAAAGTTTGGACAAATTCCTTGATACTGTTTTTATAGAATAGAATCACAGAGTCATAAAATGGTTCAGGTTGGAAAGATCCTTTAAAGGTCATCTAGTCCAGCCCCGCTGCACTGAGGGGCTGGCTGGACTCACTACTCCAGATGGTGTATCACAAGAGTGGAGCAGAGGGGGCAAATCAGCTCCCTCAGCTGGCTGGCCACACTTCTTTTTATGCAGTCCAGCATACAGTCCATTTTCTGGGCTGCAAGCACACATTGCCAGCTCATGTCCAGCTTTTTATACACCAGTATCTTGACATGCTTCTCTGCAGGGCTGTTCTCAATAAATTCATACCCCAGCCTGTATTAGAACTGGGAGTTGCAGGACCTTGCACTTGGATAAGTGAATCTCAAACCACAGTTGCAGCAATTCCACACTTCTCCTTCATGTTGTGAAATAATATTACCGGCATTTAAAAGTCCATTCCCTATGTCGGTTCTTTAGAAAGAAATTACCTAATGACATTTTGGAGGTTTTATGTGTCCCCACTTCTATAACCTGACTTCCACAGAATGAAGTATCTTGTAAGTGACATTAAAATGCTGTATCTGGATAATTGTAAGCACTCCATTATGTCTTTGGGCTGCTTATCGTGTTGGAGTACATTCGGCAGATAAGTGAAGAAACAATAATTGTTGTCCATAGTAACTTGTTTGTTGCCAACTAATTTCTAAGCTTTACACGTCTGTTGTGATAGTGGGAAAAAAAGGTTGTTCAGTTATAACTATCAATTTTTGACATCTGCTTGTGAATTAAGACACATTGATTGATGTCTTATTTTTAGAGTATGTAGATGTTTTAGCAGCTCTTGCTTTTTATATGCATACCAATTAAGGGGAGAGGAAAAGGGGAGGAGGAGAGAGGAAAGGAGATTTTTTATTTTGAGATTTTTTTTTTCCCCTAGGTGAATGATAATTAATGCATTTTGAGACAGGACAAAACAGCCAAGAAAAAAAGAGAATATCAAGTGAAAAAAATTATTCTGATCCCCAGTACTGATTGAAGTCAATACTGATATTAGAGCAAAGATGTTCCATTTAAAAAACAAAGTGTTTGTTTACAATTACCTCCTTACTCTTGTTTGCTAAAATTATAGAATAGCTGTAAAGATTTAAAGTGCTTGTTTAGAGACCGGCATGTAAAGAAAATGTATTGATTCTTATGTGATAAGAACTTAATCCTGTTACTGTGGCAAAATTTGTTTTCATATACAAGCATGGTTTTATTGTTTGTGTTCATAACATGAATACCACATTTACTTTATTTTAAAATCCTTCTCCTTTCAAATATACTCGAAGCCTGAACAGAAACATAGGAAGTGTATGAAAATAAAAATACCTTCCCCAAATACCAAAATGAGAGTGTGAATTATCAGTTTATCCCTGAAGTAAAATCTCCAGCATATAAAAACTGTCATATTGAATTGAGAAAGTGATCCATCTAGTGTAGTATCCAGTTGCTGACTTAAGTAGTAATAGATGCAATATGAATTTAAACATTTGCAACAGGAAAAAGTTTGTAATTTTTAACTCAATAAGGTGGATTTTTATTGTGATCACATTTAAAAAAAAATGTTATAAACTTTGCTAAATTCTCAGAAGTCTAGATTTATCACTTAACCACACTGATTGCCAGCTGATGGGGCACAGAAATGCTAATTCAATCCATCCCAACAGAAAGGGGACCAATATGAAAGGGCCTGTACCTGACACAGGCTCCCCAATCATCAAAGCACAGTTTCTGGAGTACTGGTAAAGTATGATCATACCCCAAACCCAACAGCCCTGAGGGCAACTGGCACTGTTGACCTCTAGGTCCAGAGGAGGAGCAGAAGCAATTTTAGCAATAGAGCTAAGTGGTAGGTACTTGGAAGCATTGGTTGTGGAATCCATATAAGTTTTTTCTGTATTACTACAGAATCTTTTCTGTATTCATAATTTGCACTGGTAGTACATTAATTGGACTAACTTGTGAGTCTTAGCTCCACATATCGTGTGTGTTCATTTTGTCTGTAACAAGATTTTGAATGCATCAACTTTTTTTGGGTTTTTTTTGAAGTTCAGATTTTAATCCCACAAAATCGATCTACTTCTCATAAAATGAACAGAAATTATATTAAGATACTTTCTCTTTCCTTGTTATGAGTCTTTTTAGAAGAAGTCCCTATATATTTGCACTTAATTTATTCACTGACTTGACCTTCCCTTTTAATATTTATTTAATTTATTTATTTGTGTGATTTATACTACTCAGAAAAGAACAACCTGTTTTATGTTAGACTACACCAGTAACAGACTAGGACAAGATCTCAGGGAACGTTTCCTCCCTTACCATTATGCACTTGAATGACAGCTGTTGTATACCATAGAAGGATTTCTGTCACACACTTACTGCACCACCAGACCAAGGGAATGCTTCACTCACTTCACTCACTATTGGTTCCCTCAGGAGATTGGCAAGGGGATCACTGCAGTAAGGGTGCAGCTTATCATACTTCATATTTAGCATGTTCAATCAGCAGGAAGTACAGAGGACACAGACCACCACCTATGTCTATTAAAAATAAACTCTATTATGCTTAAATAGAACATAAACAAACAATTGGTCACATCTTCCATGTCCCCACAGGCTATCTGAGATCTAATGTTTCTTCTCGGGTTGTGGTACTGTTCCAGGATTGAGTCAAGCTAGGATCACCTAACATGTTGGTTTCTCCTCTGTGCTCTTCTACCACAGCAATCATTCCCTGTAAAATTTGTAATCTGATAGGGGCCTATGCAGAATCTATGGCATCTTTCTAGTCACAGATCTCATTGTGTCTACCACAGATGATCTGCGACAGATCATCCCCAAGCTAATGCCTTCAATTTTATGGAATCTATTGTGAGAGAAAAACATGGACTGGCTGCAGGAGGTCATCTATTACTGACAAGTTGTCACATGAGTTTTGAGAACACCATCCCACATACTTATATGTAATCAGGCCTGCCAAGACATAAAAATTCAAAATCTCCTGTGGGTTTTTTATTGATAGTTTTCAGGTGTGGTAAATTTGGCTTCATTTTTTCACTGCCTGATATATACAAAACTAACTCAGCTGGAAAGTTACACTCGATTATCCTGAACTCTTCATAAAAACACAGTACCTGCTCTCCTGGAGTTTCTGGTGTGATGAATGTACTCCAATGGGCCTCTGAAACTGCGATAGAAAATTTCTTTAAAGCACAGCCTTTCCCATTTATCTTTGTCTGGAAATCTTCCCTTTGCTTACAGTCAATGTTATAGACCATATTATTTAGTCCTCCTGCTGTTTTCATTTGGGGAACAAATAAATTATGCTTTTTCCCAGAATCCAGGGGATCATCAGAAAAGGTTGCCTTGTTACATATTTGTTTCTATCTTCTGTACATAGGGAGAAACAGAATTCAAAATACGTAAGTAGCAAGAGTTAACAGATTATTGGAAGAATCTGATCAATTATTCCTCTTATGCAAAATGTTCATATGGGTGCAATTTGCAGAAGTGCACAGAAAGTACAAAATGGAGATTTCACAGTGTGTGCTTATGTCAGCCTATATCCATCATATTAGCTCTGCTTACTGATTGCTAGTGGTTTGGTATCTCTTCTCATGCAGTTTTCGAAGGCACATCTGGAGATCCCATTTTCTAATCCCCCTGTGCAATGTAGGGTTCAGCTCCAGTAGGCTGAGGAGTATCTTGATCAAATCAAGTTTTGAATATCTCACAGGATGGAGAATACTCTCTGGGCAACCTGTGCCAGTGTTCAATCATCACTTTTAAAAAAAAGAAATTATGATATTCATCTAGAATTTTGTGTACTTCAATTTGTGCCCATAGCCCCTTGTTCTTTCAATGGGCACCACTGAGAAGAGTCTGGCTTTGGATAGGTAACAGATATCTTTCAAATTCAGTTAGGACAAACATCTGTTGAATTATTTGGATAGTCCAGTAAGTGTTTTCCCACCGAGAATAATAAGTGAGTGATAATTTATGTGAAATGTAAGAGAGGGAAATTATTCGTATTAAAAATTTGAATTGGATTATACTTCCCACTCTAAATACCACCTTTTTCTTTTCTTGTCAGTGAGCCAAGAGGAGGGAAATAACAATGTTTCAGCTGTTTATATTTACTAAAACATCAGACAATTTTACAAGGCTATGATATTTTGAAGAGGTAAAAATAAAAAATACGATCCGTAGAGTGGCATATGATCATAATGATATTCTTTAGAGATTAGTCTCTGAGGTACATTTGTATTTAAACAAGTATGTCTCCAAATGAACTGTGGAGATATAATAAAACCTTTGATGCTGAATTGCTCACAGAAATACTTAAGCTAAAGCTAAGAGTTTGTGTCTTATCAACATTTTTTTAGGACAGGTTATTGTTATGTTATCTATTGGAGCTGAAATTGGGTTTAATTAAATTCATTACTGTTTCTCCACAAACATGAAGAGAGGTGATATTATGCATGGCTTACCCTAGTTATTTTCACTGTCTAAATAAAAACTGTATTTTCAGCAAAATCAGCCATTAACACATATTATTTATATCTGTGTGAAATTTCTGCTCATAAAAAATGAAGCTTGGTTTTGTCTTTGATATAGTGAGGCAAGGTCAACCATATCATTCCATATCCTCCTCACCTAAAGTCTTCTTGTGTTTAGGCAAATAGAAAGGCTGTGTGGTCTTTCTGATAAAATAGCACTCAGTGTCTATCTATATAGCTCTTAAAAAAAAAATTAAAAATGCACATTTGTGAATGTATTTGTAGGCTTGAACACAAGGAAAGAATAAAGAGAGTCACAACCTCTAGCAGAAGTTTCTCAGTTAGTTCACTAATGACATAATACCTCTCATTTCAAGTGATGAACACCAACATCATGCAGCCTGCTTCACTCTGACATCAAGGAATCTTGTTCACTGGTTGTATCCTCATTAGAAGGTTCTTTCTAGACAGTGGAAGACACTGGAGAATAGTGGTGCTCTACACAAGTAAAGGTCCTTTGAGAAAACGTGGCTGCCAAGTGCTTCAAAGAAATACAGTCTGGTCCAGAGATTAAATTGGAAATTTTGACAATTTTTTTCACTAAGGATCCTAACACCAGAGTATGAGTCATATTTTAGATAATTTGCCATCATCAAATAAAGCACTGAAAACAAAAACACCACCAATTCTGAGCTTTTTTAGGTTGCATAAATTAGATACTACTATAATGAATTCCATTGCAGCCATACAAAGGAACCTGGCTTCATGAATGCTACATGAAAAGATTTTTCTACAATAGCAGTGATCTAGTGATTAGATGGGGCCCTGAGCAACCTGATCTAGTGGATAGAATCTCTGTCCATGCAAGGAGGTTGGAACAAGATGATCTTTAAGGTCCCTTCCAATACTAGACATTCTACAGTTCAATGATCATTCTGGTAACTTTTGGAGTGAATCTAGAGGAGAGCAACAATGATGATCAGAGGGATGGAGAACCCCTCCTACAAAGACAGGATGTAAGATTGGGGTTGCTCAGCCTGTAAAAGAGAAGGCTCCTGGGAGAATTTATATTGGCTTTCCAGTACCAGAAGGGGACCTAAAAGAAAGCTGAATGGGGACTTTTTACAAGGGTGTGCAGTGATAGAACAAATTCAAGGGTAATGGCTTTAAACTGGAAGAGAGTAGAGTAGGTACTCGAAAGAAATCCTTTAATGTAACTGGAAAAATTTCCCAGAGGCATTCTGGATGCCTCATCCCTGGAAATATTCAAGGAAAGTCTAGACAAAACTTTGAGCAACCAGGTCTAGTGGGAGGTGTCCCTGCCCATGCAGGGGGGTTGGAACTACATGATCTTTAAGGTCCCTTCTAACCCAAACCATACTGTGATTCTATGGAAATGATTCTGTGATTCTTCATACATAATGTAATAATAAATCAACCACACTCCAGTGTCTAGTATATTTATAAAGAAGCTGAAGTCCAAATTAGGAGGGATATTAAATTGTTCTGATACAGAGTTTGGATTCTTCTTCCTCTAACACTAATTATTTTTAACTGCAATAAATAAAAAAATCCAAATTATTAAAAATGTGCTCTTTGTTGCTTCCATTTATGTTCTAAAAATTCCAACACTGTAATAAGAAAATTAACTGGAAGACAAGATTTATCACATCTATTTGACCATTACCTTTATTGTAAAAAGATTAATAAACAAGTAACAAACCTTGTGTGCCCCATTGGGTGTATCTAGTCTACCAGTGCCCCTTGTAGGGTTTAGAATACATCACAAGTGGAAAGAAAGCATTTCCCTGTAGCCTAATTAGACAATGTTCTAGTGCCCTTCTCCACATTTCCTGCTGGTTATGTGCAAAGCTGTTGTCATTATTTTAGATCTACTAAAAGGCATAGCCATCTGAATGTTCGAAGATATAAGTAGATGATTGCTGTGCTTGACATTGCAGAGAGACCTTGGTACCCCCAGGCTTCTGAGTTTTTAATTCTGGTTGGTTTAATTATATAAATTGCTCTCTAAGTCTTGCTGTAATTTCAGACCATATGAGAAAAAACATACTATGGGATGCAGTCCTGGGAATTTATTTTCACCTAAAGTTGTTTAGAAATGAGGAGAATTGTATCATGCTTATTCATGATATACCATTAAATTACTTGTCTCCTGAATATGCTAGGTTTTTATCGTTTAAAGATGAAGTGGTATTTTACCTGAGATTATGTTACTGTTAATTATCTTAAATTTCTGGTTTATAGACAGTGTTACTTTTCTATCTAATAGTCCCTGCAGCTTTTCACAGTCCATGAACTTTTCCATCTTTCTTTGAAGTTTTTTAAACTGTTATCAGCTACAACATTTGATACACCTGAAAGTTTATTTTATAGATGTAACTAAGTCTCTTGGAAAAATAATTTATATTCTTGACAAGTTTACATATGTTCACCGACTACATAAAAAAGAGGAGACAACATTTTCTTAGCTTTTACTCCAACATTTGAAAAAGGGAACATTCAGCTGTCAGGAAGGAGCTAGATTCTGTCTCGTGTAATTCTTGTTATCCCCTTACTTTACTTCATCTCCTTCAGTCCCACGGGAGTACTCTGTTTATTACACAGTATTAGATTTTGTCTCAATTTTGTAGTTTTGGCAGTGCCAATTTTCTGCTATATCTTTAAATCATCTAGGATTTTTTATTGTTAACTCGGTCTTTCTTCCAGTTCCGAAGTCATCCATATGTTCCTGATTCTTAGACTTTTGCTTCATTCCTTTCTGTTTCTTCCAAATATGTACCAAGTCTTACTGGAAATTAAAAGCATTAAAAAAAAAAACAAACAAAAAAACCAGAAAATCCATAAGATACAAAACTAAGTAAAATGTTATAGTGGAAAAGATATAGTAAAAAATACACACTATTATTTTGTAACGTGCATTGTGCTTATTGCACGTTTATACTGTGTGTGATTTTGTTTTATAAATATGTATTATTTAAACTATATATATTTGTAAATATAAATAATTATATGATTTCAAACTATTTATTATTTAGTGACATAATAAAAGCGAAGTATCAGCCGAGTATTGTTAGTCATCTATCTCAGAAATAACACTGCAGAAGCTGAGGAGGCTTATTTATAAGTAATGAGAACAGTCAAAGTAATAGAAAAACTCCTAGAATAAGAAAAACTGAAGAAACTGTCAATATTTATGTAAAAAAAAAACCCAAAAACCCAACCAAACAAAAAAACCCAAAGCACAAACAGAAGATATGGCAGCCTTACAAAGTAATGAATGATTCAGAGAAAATAAACTGTGAACTTCTAATATAAACAAGGGAAAATTCCTCAAAACTGAAGAGTGAGAATTTTGAAGCAAATAAAAATTCAGTACTGAAGAGTTTATTTTGGAGTTCTTTGTCACAGAAGTCTCAAAGGAGGAAATTTAAAATTTCAAGAGGAAGCATTATAATAGTCTGAGGCTTTTAGATTTTATTTTATTTCAATTTTATTTCAACTAGGTAGAAAATCATCTAAGGTAGAAACTTTTGTAGGTGCTTTTTGCCATGCTTTATCTCTTATTACTGACATTGATCCTGAGTTATCACTGGCTGATGGATAATTATGTACTATTAATGAATACATAAACAGTATCAATTCTGTTTTTTGCTTAAACTAAGTAAAATGAGTGGGGGGTTTTGCCTTTGATTGTCCTGCATTCAAATGAAGATTCAAGTTGGCTGCATAATATGTCCCTTTCAGTTATCTGATTTCTGTAAAAAAAGGAAGTTGATTCCTTGAAGATTTCTCAGGTACCTTAGAATACCTGAAATGACACAGTAAGCCTGCATTAGGTAAGAAAATTACTTTCTTAATGTAATTTTCAATCTAGAAACTGGGAATACAGAAAATCAGTGGTGTTACTTCACTGTTTTAGCATAGTAATTAGCAAGATCCATTGTTGTTTTTCCACCACATCTTATCATCAAAGTAACTGCTAAGTTTTGTTCTCTGAGCCTGAAATGTTTACCTATATTTAGACACAAAAGAAATGATACAAAAATATTATTTGAGAGTCAGGGTACATGGTAATTTGGAGACCCTACTACTACACTATTAACAGCTTCGTGTCAGAACTCTGCTAAGTAAATGTATTTATAAACATAAAAGAGGACAGGATACTAATTTTAACAAAAATTATTTTACCTCACAGTTTTTCATTGCCTTTGCATTTTGTTTGTATCACTGTTCTTCTTATTACTGAATCCAAAGTATGATAACTTTTGACACAACATGAGGAGAGAATGTGTAAAGCAAGAAATCCAAGAAAAAGTCAGATCTCTAAAATATAGAGTGTTGTTTTCTTTAGGAAATTTCCAATCAAAAATTTCTGGAAGACATAAGGCT
>JAAWXA010000003.1:36272731-36447778 GCA_038090715.1 Florisuga fusca
TTCCTTGGCTCTATCATTTTTCTTGTGTCAATTGTCAAATAAAAGTCTGCTTGCACCCAACCCCTCTATGGTTGGACTTTGTTTTGCAGATCTAAAACAAAAAAAAAATTTAATGTTACCTCAGACCATAACACAGGGATTTCTCCACTTAGGAAAATAAGAATTTTTATAGCCTTAGAGGGATGCAACCCTCTGCAGAGACAACAGAAATTCTTCTACCCTGCAGCAATTTACTTCACAAAACACAGAGTAACTAACACAGAGTAACTAAAATCATCTGTCACGGTTTATCTCTCTTAGGTAGTTTAGCCCCATGCAGCTGCTTGCTCTCTGCTTGATAAAATTCTTCAGTTCAAATATAGGCATTTTAATAGGTAAAGGAAGAGCTCTGCTCTGAAGCACAGCAAAATAAGGAATTAAATCAGTAGTTCCTATCATAAGGCAGTCAAAATGCCTTCCCTTCCTTCCTCTTCTGTGGCTTTTTTTGCTGGACACAACATCATATGGTACGGAATATAATTTTTGGTCAGCTGGGGTCAGCTGGTACAGCAGTTCCCCCTCCCAGTTTTTCAAAACCCCAAGACTACCCACTGATGTGACAGTGTAAGAAGCAGAAAAGGACCTGACATTGTGGAAGATACCGCTCAGCGATTGCTAGGACATGGCTGTGTTACCTGTTTTGATCACAAATCCAAAACCTAGCACTGTACAAACTACTCTGAAAAAATTAAATTCTATCCCAGTCAAAGCCAATGCAATCATACAGAAGAATTTTCTCCACCTTTCCTATGCAGTAAACTCTCCCTTCATCTTTGGCTCATGTGATAGGAATTCCTGTTTCAAAACTGTAACATTAGTGACACTTAGAATGAAAAGACTTTATCAGACTTACATCCTGTAGGTAATAAATGCTTAAATTAGTGAAGCCATCAAAATGTACAAGTCTCATGCTATCATGGTCAACAAGTCTCAACTTTATTGAACTTTCGGTACATTTTTATAACGTCCTTAATCAGCTCATACATATTGCAAAAGCTAACCTCCTCATTGGTTCTTAGCTACTGAAGTGAGTGTAGCTAGGTGACGACCCTGAGGTTTCTAGAACATTCTTCTTGGGGGGCTACATTCTACTTACTGCTAATCACAGCATATTGTTTTCGTGTAACAGTTGGTGGCAAGGACACCTTGTCCTTGTCGCCTATAGGCTAATCAGCTGCACACGGTCATGACCTTTGTCTTGCAACCATTAGTCTGCAAAACTCTCCACAACATTGTTGAACTTCATGAGGTTCTCATGGGCAGAGTCCTCAAGCCTGTCAATGTCCCTCTGGATGGCATCCCTCCCCTCCAGCAAATCATCTGTAAACTTGCTGAGACTGCACTCAATTTCACCCTCTATTTAATTAGTAAAGATATTGATCAGTACTGGTCCCAGTACAAAACCTTGAGAGATACAACTAATTTCTGGTTTTCACTTGAACATTGAACTAACTGTAACTCTTTGGATGTGAACATCCTGCCAATTCCTTTTCCATCCAATAGCTCGTCCATCAAACCCATATGAAGTGGTTGAAGTACAATTATTTTGAGATTATTACACAATAGTATTTCAGTTTATGAAATCAAAATATTTTTAGGTATAATCATCAGATCTACAGATAATACTCTTGTTGGCAACTATTTTTTCTAGTTGCTATATATCACTATATTTTAATTATTCTATATATATTCATTATTATATATATATTGCATATATAGAATATTAAGAGTAATCCGATCTTAGAGTATTCATATTGGAAACTATTGCTGTAATTCAAATATGTAATAATATATAGTTATATAATAATACATAAATATATAATTTCTATAGAATTAATAGAATTATGGAATCATCAAGGTTGGAAAGAACCTTCAAGATCAAGTCCAAACATGTTCTACAGCACTGTAACCACAAAATCGCCTCCCAAAGTTCCACTTCTCCCTGTTTTTTTGAACATTTACAGGGATAGCAACTCCACCACCTCCCTGGGCAACTTGTTCTAATTCTGCACCACTATTTCAGTAAAGAATTTTTTCCTGATACTCAGTCTGAATCTCCCACAGCACAACTTGAACCCATGTCTTACTTCTAGTCACTAGGGAGAAGAGGCCAATATCCATCTTACTACAACCTCTTTTCAGATAACTGTAGAGTGTGAAAAGGTCTCCCCTCAGACTTCTTCTCCAGGATAAACAGCCCCAACTCCCTCAACCTGTCCCCAGAAGACCTGTTCTCCAGACCCCTAATCAGCCTCGTTGTTCTTTTCTACACCCTCTTCAGCACCTCAACATTCTTCCTATACTGTGGCACCCAAAACTACACACAGTACTCAAGCTTCAGCCTCACCAAGGCTGCATACAAGGGTAAGATCACCTCCCTGGCCCTGTCTGTCATAGTGTTCCTGATACAGGCCAGATTGCAGTGCACTGAGTACCTGACAATTAGATAATAGAAGAGTTATAGAAGTATATTAGATAATAGAAGAAAAATCCTTAAAAAAATATTTTCCATTTTCTAGAGTGCTTCGTAAGACCCTACTCATGGCTATTTGGAAATAAAGAACAAATATGGGTGGATCTTTAGTCTGACCTACCCACTGTGATTTCTGGTAGGTTTTTAATAATGACAGTTTCATGACTCCTTTTAAATAAAATCCTTGAGATTAGAGTTAAAAGATTGTATGAGCAGCACATTTTTTAATCTTTCATTCTCCCTGTTTTCCTCTTCCAACCCCCCCTGTTTTATAACTTCTCTACCTTTCTTCCTTTGTAGCTGGAAGACAGTCATTTAAGTCTTTTATATTAATCTGGAATAGACACAATTAAATCATACTTTTTTCCTAACAGTGTGTTAAAAGTATTCTTTCCATTGATTCTTTTGGGTTGCCTAAAATACATCTTCTAGTTCAAAATTAGACATCAGTGTCTTATATCACAAGTGAATACCCAAAGCACTATATTTTACATTCAAGTATCTTCTTAGGCTTAATGACAGTGTAACCCTTTAATCTCAGGGAAGAAAGGCAGTTTTCTTAACTTGGTAACCTGAATCATCTACAAGAAACAGATATGACGTTGGAACCCACAGGAACAAATTTAATTTCTTAAATATAGGTGTCTAAGTGTTATTTTGAAATTCCAAAGGGACCACAAGGGATTGGCAGGTAGCACAGTACTTTTTTACATCTCTGCCTTTCTGGTGTGGTAGCAGAGGTAGTAGCATACTCAGGGGTCCCAAATGCCCATGTCTTCTATGACTTTTTTTCCTAAAACGACAACAAAGCAACTATTACTTTTGCTATTCAGTACATCTAAGTGCAAGTTACCTGACTGTTATACTACAAAAATTGTCGTCTGAGGAGAAGAAATGAACCTTACTTCTCTTAGAAGCCCACATTCTCCTTGAGGGCGTGTTTAGATTGACCTCTCAGAATAAAACCCTATGTGTGTCCTAGCAACATGTGTCTCAAAGTGTATTCGCAAGCTTGGCCTATGTCAGATGTTACATTTTCTAACTGTCCTCAGAATTCAGGTTTCGTCCCTCTGGAAGGGAAGAAGAAGTGATTCACATCTTTGTCTCTTATGTAACATGAAGTCAATATTAACCTATGACACAGACCTGTATTAAGATTTCTGGACCCAGTAATGCAAACATTAGGCTGCTATGAAATTTATAAGTAAAAAAAAAAAAAAAAAAAAAGACTATAAGACCTATTTTTTTTTTTTATTAAAAGGATTTGTAGAAATGTTCCTACTAGTAATTTTTTAATACATATGATATGATTGATGCCTTATTTAAAACAGAATTTCAGAAAATCTTTGCAATTGTGAATATATTTGTCCAAATTGTTTGAGATGCAGTTTCTGTAGAGGATAAAATGAGTAATATTTTAATATTCTTAAAGTATGTGGTGCTTTTTGAAAACTAAAACACTATCTGTGTATAAAACCTGTCAAATTTTGGGGGATTACTAAGTATTATGGTGAGTAGTGAAGATGAGGAAGTTCTTTGATCTTAATTTAAAGTCTTTATATCTTTATTTTTCATAAGGAAACAGAAATCATATCAAGCATTTGTCAGCTTAGGTAAAACATTATGTCAGCCTTGACAAAATGTCAATCTATTGGAGAAGAAAGAAAATCTATTTCAGGAAAAAATGTGACATGCTTTTAACAAATCTGTATGTAGTATTAAAATCAAAGTCCATACAAGAAAGAGATAAGAAAGCCCTATGAAGTTTATAGTGTATGGTAGACATGAATGTTTTCTTACATTTTTAGAATTATGAATATTTCTACCACTATTCACAGAGACTTGTGAATATCTCTACTTGGAAGCCTGCATATAGTTTCTTAAAATAAGTGAATACACCACTTCTTTCTTACTACTCCCCACTGTTTGAACTATATCTTCGTAGTGGTTTGAGATTACAATTCTAATTAAAACAAAAGATTGGACAATCCTCAGCTGCATTTAATTTGTACAACTCTATTTAATTCTATGAAGCTATGCTGAATTATGGTAACTGAGGATCTGGTTTCATATTTGCAATTCTAAGTTTAACATTCACTTTACGTAACAAAAACCAGGCTTTTCTAAAGATAAAATGATGGGTTATGGTTTCACTGTTATTGATCTAAAACTAGAATAACGTAAATTACTTCAGTCCTTATGTAACTGAACACCATCTACCCATAGAAGAAGTGAACAGAATAACAGGACTCACACATGGAATCATCCTCAGGGAATAGCTATTAGTGTAAGGACACTATAATGATTCTTCTGTTTAAATAAAAACTACTGACACAATTCCACATTCTACATCGTGGGTTTTTTCAGCTCCCAGCAAGGCAGCTGAATGCAGTTCAGAGCTCCTTCAGAAAACCTAAAGGGAATTAAAAATCAGCAACATCTCAATGAACAAGAGTGCCCTATGTCTAAAGTGTAAAAAAATTCTATCACATATTGCCACATTTTCAAAATCCAAATTAAGCATGGAAATAAAATAAATGTGTATTTATAGATCATTCGGGTCTTTTAGCCGGTAACGGCACAGGAAAAAGCCAAGCAGAGAACCAATATATATGCACTGCTGGAGTCTTGTTCAGTGTCGTGTGTTATTTTCTTAGGTCTCAGAGTTGGACAATGTGGAAATAAAAGCATCCTACAGAATAGTCCATATGGTGAATTTATAGTGCATGATCAGGACAAAACATGAATTACTGTGAATAGTCTGTTAGTATACATTTAGGTAATTTTAATTAGTAATAAGTATATTTCCATACTCATTGGATGATTTTTCATGATTTTTGTATTGATAATGTAAAAATTTACTTTCTACTTACAACAAAGTGCTATTATTAAGGAGAGTGGACTGAGTCCTGCAAGATTTCAATCTGTATTACATTCTTTTTTCATTAACACTACCAGAGCCATTGCTCTTTTGATAAGAAGTTCTTGAAGAGACCAAAGTACAGTCATAGTATTTTATTAACACATAATACTCCTGGAAAAGTCAGAACTTCAGGTTCTTTGGTTTTGTGATTCTCTTTTATGATTCAACCTTCTATGATTTTCTGATGCAGGTAGACTTCTTATCTGCAGATATGCTACAAAATATCTCAGGGATTTTGGCAATTATCTGACTAGATTAGGTGCCTGCTGGAGCCTGCCATAATGTCTGGTCTTCAACCTGAGTTTCTCTTTTTTGTGAAAACAAGGACATGAGGTATTTTTCATTGAGTTTTAATCGTGCTGTGGAGCTATGAAGCAGATAAGACTGGATTTTGAACTTCAAAATGCACCTACATTATTTAAAGGAGATTCAAACAATACCTTTTGAAGATTGACTTCGTGTTATGGATAATATTGTTGAAGAAGAGTTATTCAAGCTGTTCTAGCATTAATGGTAACGATATATATACCTCTAAGGTAAAACAGACAGTTTCTACATATTGCCACCGACAGAGCTTAAGCATCAAGTAAGATTCAGCAAGCTGCATGAGTTTCTATATGAAGTTCTGTTCTTCAGAACAGTCTTCTGAAGTTCAAGACTGTCCAGTATGCAGAGTCATGGTTTCTGACACTGAAACGTTCATTGATCAGCCTCTGGAGAATTGCAGCCACAGAGATATTCAGAAGATCATCCTTACCAGTAATCTACATTGTAGCAAAAATAATTGGACTTTTAGTAGGGTATAAACAAGTGTCATGGTGCTGTACTAGCCAGATTTTAAGTAATATACTCATAATAAAGTCATAGTGAGTTGTAGATGGACAGCAATTTTTCAATGAGCTCTTAATCATTTGTCTCAGATGATACATTTTTAAAGGTACTTAAGTGTGAATAGGAAGGACTGTAAATGAATACTTCAGAAGGCAAACCTTGGCATACTACACAACAGCAATAAGAAATCAAGATGTTTGTACAAGATGGATACTAATAGTGTGTTCCCCGTGCATTTATTTAGTCCAGAAATAAAACTACAAAAAGAATTCACAGTTCTAATGGTAGTGCTTTGTCTTCTATTTTTGTGCTTGTCCTTTAATTCCATTATTAAAAAAGCAAAATAAAATAAAATTGGCCTCATCTCTTGATATAGCAAGATACCATAATCTTTTTCTGCTTATAGAAAAAACTACAGTGCTCATCCCATACCATTTGTATATACATTTGAGAAGAAAACAAACAAAACCAGGCAAGTCCTATGACTTGCTCATTACTTTCTTGTAAATGGTTCACCATATCCAGTGTTTTGGAGTGGGTGTGTTCTGAAGACCTGCAGAAACACAGAAAATAATTTGGTTGCTAGGCATCTCGGTAATACTTCCACTTAATTTCCTGCTTAAACCGTATTTAACGTCAAAGATAGATGAAGCTGTACTAGGTCTTGCCCAGGCATGTTCTGAGTATTCCCAGGAATGGATTCCACAATAATTTTGTGAGATGGTATCCCAGTTGGGCCAAAGTGCCAATAACTTGTCTGTGAGTCATGTGTTGGAACTATTTCTTAACATCCTTTGTGGCATGAAATTGATTTTTTTATCTAATATAACTATATCTCACAGCTGAAATTCTTTTACATCTTGATTACACAATTTGTTGTGTTTGTGTGTTTGTTCATTTTCTATAAGCAGCTTTGGAAGTCTGAAGGGATTTGACGACTGCAGTTTTGAGCTTTTATGTCATTTTCCTATTTTTACTCTTAATACTAACCTTGAAAATGACAGAGATCAAGATAGGACTAATTTCTGCATTTTCTCACAAATTGTGTTCAGTACAATCTATTATTCTTTCAGCAGGCTACCTACATAGGACTCAGTTCTGGGAGGGGGACAGAGGGTGACTCTGGAAAAGGTAGGAACCTCTCCCATTACTCAGTGTCTTCAAAGACTTTCACCATTTTCACTAGAGCATATATGATCTGGATTGCTCTCCTGCTTACACTACATAAAGGCTGCTCTCACAGAGTCAGTAGACTGAGGAAATATTTTGGGTGCACTTACTATTTACTTCCTTCAGAAACCAGGCAAAGAATCCTACAGTAACAATGACTCGTTATTCTGACTTACCATAACACATACACAATAGGACCAGCAATCTGTGGGATGTTTTTATAAACAACTACAGGGCATGTCAATTTAAATCCATGTCTATTGGAAGGCTAAAAAACTGTTGATCACATCTTCCACTTATTACTCAGTGAAGAGTATACCAGTCTAAGCCATGAAACACCATTTTCTCTGGAACAATGCTAGCTATGAGAAATGGGCCAAAGGCTTACTATGCTCCAGGTAAACAACATCCACAGCCTTTCCCTCATCCACCAGGTGAGTCACCTTGTCGTAGAAGGAAATCAGGTTCACCAGTCAGGACCTGCCTGTCATGAATCCATGTGGTCTGGCCCTGATCTTGTTGTCCAGCACATGCTGCACAAAAGCATTCAAGATGATCTGGTCCATAAACTTCTACAACACCAAGGTCAGACTGACAGGCCTGTAGTTCCCCAGCCCCTTCTCACAACCCTTTTTGTAGATGGGGGTCACATTTGCTAACCTCCAGTCAACTGGAACCTCCTCAGTCATCCAGGACTGCTGATAGGTGGTTGAAAGTGGCTTGGTGAGCATTTCTGCCAGGTTCTTCAGTACCCTTGGGTGTACCCCAGCTAGTCCCATAGACCTGTGTGTGTCTAAGAGGAGTAGCAGATTGTTACCCTTTTTTCCTTGTTTTATGGGGGTTTCCTTCTGCTTTCCAATTCCTGTCTTCCAGCTCAAGGGGCTAGGTACCTAGCAGTCAACTGACCTTATTATTAAAGACTGAGACAAAGAAAGTAATAAACACCTCAGCCTTTTCCTTTTTCCTGATCATTTGTCACTGTTTCCCCCGGCATTCAATAAATAGATTCTCCTTAGTCGTCCTTTTGTTTCTAGTATATTTCTAGGAGCACTCCTTGTTGTCTTGAACAGCTGAAGCCAGATTAATTTCTAGTTGGCCTTTGGCCCTTCTAATTTTCTCCCTGAATAGCCTCATGATATAATTAAGAACTGGCGCATCATGGCATAATGAGGAATTGCAAAAAAAAAAACCTGTGTTTTTAAGACTCTCCAAACACATAGTGTAGCATTCCTTCCATTTCAATTTGTAAATAATATAAATGTCTTGTATAAATTTTTGTTTGATTTCAATACGTGCAGTAGTACTGAGATGTTGATTACCACTAGAGCAAATCTGCTTTAATTCTTTCCTATTTAATATGACACACTAGCATATTTTTAAAGAATCCACAACAGATTTAGATCATACTTGATAAGCTGGGGTTTTCAATATGTACATCCTAAGTAAATGAATAAAATATGGACTTACATGTCCACAGTTACTAAAATGTCTTTAAATTTACTTCAGATATATACTTGTTGACCATGTAGTTGGAAATTACAGAGAATTTATAAGAATGAACATTGTATGGGGGCATACACTTTTCAAACAGAACCCACAAGGAAAGAACTTTAAAACTTAGTTAGTGGATGTTGTTTTCTGGCAGAAAAGAAGTGGAAAAAACCCCATCTAAAACAACACTATTTTATCTTGTTACCATCACAAACTTGTATTCTTGATTCATAAATGCTGACTCAACAAGTCTTTCAAGGTGAGCTTCATCCTCAGATTAAGACAGTAGAATTTAGGATGTCCACAATATAGCTGTTAATATCATTTGGGGAACTCGGCACTGTGTTTTATTTGGCTTATCAACTGAACCCTTATTTAATCTTACTTTTACATGGTATTGGTTTCTAACTCAAAATTTTCAATTGATGTTTGCACTAGAGTTTTAACAAAGGCCATTAGAGGACTAAATTGAAGATATATATCATTTTACTAGGTGAGAGATGCGAGGGAATTGCACCAAGTACAAACACACAAAAAAATGCTTCAAAGTGAATAAATAAAAAAATCAAAAACCACCAGTGAAGCCTTTGACCAAGAATACATTTTAATGATGGATTTATCTATATACATGAGTTATGCAGTCATGATCCTACAATTTGTGATTTTATATAAGGATTCTGAGTCAGCATACCTTTTCAGACATAAATTTACACTACTCTGCTTACTCACAGCAACACCAGCTTACTTTTATTTTAAGAACCATGCTTCAGAATAACACATAGATTAAAATATGCTATGAGTTTTTAGCCATGTACTTTGTATTTGCATTACACTTCAGGTCAATTTTCACAGAAATACTACAACTTTTCAGATATGAATCATCTTGATACAGATCCACAGTATGCTGAAACACTTTGTATCAGCTGAGAACCTGCTACTTATTTGATACTCTTATTCACAAACATTTAGACCTTTGCATTGGTCTTATACTGTATTACTTAACGTACATTAACATAAATTAGCATAAGAACATAAGTTAGATTAAGAAGTAATGTAATAAAGAAACGCATGAAAAAGGAAATAATCATAGACAAGAACATTTAAGAGATGCTAAATATCCTACAGATGATATTTAGATGTATTTAAACACAGAATTATATAATTGGATGGGTTAGCACTAGTTTGACATCAAACTATTAGAGTGAAGGACACTTTCTTGGAATATTTTTTTTCAGATAGATTTAATTAATGAGTTTATAGTAAAAATGTGCCTGATATAGAACTCTGAAATTTGACAGTTGGATTCTAAATCAGAGTCTGATCAACTTTACAGGTTTCAAATTTTTTTCTATTTATGATCCTACCGAGAATTTTCAGTTAATAAGCATATTGAGTACAAATCTACTTGTAGTATTTTTCTTTCTGTTTTTAATTATTAATGGCCATGGATACCATAGTTATACAGATCACAAACTGATTCCCTTCAGAATTCTATTTGTATAGAAATAAGTTCTGATGCTATGTTTAAGAATTCTGTCTATCTTTCTACCTTCCTATGAACTAATTAATTCCTTTTGCTTCTCCCAGCTTCATCTGTTCTAGCACTCAATTTGCTGTCTTCATATTCATTGTTATTATTCTTTAGGATTTAACTGGGAATTTAAAGTCTCGAGTAGTGCATCTGTGTTTCTTATTTGTTTTCTATACTCCTACTCTCCTCTGCACAGCTGATGGCTTGAACATTTGCTGAAATAATACTACGTTTAACACAGTGAGTATATACTAATAGAGAGTGTGGCCTACCAACTAAATAATAGAAGGGCTTGAGTGGGAAAATATAGCTAGAAATATTGTGAGTACTGTGTGTGAGATGAGTTGTGGGGAAAAAAAAAAAAAAAAAAAAAAAAAAAAAGGATACAAAGCCTGAATTCAGAATTCTTATAAGAAAACTGGCATTACACTCATACTTGCTTAAAACCTTTTACAGGCACCGTCCAACTGCAGTCCTTTTCTGTACTGGAAAACCTAATTATTTATGTCAGTTCTCATTATTTTTTTTCTCCAAATATCATTTAGATCAGAGCAGTTAACAGAAAAATTTGGGCTTAGATTTTATTGTCTTGGTAATTGGAACAAAAGGCTTTTCAACACCTTTTAAATTTAGAGCTGCTCCGATTTTTTACATTTTTCTTCAGCACTTGAAGGAAGGAGTGAGCAACACACAGTAAATTTTTCATGGCAGTTTTACGTGGGAAAAGCTAGAGGAAGAAGACCTGAGCATGACCCCTAGAATCAAGTGATCTTGGTGATTTTTGAGTCTGGTCAGTCAATGGATGTTTTGGTTGCAGTATTGCATTTTGGTCCAATAACTGAGTCAATTGAGACTTGCTAAGTTGTGACTTAGTGAGCTAAGTGACCTTCTGGATGTGAAATGGTCTGGTTTGTTAGGTGATCCCAATGATCAAGCAGAACTTCCATTGGCCTGAGAGAGTGAAAATGTATTTGCTGAGCAACCAAGAGAGACTGTAGTAAATGATTGAGTTGTGTTGGGAGTGGGAATCTCAAAGAGTTTAAAATTCACTTCTCCCTCCACTCTTCACTTTTTCCATGGTTTGGACAGTTCTACCTAGCTACACCTGGGAAGGGGATGTGGGCAAAGCTAAGAAAACTTGTGGGTTGAACTGGAAACAGATTTAATAGAATAATAATAATAATAATAATAATAATAATAATGAACTAAAATTAAACCCAATGCTAAAATAGAATACAAAGTTCCATATAGCAGAATACTTAGCTCCAGATAGTTGCAGGATGTGGACTTCTAGCAGGGAAGGCTGAGGTGAGAATTTGTCAGTCTCAGCAAGCAAAGGAGCAGGCCTCAGGAGCAGAACAACCAACAAGATAGATGGTGCTCTTTGGGAAGACAGCCATGGTAAAAGCCCTCTGTCATCTCTGCAAAATTCCTAACTTATAGTGAGGGTGATTTCTATGGTATAGGGTGCTTCTGTTGGTCAGCTTGTATACCTCGGCTTTTCCCATCCTAACCCACTGAACCCACTGCCTTGTTTTGCTACAGAAACCTGCATACCAGAGCATCTTAGCTCTCTTGTTCTCATAGAATTGGACTCATTGGACTCTGCAGTCTCTCAAAACTACTTTTCTAAACAGGAAAATTATTTTAGAATTCTACACCAGCAAAACTAGGACACTGAACTGATCAGCAAGACCATACTTCACTTTGTTGTAAACCTGAAAAGGTGCTGTGGAGTAAGAGAAAAAGGAATCTTTGAGGGTGGAAGAAGATAGTAGTAATAAATGGTAACAATAAAATTGGTAATTATCCAAAGTGACAGCTGAGTTTGTGATACGGAAGATGATCAAATAAGGCTACTTGATCAGGAAGAGCAGAACAGAAGAACTAGTTTTCCTAATCCATGCTGGCAACAACAAAGTAGGAAAAAGTAAAGGGAATATTTTAGGGGTGAAAGTCACTTTGCTAGGGTTCTGTCCAGCAGGAAGTTCAGAGGTCATGACAGCAGCTTGTGCAATGCTGTCAGCAACGTATGCAAGATCTGAAGGAACTATACAGGAAAGATGAGTTTCACATTGACTAGAACCAAGCCATTTCTGGTAATCAGAACAGAAATTTAATAGAGGATTGGATAGATTGGATAGTTTTAGATTTGACATTAAAAGAAACTTCTTCACTGAAAGGCTTATCACACACTGGAATGGGCTTCCCAGTGAAGTGGTGGAATTGAAATCCCTGAAAGTATTCAAAAGATGTCAGACTGTCAGATGATCACAAAGGTATTTTTCAGCCTAAAGGATTTTGTGATTTAATGATCAGCAAAAAAATACCCAAAGATTAGAGAACCTGATTTGCTGGTGATGTTCTGTAGGTGAGTAAACTTGTTGCAGAAGCTATGGAAAAAGTCAAGGTATTCAGTGACTTCTTCATACTGATAACACAGACCCACGGTATGTGCCTGAAATTCTGGAGCAAGGAAAACATTGTCATAGAGGAGGATCAATTTATAAAACATTTAAACAAACCAGACTTACACAAGAAAGATGATTGATGTCATTGTGTGACGATGCTTAGAGTCTTAGAATATCTCAAGTTGGAAGGGGCTCATAAGGATCATTGGGTCCAACTCTCTGCTTCTTTTAGGGTGACCTAAAACTAAACTATATGACTGAGAGCATTATTGAAACTCTTTTTGGACTCTTGACAGAGTTGGTGTGATGGTTCGTTCCCTGGGGAACCAGTTCCAGTGACTGAGCCTTTTCTTATTGTTCAATCTGCTCCTGTGCCTTCAAGACTTCCTTCTTGAAAAGTGTCCAGACTTCCTATACTCCTATATTCTTCAGAACAGATTCCCAAGGGATTCTGGCAATTAGGCCACTGAACAAATTAAAGTTTGCTGGGAAAGTTCCACTTACCATCAACCTAACCCCCCAGGTCTCTTTCCATGGGACTATTTTCCAGCCTCTGCTCCCTGTTGGAGAGCACAATTAGCCTTCCCAGGGTGTTGAATCTGGTAATTGCTTTTGTTAAATTTCATATGGTTGGTGATAACTCAGATCCCTATTTTATACAGAGCTCCCTATAAGGCTTCTCTACCCTCAAAGGGGCCCATAGAACCATAGAAAGGGGCCCATGAGTATCATCAGCAAATTTACTTAATCTGTGTTCTGTCCTTGTGTCCAGTTCATTTATCAGAACATTGAAGAGCACGGGCCCTAAAACTGAGTGCTGTGGGAACCCCATTGGTGACATACTACCAGCCTGATGTAACCCCATTTACTGTGATTCTTGGAGCCCATTCTATGAGCCAATTGCTCAGCCAGTGTACTGTGCACTTGTCTAGTTTTGTGCTAGACAGCTAATCCAGAAGGATACTGTGAGAAACAGGATCAAAAGCTTTGCTAAAATCAAAATCCACCACATTTATTGGCTTCCCTTGGTCAGCTAGATGGGTGACCTTATCATAAATGGAAATTAATTTAGTTAAGCAGGATTTCCCCTTGTGAAACCATGCTGGCTATGGCCAGCATGAAGATATTACTGTGTTTTCTGTTGACACAAGGAAATTTAGTGTGAAATTTAGGTATGTCTGACACACATACACACCATTTATAGATAACACACTCACAATAATAAAAATGTCTGGCCCAGTTGTGACCAGCACCAGTCTTGCAAAATCAGGACACTCGCTCCAGATTGTTGACATGTCCACACATGGAGTAACATGCAGCAGTTTCACTTTTGACTCTGCCTTCACCATGGTGTCAGCTCTCTGCAGATATGTATGGGTTATGCTTCTGAGTGGAGACAATTTTTTTCAATTATTTGTTGCTTTGCAATCTAAATATTTGCATGAGCTGCCAATAATGACTAGAAAATATTTTTTTTTTTTAGGTTTTCTATGTTTTTTTTTCAGTTTATAGTCATGTGAGGTATAAATAAGATCAAAGACAGGGACACAGTTCACATGAACTTTTTCTTTAAGGAGCTACTGTCCTCTATTTCACTTCCAATAAGATTTACAAACACTTGTCTAACAGTTGTGCCATGATGTGTAATACACATACATTGCAAAAATACTTCTGACACAGTAACTTCAACAGAATGTCTGTGAATATGTTTGAAATTCAGTGTGATTAGACTTGAAAACCACTACATCATCAGTCTTTGGTATTACTGCTGTTGATATACTAATTCAAAGTAGGACTGAAAAAGGTCATTTCAGACTTCATGGACAGAGGCAGTATCCACAGAATTAATGTATTAGCAAAAGCTGAAAAAAACCCACTTCTCTGATCAAAGGATTAATTTTGTATTCAGAATCTGAAAATGGATTATAGCCCTCTATTGTGGTATAACTGGGCACATACTGTACAGCTCTTACAGTTATTTGTTATACTTTTTACACAGTGGTAGAAATAGTGCCATATATTTAGTGATACTGGGGTTTGGTTTTGGTTTGGTTTGTTTTCTAAAAAAAATAAAACAATGCCCTTGAAAATTTCTGCTCAGTTATTACAATAGACATGCACCCAGAGGGAGAATCTGGCTCTTTAAAATCGTATAGCAAAATTAAAGAATAAAGCAATCAGGTTCTTGCCTTAGTGCCACCGTCCTTGCCAGAAAAAAAATAGTCATTTAACTGCTGTGAACTTATGACCTTGGTCAAAATCATAAGAAAAAATTAACTATAAAAATTCAGACAGTGTTATTTCATAATGAAAATATTTTTTACTTAAAATCAGTTCTGAATTCCTTACATATATTTCCTTTATGCATTTAATATATGATTGCATAATGAAACCCAATGATTTTTAGTCTATCGTGACTCTCCTTATTACAATGTAAGAAGACCTACCAAAAAGTTCTCTTTTTTTACCATCCTTCTTCCCAGACACTACATGCATGCACACATGAATCCTTGTAATAAGAAAACCTGCTCTTGTGTTTATTATCTTCCCAGACCAAAAAGACTAAATGGATCTGTCTACCTCTTTGAAATGACTTATCAAGGGCAGAAAAATAACAATTTCATGTTTTCAGGAAATGAGGAGGCAACAGAGAAGAGATAATGACTCAGATAATTCTAAATGTAATTGTTAGAGATTATGCTTTTGATTGTACATAATGCAAGAACATACCTAGAATCATAATACAGTTATCTTTCTCATTGTTCAATTATTCCATAATATGATGTGAAATGGAATATTACATTATTTTTTATTATTCTGATCTAAAATATTAACACTTCCAGAACTTTGAAAAGCACACTGTGATAAAGATTCATGTGTGAAGGTATTTACTTCTAAAAACATTATTGGCCAAATCCAAGCTTTACATGTAAATAATTTGCTAGGCAAATATGAGATTTCTAAAACATGTACTAAATGCAGATGAGACATACTGTAAAATGTCCTTTAATTAGAGAATATTCTTTTTTTTTTTTTCCCCCCATTGAATTTTTACTTGGATACCAAACATACATACCCTATGTGTTTGTCTCTCATTTTAGCTCTACCCTGACAATACCTCACTAGGCAAGCCCTCTCAACTTTGTTCCATGTAACTTACGTTTGAGAGTGCAAAAATTTGTTTTACAGCATATGATTTGCTTGATTTCATACTCTGATTTATCAAAATACTTTATTTTCAGACTCTTAGTAGTAGTGATAGTATTATTATGGCAAATAACCCATGAAGTTAGATAACTGCATAAAGAGAAAAAAAAAATGTATCTTTAAAAAGCAGTCAGAGTAGTTGCTTTCTGCTTTGCAGATGATTTCTCATTTGATAAGCTTTCATGACCACAAGCCCTGGGCATTATCCCAAAACTAGAATTCCAGAGATCAAAATCTATAAGCTAATCTTTGTTTATATTTAAGAAAGAAGCATCTTTGTGAAGAGAATGAGGCCACTTTCCATTGTTCCCTTCATGGCAGTTTCACATTTTACACTGACGTTAGAGCATCTACTTTTATAATTGGATTGGATTTCTTCAGGCCCATGTTCTTCCTTCACTTTATTTTTTGAACTTTTTAACACAATGTTAAGCACATTCATATTTCAGGTTTGCTTCATGAGCTAAGGTAGATTCTTAAGTAAAAAATCAACTCAGTCTTTGCCCTCTCCACATTCAGCAAAAAGAATTATGGGTTTCCAGATGTGGAATTAAACCTTAGATGAGATGATTCATCTTCTGAAAGTATTTAATTTCAGGGCTCTGACTGTAACAGTAAGCCTGGATTGACCATGCTAGCCTCACATCCCTCCTTCTGACAATGACCCTGGTTCATCATTTAAGCTCAGGCCCAGGATCCTAGTCCTTGCCTGGGATGTGTATCCAAGTATTTGTCCACCCCTATTTCTTTATCGGCCTTCATTGCTTACCAGGTTTGTGGATTGATCGTGAACTTGCCTCTTCACTTGAGATTTCTCTCATGATTACAAAAAAGATAAATTTCTCTCATGCTCTCATGCTTGACCAAACCTGATGCTGCCACAGGATCTGTTGTTCTTGTCTGGTTTTAATACTACAGGACAGTTTTCTTGTTGAGGTTATGATCCCTACCTGTACTGTTGTAACCTTTGGCTCCTGGATTGTCTGTTCTTGCAGACTAGACCTACCCTTTCTACTCCTTGAATTTCCTGTTTTCAAGTGATTATATGTGGAAAATTTGAGAGGGATGAATTCAGGCCTAGAGCCTCATAACACAGTTGCTGAGTGATGTCTTTGCAAGCTGTTAAGAGACAACTGGATTTCATTTTGGCAGATGAGAATTGCTACATCACCTACATTATCTCTTACAAATCAGTTTACCTAAACATGAATCTTTATGAAGAAGTTTATGAAAATGCAGTTTATTTTAGTATGTTGCATAATGTTTTAACAGAATATACTGATAGAAGTATATTATATCTTTCTGAGTTCCCAAAGAAGTGCATAGCTGTGGGAGATTCAAGAAAAATCTGTTCTGGAAGAGTTTAGAAGGAGAGGAATCTCAAATTCACAGCTTGCATCAATTCTAATTTTCTACACCATGTTATTCCCTGTGCCCCTTTGTTTCTTATAAAAACAGAGTCCAAGCTTCTCTGTGCCTAGCATCCAATCTTCTAGTTTAGTCTCTATCTTTTACCCAGTGTGCTGGTTTAAACCACAGTTTTCTCTCACACCATTTCTGTCTGGTCTTATTGAATAGCTTTCTAAACAGATGGAAGTCAGTGTTTGTAAAGTGAGTCTTACTGCCTGAGCTGTATTTTCATTTCTGACTGACATGTTCTTATGTCTGCCCATAGTATGGTACACCGTTTATCATACCAAGAGCCATATTAGTAAGTATGCAGACAGCAGATAAAGGGAAGTGATTATTTCCCCATATTTAGCATTTGTGACACTACATCTGAACTATCGTGTATGATTTTGGGCTTTCCAGTACAGAAGAGACAGATATACTGGGATCCAGCAGAGACACTCTAAGGTTAATAGGAAAGTGGAGCTTGTGACATAGGAGAAGCTGAGATAACTGTATGTTTTCTACCTTTGGAAGTCTAAGGGAAGTTTTAATCTTTTTTTTTTAATTATTAATTAATTAATTTATTTATTAGTTTCTTATGTTTTTTTGTGGGTTTTTTGTTGTTTTTTTGTTTTTTTTTCTTCTCCATTTCCTTTCTTCAGCTACCTAATGGAAGATAAAAGCGATTACAGAGACAGACTTTTCCCCAAGGTGGACGATAGAAGAATGAAAGGTAATGGAGACAAATTGAAAAATTATTGGAAATTGTAACTTGCTGTACAGAAAGCCTTTTTTAACCTGAAGTTGATAAAGCATTGGAAGAAGTTGCCAGAGAACATGTGGAATCTGTGTCTTTAGAGATTTTTTAAAGTCAGATAGAAGGGCTGAATGCTTCTAGAGAATATGAGAGAAGGCCTTGATGCTATTAGAAAATAAGGTGATACTCATTAATTATTACATCAGCTCATAGGAGTCATCCCATGAAGAAACACATCGATAAAACTGTGGTTTTATTTTTTCGACTTTGCTCATTGTTTTTTATCTGTTTGACTCAGCTGATTTCCTGAGGAGTTGATGTTGTGGATTTTATATTGTTCAAAAAACACAGACTGTTCCTTTTAAACAATAGCTTTTTTCAGTGTTTCATTAAATACTATCACTTACACTCTGATTATCAGAACCAGAGTTTTTGTAGTAGAAGATAAAGTTCAACTTTACTTCTGTTTAACTTGGCAGATTAATTACATTTTAAAAATTATTTCTTGGAAATTTTGCCTAAAATGCCAGAGAACAAAAAAACAAGGGGTAAAAATGGTTTTAATAACATGTAATATATATAAAAGAAAATCTGTTCTTTTCCTCCACAGTAGAATTTCAGGTGGTCATGACAACAAGAAAATGAAGAAAAAGCAAGCAGAAAGGGAAAAACCTTTATACAGTTGATGAAGGTGAAACACTTTCAGGATTTAATTTCAAGAGAGTATGTAAATAATAGTCCCTAGTTACTTGAAAACCTGAAAATTTGCCCATTAAAAATATTTTTCTGTTATAAAACCCTTTATATCTCACTCATGAGAAAAAAAAAAAGCATCAGTATTCCTAGGGAAGTAATTATTGTGAACATTTAAATTCAACAGCAGTTGAACTTGACCTTAGTTTGCTAAATTAATGATAGTGGTAATACGTGACTTGTGTGGGAGCAGTTACCTGCTATAGCAACGATAGACACTAATGTAATACCAGACTAAATGTGTGATCTCACTAACCCAGCTTTTATTTTCTCTTCTGGTTTGTTAGGTGAAATATATCTTCTTTCAGAACACAGTAGAACTAAAGAAATCTTTGTTACTTCTACAGTAAATGAGAGTCTTTTTCCAAAATTTCATTGACCCTCTCAGTTAATAACTACTAACTGATAAAAATCAGACCACATTTTCCTATTGTAATGCTTAAACTTGTATTGATCAGTTCACAATGAGGACTGAAAAAGCAGAACAGTTCTTGATTGCACCCTTTGTTACATATATTGCTCTCACTGACTGTATAGGAAGACTACAAAAGTGTAAACCCCTTTTTTTGGGATCTTATCAAGGACTTGGAATGTGTACGAATCCACAGAGGAAAATATGCTATTAAAAGCATAAAATATTTGGAAATTTTTGATTTAATCATGTGCTATAATAGCAAAAGCAGTGTGACATTGCAACAGTGAGGTTAAAAATATGTTTATTACCTGTAAGTAAAAGTTAATTATGTCATTAGCATTACACTGGCAATATTTAGCTGTAAGGAACATGTAAAGAATAGATATGGATGCAGAAAAAAGGGTTTAGAGTTAATTAAACTGTACCTGCTTTATGAAAAATATCTTATTCATAATAATCCAGGGTGTGTCCTCTTATCGGTCCAGCTACTGTATCATGCTGCAACATATTTGTAAATCCACATACACAAACACACACAAAGACATTTCAGCAAAAATCTAGAAGGCTTTTTTCAGACCCTGTGTGCTGCTGTTATCTGGTTACACGTTAATATATTTTGGCAGAGATCAGAGGTGCTGCTGCAGGGCTGCCGTAGCCATGGAATCACCAAACTAACATATGGCTGGTACTCTGCTCTGCAAACCTTTTAGTGAGTGTGTATGTTTGTCAAAAAGCACTCTTACTGGGAACTTTAGGTGCTCTATGCTAAAAGGCTTTCAAGATCTTGTTGAAACAAGAATAATCATAGAATCACATAATTTTTGGGGTTGGAAGGGACCTTTAAGATCATCTAGTTCCAACCCCCCTGACATGGGCAGGGACACCTCCCACTAGATCAGGTTGCTCAGAGCCCTGTCCTGCCTGGGATGGGGCTTCCACCATCTCTCTGGGCAACCTGTTCCATTATTTCACCACCCTCATGGCGAAGAACTTCTTTCTGACTTACAATCTAAATCTACCCTCCTCTAGTTTGAATACATTCCCCCTAGTCCTATCACTACCTGACATCCTAAAGAGTCCCTCACCAGCTTTCTAGTAGCCCCCTTCAGGTACTTGAAGGTTACAATAGGGTCTTCTGGAGAGCAGCCAGACAGAGAGGGACCTGGGAGTTTGGATCGACAAGAAGCTGAACATGAGCCAGCAGTGTGCCCAGGTGGCCAAGAAGGCCAATGGCATCCTGGCCTGTATCAGGAACAGCGTGGCCAGCAGGTCCAAGGAAGTGATTCTGCCCCTGTACTCAGCCCTGGTGAGGCCACACCTCGAGTACTGGGTCCAGTTCTGGGCCCCTCAGGTCAGGAAGGAGATTGAGGTCCTGGAGCAGGTCCAAAGGAGGGCAACCAGGCTGGTGAAGGGACTCGAGCACAGATCCTATGAAGAGAGGCTGAGGGAGCTGGGACTGTTCAGTCTGGAGAAGAGGCGGCTCAGGGGAGACCTCATCACTCTCTACAACTCCCTGAAAGGAGGGTGTAGCCAGAGGGGGGTTGGTCTCTTTTCCCAGGCACCTCTCAGCAAGACGACATGGTCTTAAGTTGTGCCAGGTGAGGTTTAGGTTGGATATTAGAAAGAATTTCTTTACCGAGAGGGTGATCAGGCATTGGAGTGGGCTGCCCAGGGAAGTAGTGGATTCTCCATCCCTGGAGATATTTAAAAAGAGACTGGATGTGGCACTCAGTGCCATGGTCTGGTAACCGCAGCGGTAGTGGATCAAGGGTTGGACTTGATGATCTCTGAGGTCCCTTCCAACCCAGACAATTCTATGATTCTATGATTCTTGCAGTCTTCTCCTCTCCAGACTGAGTAGCCCCTGCTCTCTCAGTCTGTCTTCATAGTGCTCCAGCCCCAGGTAAATGATGTCAGTTGCTCTTCTCTTGTCTATTGATGTTGTGACCTTTTCACAGAAGGCCACAAGGTTTGTCAGGAATGATTTGGCCTTGGTGAAGCTATGTTGATTATAACCAATGACCTCTTCATTATTCTTCTGCTCCAGCAGTGCCTCCAGGAGGATCTGCTCCATGATCTTACCAGGCACAGAGGTGAGACTGACTGGCCAATAGTTCCCTGGATCTTCCTTCTTTCCCTTTTAGAAATTGGGGGTTATGTCTCTCCTTTTCCAGTCAGTGGGGACTTCACCAGACTGACATGACTTTTGGAATATAATAAACAGAGTTTTAGCAACCACATCTGCCAGTTCCCTCAGTACCTGTGGGTCTAGCCCGTTGGGTTGCATGGACCTGTACACTCTCAGGTTGTTCTGATGGTCACAGACCTGATCTTCACTTACAATTGGCAGCTCTTACTTCCAACCCTTGCCATTGTCCTCTGTGACTTCAGGAGTGTGGCTGGAGCCCTTGTTAGTGAAGACTGAGGTAAAGAAGTCATTGAGAACGTCAGCCTTCTCCATATCACTTGTCACTAGTTCACCTGTTGCCTTTCTGAGGGGGCCACACCTTCCCTAGTCTTTCTTTTGCCATTAATATACCTACAGAAAGTTTTGCTATTGCCCCTGATCTCCCTGGCTGGATTTAGTTCTATCTGAACTTTGGCTTTTCTAACCATGTCTCTTGCTGCTCAGACTGCTTCCTTATATGCCCTCACCATTTTCTTTAGCTTGTATTATATTTATCTTTCTATTAGGTTTGATTCTACAAAATTTGTAGGCAGTTAATTCCTATGTAAAATATTAGTTAGGAAGTAGATGTTGTTTTTCTGTTTGGGGATTTTTTTCCTTTTCTTTTCTGAATCTTCCTTTCTGTAAATTAAAACTGGTATTTCTACAGGTTAATTACAAGAGACTTGGAAAACAACTTATTCCCCCAACATTTACAATAGCCTTTCACCTCATAGTAGAAAGGGAAGTAGCAGATACTTCAGAGAAAATGGGGCTGATCCTTCTTAAACAGGTATTGTCGATGTCTGTATGTGGTCAGATGAACCCCATGCAGCAAGTTTAAAAGTTTAGCCAAGCTGAGCAGAAGAATGGTGGAATCCAATATATATATATAAAAAATGTCTGTTTTCTCTAGTTCAAATCATATTGTGCCAATACTTATGTAACTTAAAATAGCTGGGACAGAATCAACTGAATTTGAATTTTCCAAAGGAACTCAATCACATCTTAGGATAGATATGTAATATATGGGGTTAATAAGCGTCTAGAATTTATTAAATGGTCATAAACTGCCTAGACACCTAGCTCACATTAAGTGCCTGGATCTTAGGTGGCTAAATTTTGGAAGAAAATTTATTTCCAGTGGTTTTTAAATTTAAAAGGGAAAATTATTTTATAAAAATAAATGTGAATATAAAGCTATAGATTAACTGCTCCCTTCCCTCTTCCTTTCAACTGGTAGTAGAATTTTCAAAAAAATATAACATTTGTTTACATTTATGAAATATTTTTCAAGCATAAAATAGTATATCATTATGAAAAATTGACAGAATAAGGATAAAATATCTAAAATATCTCTAAGCATGTTCTATCTCTATGCATAGCTAAAGGTTTAATTGCTCCATATTTTGTGCTAATTGGCAATTTGAATATTTAATTTGAAAGTTTAAAACTTTTTTCTCTTATTTTCTTCCATATTAGGCACTCTTCAGTGACATTTTTGCAATTCTTATTATTGTTCATAACAAAAGGTGTGAATAATGAAATGTCAAACATAATCTTAGTGTTATCATTTTTAAATGTTATTATATTTCATAAAAAATGTTCAATTTAATGAATTGTGATAGACAAATGTTAACTGTAATCTTGTAGCCGCTGAAAAGCTATTAAAATGTGATATTTTGCTGTGCTTATTTTTCTGACTTTACTTATGTTTGCAAAATTTTCATTATCATATTTGTAAATTATTACATTTCAATTTTTAAAATCTTAATTCATTATTTATTGAGCCAGCTGCCAAGACTAACAAATTTATATTGTCACCTTAAAGGTTCTGTTTATTTTGGACAGAGGTAGCTGTTTTGGCATCAAGGGAAGACTGCTAAGAGATTCCTACCAGACTATTTTTTGTCTTTTGTCAGATTTTATGTCTTACACTTCTTAACCTGCTTTGGTGCCTGAATGAAAAAAAGGTCAAAATTAATCTGTAGGTAGGATTGTCAGGAGCAAGTAACAACGTCAAGCAGTGATTCTATCTCAGGGTATCTTATTTGGGATTTGCTGTAGAAGTTTGAATATTTTGTACTAGGATGTGCTTTTTAAATTTAAAAAATCAGTAATCGTTTAAGTGTCTCAGGTGTATTACAATCTAAATCGAGCAAAATATTAAGATGCTTAAATGTCTTAGCAGTCTTCCTAGTTCTCAAGGTCTGTCTCATCGGTATTTAAGTTATTTCTGAAGAAATATAAAGACAATTAGCATTTTACTAGAATAAAAATATTCTCTCTAAAAATTTATGTTTGAAAATTCATTCTCACAGTTACTGTAGGATATATATACTTTGGCTTTAAAAATAGTGTTAATTTGTTTTTTTCTTTTTCATTATTTGAGATGTGAATCAAATGTTTCTAGGAACCATATATTTATGAACCTTATATGTATATAAGAACTACAAATATATGTGCATGATGCATTTTATATATAAATAAGAGTATATATTGTGGGGGGTTGGTGTGAGGTTGTTACATTGGTTTTATTTTTTTGTGTGTGTGTTCTATGATCTGGTTTTACATAATCAAAAATACATTACAGGGGATTTGAATAACAACAGCAGAAGTAGCAATAATAATGAAGGGTAGGACACTGAAATTCTTCCATAGCACGGCAGTTTTTTTAAACAAATAAAACAAATAAAAAAAATAAATTAATCATGCTGTCCATGTTTCTTTGCAGTGCTGAGTGGCAATCCATGTTCTGTTCTAAATAAATGAAGGCAGCAAATTTCATAAAAATACAGAACTGGGTTTAAAAAGTTTAAAGGTAGGTAATTTTATAAATGGCATACTAAATAAATTCATGTTGGTCATTATTTTATGGCTTCAACTTTGTAGTGATTTATGCTTTTTTGCTTCTGAAAAGGGATCTTTCCTTATCTCTTTCAACAATTAAACCAGATGCCAAATTTGGAATATATTTCTTATTAATGTCATGTGTCTTTATGATTTTCTGGCTTGTCTTTGTCACGTTCATAGTTGATTCTACTATGTGTAGTGATCATTGAAATACATTTAGAGCTACTTCAAGATCAAGGTTTTGGACTGGCATTTAATAATAATATTCTCATTTGAGTTGACTTTGACTCCAACAAAACTAATTTGTGTATTTAAAATCCTAGAACTCTATATTGCATCTGAAAACTTACTTTCAAAGGATAATATTCTACGACACCTATTCTACTAGGTGTCTATAAAGGACACCTCAGAGCTGTCAGGCACCACTCTGAAATTTTGTGTATACAAATGATTATGGGTGAAATCAATGCATAAAAATGATGTGATGTTTTAGGCAGAAGTGCTTCCTCAAGATTTATGCAACTTTTCTGTTATCAACACAGGAACAGATGTATCAAAAGTACATATAACTATATTCAAATAAATATCAGGTTTAATTGCTTTGTCTTTTCACATTGCTATTTGGCAAAAAACCTTCCTGATACTTTTTTTTTGTTTTGTTTATTAATAAGTTAAAAATTTTGTTATTTGTAGTAGTTTGTTTTTTGTTTTTTGTTTTTTTTTTCAAGTGGAAGCTTTTAATATTCAGCACTTGGAGACTACATATAGAACAGAAAGGACTACTCTTATTTTCTCATATGTTTGCTCCCTGTCTTTACAAGTGCTGGGTAAGTACTAGATTTCTCAGGTCATCAGTGAGATCAAATCGATTGNTATACACATCTGAAAGAAGGAAAAGAAAGAAAGAAGAGAAAGAAAGAAGAGAAAGGCAAGGCAAGGCAAGGCAAGGCAAGGCAGGAAGAAAGAAAGAAAGAAAGAAAGAAAGAAAGAAAGAAAGAAAGAAAGAAAGAAAGAAAGAAAGAAAGAAAGAAAGAAAGAAAGAAAGGAAGGAAGGAAGGAAGGAAGAAGGAAGAGTCACCTAAAAATCATAAAAAAGCAAACTGTCTATAGTCTATACAAGATCTCATATATGATATTCCTTCTCTTGTGGTTGAAATAAAGAGGAAAACATTTACTTGCAATGCTCTAAGCTATGCTTATGAACAGAAATCATGGATAGGAAGCAAGAAAGTGGGACTAGAAATTGCATCACATATATTATAAATAAATAAACACTGGAGAACTCTCAAAATCTATTCTGGATCTGCACAACTGTCTAATAAAGCCTGGCAGGATATCAAAAAGCCTCTAACCTCAGACATACAAAATAAATAAAAAAATATTGAAATTTCTTGCTTGAGTCATCTTTCTTTAGGCCCTAGGGAAAATGCTTGTTTATCGTGTCCTGCATATCTACAGTCTACCTCACTAAAAGTCCTCTGAAATATATGTAGAGTTATATTTAACAGAATTTATTACTAGAATGTTGCTGTAAAATAATATTCTTTCACCTGTCTATAGTTCCCAATTCTGCCTATATTTTCCCAAATGAGAATCTTTGTCATTTGAGTGATTTTCCAAAGTGTGATCTGGAGGATTTCAAGGAAGTAAATCTGAGTATATAAACTAGAAGAATCCATTCTTTAATCTGTTCATCAATAGAAAAAATATATGGGCTCATATAAGTCTTACAGCGCTCATGCACACCCTCCTATTTAATCTGAGTGAATAAGTCCTAGCCTGACACAGAAGAACAGGTTTCCTTTATCGTACAGTAAAGTTTTCCACCTTTTTAATTCAACAGTTTGCATTGATTCCCTTGCTTTGTTCAAGGACCCCACTGTCTTTTTAATTTATCATGCACTTTTTAGTTAAATTCAGAAGTATTTCAGTTTTTTCTCCTTCTTGTTCACTACATGTCAATGTTCATCTTGATCCTGCAGTCTTGGCAACTTCCTCTTTTGTCCATTGATTTATGTGTCACTGTTTCTATCTGTGTTTTCTCTTACCATAAGGCACTTGACCACATTGAGTACCAAATCAGTTGAAGAAAGGAACTATATTATTTTTTAGTGTAATAAAATATACAAAAATTAACTACTGTCATTGAGTCAATTTTTATTCTTAAGAATTATAGGATTACATGAAAAGAAACAGTGTTTTTCAGTAATTCATCTTCCACTAAAAAAAGAAAACCACCAACAAAATAAAAGCCACACAAAAAACTTGTGCTAAAAGGCAGGAATATCTTTAATATTTTTCACATGATTAAAACTCAAGCAATTGTATTGTTGCTCCATAAACCAGTTTAAATTAAAGAATTAAATTGTGGATTATATGACTGTAATCTGGTTTTACTGCAAACTATGTTAATTAGATTTTTTCCAACAGTAATGCAAATTACAATCTGAATGGTGACACCATACCTGTATTTTTGCCTTAATCTCATAATGGCAAGTAGAAAAACTATTAGTTTTACAACCTAAGAGCAACATTTAATTAATTAATATACTGAAATTATTGCTTCCATGTAAGCGAATTCATTCTCTCTTTCAAAGATAACTTAATTTATTCTTCAAAGTTAATTGTTAAAAAAGTCATCTTTTACTTTGTCAATACAAATTTTAAACATTAATAGATTCTCACTTGACTGCCTTATCTTGGAAGCCATAAGTTATTAAGAGGATTTTTAAAGAATAAGACCATGCCTGGGTCAATCCTTTCTCAGTGAAAAAAAACTATCAAAAACCCTCATTTTAATTCTCAGAGTAAGATAAAATAGAGAGTCAGTATTTTTTATTGGGCCATCTTTCATACTTAGGAAAAAAGAAATCAGGCTTGCAAGTGCTTCTTTAAATTTGTACTATACACACAACTGTTTAACTCCTGACCTTTTATTTTATGACTTCATGTATACAAGAATCTCCAGGAAGTAATCAGGCTAGTTTAAATTTGGTGCTCATTTTCTGAGACTCTTCTAGTGGCCCCACTGGTGTCCATTGACTACTTACAGGACTTATACACCTTCTTCAGAGGATTGCTTCATTACATGCTAAAGATATAGCTTTGACATCTAAGTTGGCTAAAATAGTTCCATCATACTTTTAAGTTTTATATCTTTAAAAGCACAATTTCTGCAACAATTTTAGGCTGATGTAGTGATTTTGAAGGGCGGGGAAAGAGAAATATAATTATTATAGATGTGTGATTAAACTAATGTGAATCTTGGGACCACGGGTGAGTCTAATTAAGAAATTAGACTTAAGCTAAGATAAATGGAGACCCCTAAAAAACAGCTACATAGCGGATCCTATACTGAAAAAGATAGCAGGATGTCAAACTCACAAATATAGAATTTTGAAATAAAAAGTCTGCATTGAACATATGGTTCTTATGTTTAAAATTTCATTCCATTTTTTTGTGTTTGGTTTATATACCTGAGTCTGGTTGGGATGGAGCTCATTTTCTTCATAGCAGCCCATATGATGTTGTATTTTGGATTTTCAGCTAAGTTAATTTTGACCACCAATATTTCAGTAATGCTGATAAATGTTGGTACAGTATTCAGGTCTTCTCACTTAACTCACCATCTTCTCAGTACACTCCCGTGAAACAGCCAGGGGTGCAGAAGTTTTTAAGGGACACAGCTGTAGAAGCTGACTCCAACCGATCAGAAAAATAATACCTACCATATGACATGAAGATCAGCAACAAAGGTTAGGGAAATTAAGAGTAAGGTGGGACATTGATAGAATCATAGAATGGTCTCAGTTAGAAGGGACCCTAAAGACCATCTAGTCTCAACCCCTATGCCATGGGTGAGGTCACCTTCCACTAGACGAGATTGCTCAGAGCACCATCAAACCTGTCCTTGACCACTTCCAGGGAGGGCTGATCCATGACTTCTCTGGGTGTCACAGTTTAACCTCTTCTAGTGTCTCACCACAGAGATAATTAATTCTCATTAAAGAATTCCTTACCAATGTATAAAACTACCATCTTTAGTTTAGAGCCATTATCCTCTGTCCTATTACTACATGCCCTGTAAAATGTCACTCCTCAGTTTTCTTGTAGGTATAAAATCACCTTGGAGCCTTCTCTTCTCCAGGCTGCACAATCCCAGCTCTTTGAGCCTGTCTTCACAGGAGAGATGCTCCAGCCCTCTGATAAAGAAGGAGGTAATTCATGACATTTTACACTGTCCCGCATGACACTCTGGTCTCTGTGCCAGGAGGACCTGATTTATGATTTTGACAGGCACAGAGGTGAGACTGACTGTACTGGAGTTCCCAGTATTAATTCCTTGTTTGGTTTTTCTTAAGCAAATGTTTGTTATTTAAAATGTATGTTATTTAAAAAGAGACAAGTATCTTGGATTCTGTGAACCCAGTTTTCTGTAGAACCATTCACACTAGGTGCTGTCTGATTTCCACTATCTAGTGTTTTATTTGCTACCCATCATGCTGCCTTGAAGAAAAAAAATCACTGGATTGGAAAATCACTGTTAAACCAATCATTACGGCTGGACAGAGTTGAGTATCTCTGCTCACAGGAAGAGGTGGGGAAAGGCAACCTTTGTGTCAATCAGCTGTTGACAGAAGGCGAACTGCTATATTCCTACATGACTATAAAGAGTCAGAAAACACACAGTCTGGCAGATGATGTAGTACCATACAGGGGGAAATGGGAGAGCAGACAATGGAAAAAGCAACCAGTATCAATGAAGGGACTTTTTGTTTTGTTTTTTTTATATGCGGTGTTTTCTGAGTACTATTTCACCTTTCGGTGATCTGAACTTGAGCTATTGAAAAATCAATAGCTTTGAAGATTACTTTGGCTGAAAGTTGTAAAATTTGTACACCTCAAATAAATCTACATAAACATGAATAGATATGGGTGCATTTCTCAGTGATCGCACATGAAAAATAACCAGACTTTAAAGCAGCTTACAACAAACAAATAAACACATGGCATTTCATGGAAACTATAAACCAGTTTCAGAATAGTAGCAATTTCTGCTTTACCTCAGTATGAACTAACAGGTGACTTTCATAACCAAATATCTTTTTTCTTCAAAAAAAACCAGCTCCTCATTGGAAGAGTACAACAGGATTATTACCTTCTTTCATTTGCAGTTACTACATTTGCTTTTCTTCAACTGAAAAAGGGTGGAAGAGAGTAGTAGAAAGGTTTTGCTGAGGGTCAAGGAGCTCATTACACCACTTATGGAATGTAGCTTTTAATTAATTTTCCACTTGCACAGTTGCCAGCCCTGAATCAGTTGGGTTAGAGTGTAGACGATATCTAACAAGTCATGTAACATTCATTCAAACAGAACACCAAGGCTGCCTTTTATCTAAAAATATTGAAGGAATGGAGAAATCAAATTTATTTTTATTCTAAACAAAGTGACATAGTTGGAGATCTCTTAAAAGCAATTAAAACCTTTTATGTACAGAGGAAAAAAAACACATGCTGATTCAAGAAAAGTAGACAAGAAGATAAATACTTTTTGAGTGATCATTTATGTTTAGCATGTCTTAATTTCTCATTAACATTGACATTTAAAAGATTTTTTCCATAAGTCTTCCTCATGAAGTAATTCCAAATCCATGACTACTGAAATAAAGCCTTTTAAATATAATATAAAACATCTAAAACACTCACTTTGTAAGGTGAAATAGGTAAGAAAAGGAAAAGCTGGTAGCACTGTGCTCCGTTTTTCCTTACACTTGATTTTATATATTCTAGGTCAACAAAAAAAATCCCACAAACTCTAAGTAGGAAGATTATGGAACCCTGTGTCTATCACTAGTGAATTCATTTTTTCATTTAAAGTTTCATAAATAGTAGTGCAAAGATAATTTTACACAAAATTTGTTTATTTTTTCTGTGAACATTCTGTAAGTTTCACAGTATTAAATCAAGTCTCTTCAGTGAGCCATAAGAAATGACATATTTTATCAAATAATATTTTTTAATTTCCTTCCCAGTGAATAAATCTACACCTACATGCCACATTCTTCCAACATATTTTCAACAGGTAAAGTAGAATTTTTGAGGGAATATTTTCAATTAAGAATTTAAATACCTTTTATTAGGAATAAAAATTGTTTTATAAACATGTCACAAGTACAGAGTTTAAATTTAATTTAAAATAATTAATTTTAAAATGGTTTGTTCTGGGGATAGCTATGGTTATAGCCTGCCTTATTCTGTCAACATGAAAACTGAATGCACTGATTTAAAAGTCTACATATTTAACAGGAATTTTAATTTCTAACCTTTTCTGCTCATTTCCTGCTTCACTAATCAGCTAATTTTACAGGCTAATTTGTAAAATCCAGGTCTCAAAATACACTATTGAGTGTATTTTTTCTCAAAACACAATGAGAGTCACAATTTTATCCATTACTGCATGTTGCTAACTATTCAAACTATCTGGCAGGAAGTACTTCTAATAGGTATCCACACAAAAATGATTAAACTCAGATATCTTGAAATGTGACAGACAGCAAAAAACATTGTCAAAGCTTCTCCCAAATGAGAAGAAAATCATGGAAGCCTTTTTTTTCTGCAGGAGCTTAAAAAAAAAAACAAACCAAAACACAAACACAATTTTAGTAAACTAGACTCTGGTTACTTCATAAATTCAGAGAACATATGAAACACATGGTATGAAATCAAATAAATGAACAGAAACAGTACAAAGAAAGAAGATTCATTTCCTGATCAGATCTCATTGAGAGGGTTTCCCAGGAATGCTTTTCATGACTGTGAAATTTCAAAGAAAACATACAGTTTCATAAATAACATTTAAGAGGCAGTGACTTCAGTTTCTTGCCTTCACTTTTTTCTCTTTGTCTATTCTATGGAAATGTAGAAGGCAGAAAGAACAAATATTAATACAGAAGTCAGGAGCTTAGGAAGATGCCCGACTTAGGTATTCCTAGTGAAAACAGTAAGAGCTCTGTTTTCTATTCTAAAATACAAAAAATTAAGTAACATACTTAGGACATTAGCTTACAAAAATCTTAGCTATATACTGGAATTCACAAGACAGAGAATACAGGTTTTGTTAAAAAAATAATTATCTACAGTTCATTACATATAATTTAGAGATAGAGCAATTTTTCTTCATGCAGAAAGCAAATTGCTGCTAATAAGGCAGAGATATATTGCCTTCATTCCTAGCTGAGGTAAGCATTGAATGCTTTGCAGTCGTTGTCTTTCTGGAAGTATCTGAAAACCATACTAGAATGACAAAGAGATTAAATCAGCAAATTGTTATTAATTTTTCTCTTGTTCGATCGTGATTTCTCATTTTATTCATTCAATTTGTAATTTTCTACCTGTCAGTACTTGTCTGTCAATTATTATGATGGAAAGCCCAATATTTGTTCAGATAAGACAGTATGTATTTAAATACAAAGATGAGGTAATAAGTTGAAAGGAATGATGTATGACATTAGTCAACAATGTTTCCAGTTAGAGAAAAAGCATTCCCTGTGAAATTATGAGATTTAAGGTTTTTGTCTTTTATCTAAGAAGGAATTAATACTTTGGGTTTGTGTTACTTTTTTTAACCATTTTACTCTTAAAAACCAATAAAAATACAGAGATATATATGAGAATTTGATCATAAAGTTTTCAGGTTTTGCACTGACTATTCAGAAGAAAGGTTTGAACCTTTGTCTTCCATGCCTGATGTAAACTGTCTAATGCTAGCGTCCTTTCTGGTGTGTATTAATACATAATTTAATAGATTTTTTTTGTTTTAAAGGAAAAATAGCATATTCCTCTGTAAAACAGACATTAAATGATAGATCTTTTAAAATGCAAAATAAAGCTCTAATGTAAAAGTTATGCTCTGTTCTTTCATGTGGAAGCGTTATCATTGACAATAAAGATTACATAGTTGGAACTGCAATAATTGTATTGATGATATATGAACCAAAATGTAACATGGCTCTCATTCACTTACATAATATTTTACAATGCAAATGAAAGAAAAAATATTTATATTAATTTTGCGATGACAGAAAGCACAAAATTTAAATATAACAGAGTGCAGAAATGTTCCTAAGAAGATTCCAGTTTTACAAATAACCCCCTCTATACATAACTGATCTTTAAAATATATCCAAAGGGAAATTCTATTACCTGTTCAAAAATAAGAAAAGTTACAGGGAGAATCACAAGGTCATAAGCTCTACCAAAAATTAACTTCTCATTTAAGTTTTCACAGTTTTGCTAATAAAAGTTTGTAATGCCACAGCTAGCATTTATTTAATTGTGGTGGCAGTATGCCATATAGAGCAACATGAATGTTACGTTAAGGGCAACCACTTAGCAAGGTTTACAACCTGTTGAAATCAACCTGAGAAGTGATTTGTCAAAATGTCTGGAAACAAAACAGCTCTAATATTCAGCTTCTGTGCCATTTAGAAAATACTATACTCCTCAATTAACCACAATCATCACACATTACTTACTACTTACTCTATCATCCTCTATACCATATTGAAAAATAGAAAGACATCTTAATGTAATCAAGTGCTTGAAAGATTAGCACTGAATATTTTAATATTAATTTTTTTTTTAGATAATGAAATGGAGGGATTGTTACCTAATATATAACAAGACCCAAATTATATTAAGGATTTAATTACGGGAAGGAAGAGGACTGTTCTGAGAAAAGGTGTAGATTCAAGTAAGAAACAAAGGTTCTTTCTTCCAGGATAGAGACAAAGCAGCTTTTTCATACTCACTTTGAAATATTCACCACTCAGAGATCTGATGTGAAACAGAATCCCAAAGCATAACTTTCTTTTATCCCAGTTTCAAAAATATCTTATCCATGACTTGAAAAGCACCAAGAGCAAGACATTATTTCATTGAGAACAAAAGTTGTTGCTTGCCTGGATCCAAAGGGCAGGTTCACACATGGCCAGTATATTGAAAGACTTCAGCCATACCAGGATACTGTATTAAGCCATTTTGAGCCACCATATAGAAGCTAATTATTCCTCCACAGGAATTAAAGGAATCAACTGGATGAATTTCTGATTTTTTTGAGCAACATACACAGAGGAATGCATCCTGAAACACTTGAGCTGTGTCAGCAGAGAGCATTTTTTATAGACACAGAAAACTCCATGCAGGTGACAGAGAATGCTGACAGCTTTACTTGTTCACCACAGAGGAGTAAAAAAAAAAACAAGAAACATCATAAAGAGGAAAATCTGGGCAACAAAGCCCTATAAATTTAATTCAGAGCCAGGGTGAGCCAGCAACCATACCTTTTTTATTTTTCTAACTGTGCTGATCAATAGATTTGATTTAAGTATTAAGACAAATTTGTACATGAACAATTTCCATGAGTCCTAGTTTCTCTGAACTAAATTAAAAAAAGGAAAATTTGTTTGCATCAGCACACTTCTGACTTTAATTTAACAGTTTTTTGGTGCAAATCACTTTTCTATTAAAATGTGCTTGGAGTGATTTTCTTTGCTATTGATTTTAGATTCTATGGTGTAGTGCTCTGTGCTTTTCCTGCTTCATGCAAGAGATCAGCTTTTTCCAAGACCCGTGAAGTGAATATCTGTATAGGACCTTGTGTCTCTTTTTGTTAGATATTAGCATGGTTGGGGTAATATAGTGCTTTTCTTATTGAATGTGTTATTTCCTTTGGAGTGGTATTTAGAGCTAGTGAGGTAAGAATGTTAAACTTTACTAAAGGTTTGGGTTTTTTTTCTGAAGTAGATAATTCTTGTAAAATATTTATTTCTCATACATGTGTTTGTGGCTTACTTGGAGACAAATTTTAATAATTTAGTTGTGTGTATATTTAAAAAAAACCAAACAAACCCCCCCACAAAACACAGCCTTCTTTCAAAAAGCCTTCTTTCAAAAAGCCTAGAATGTCAGTGACCAGAGTAAAGTGACCTAGAATGTCAGTGTCAGAGTAAAGAAACAGAAGTGTGAATACCATCATGTGGTGATGAAGATACTTCCTGTAGGAAAAGTTTAATTTAGTAGTTGCCATTTTGAAGGTGCTATAACCAGTCACATTCCCTGAAGGTTTCTTCAGCTACTGAAAGTACATCTTGATGATATGTTGATTTCATTACAGCCTTTCATAAATACTGTATTTTTAAGATTTGTGAAAAAGGCAGTGGGACCTTTTCTGTACTGCCTGTAGTACAGATGATTTCCTATATTAGCCTGCAAAAGTATAAAGGCAGAAAGCTTTCATCAAGCATAGAGCAATGACATTCAAACACCTTTTAGTAACTCAGCCAGTGGATCCTATTCTGTGTATTAACATTGGAATAAGACTTAGAGTAAGGTCAAAGTGCCAGATGTGCCCCTGGGCTCCCACACTACACAGCAACAGCAGCAGCATGATGGAATCACAGCTGCTTCACTATTGGAGGGCTCTGGTGCTCACACAGTTAAAGACTCTCAGTTCTGTTCAAATTCAAACTCGTGACTAGAAAATTACTCAGTCATAGTATATTGCTTTCCACATATATATACATAAATTGCTAAATTTATTTTTCAATAGTACCAAGCATTTTAAAGACCTTCAAATAATTTTTCTTGATAGAGTTACCACATTTTCCCAAGTGCCTAGATTCAATCATCAACTATAAAATGTTCTTATCTTAATTGCTTACTATTCTGTCAGTACAATAAAAGCATCATTTATTGTGATATATAAAGAACAAAGAAAATGCAGAGCATAGCTCTCAATTTTTCAGGAACTATTGTACCAATGAACCAGAATAATATTATGAGGCATTAGCGTAATGGTAAAAACTACTTTTAAAACATCCCTATATTAAACTTTTAATATAACTACATTTCCAAGAACTTAGAATGAGACTAATTTTTAAGGGTCTATTCCTGCAATCCCTATTCTTATTTTGTGATTTAAATGCATACAAAAAATGTACATGATCTGGAATTCATTTCTTGAACTTACCAATAAACTCAAGCTAGTATATCTAGTGGTTTTACAGTATTTAGGTTACTGCAGATTCAGCCTTCCCATATTTGTTTTGATTATGTTTTAAGAAAGAAGTAACTTACTTTCAAATATAAGAAAATTTGTGGCAGAAAAAAAACACTTGATTAGTCAAGATCTTTTTTACTGGAAGTGTGAGAAGAAAAGCATATTTTGAGAATTTACTTCAAAGCTACAGGGGAAATTTGATTTATGACACTGTGTATACCATGCCAAATCTTAGTGCTCATTTCTCTTTAGCCGGATGTGTTCTGCCTCATGTAAAATCATCCATATAAACTAGCTTCTAGAAAGAATTGTAAGGAATTCTCCTTCTTGCTTCTTCCAAAAGAAATGTCATTTATGGTACCTACCTAGATGATGGGGTATGCAATCTTTCTCCCTATTTTTATTTCATAAAATATTTTTATTCTTTCCAATATGAGTTTCCTTTGCATTTGCTGCTTATTTTTGTCCTACAGACCTGCAGAAAGTACTTTCTCTATTTATTCAATGCACTTCTCCATCTAACATTGAAATACTCTATTTTATACTGATATTTGAGGTGGTAACCTGAATCATAATACTAATAAAATCCATAATTATAACTTTTACAGCAATATAAAAATATCAACATTTTCCAACTTTATAAAACGATAAGTAAAGTCAATATGACTATTTAAAACAAAACATATGTGAAAGATGTATTTTCTGATTAAGATTTTAAGTTTTGAAGACAGATTTGTTATACTGGAGTACTTACAGTAGTGTAACCTTTGTTTTAATTCTGACTTATGATCTATGTTTATAGGTGTCTCTGTGATGTAGAAGCCACTGTTTAGCTAAAAATAGATCAATATGATTTTCTCTAATTATTATTTTCCACAATATTAATATAATTGCTGAATAAAATTGGGCTTTTTTTTTTAATTCAGAGGTGTGAATTTAAATTCAAATTGATATATCTGGATACTTAACTGTTAAACATTTCTTAGCACTGATATTACCAATCTACTACTATTAGCTAGTATTAATTTATACTATCAGCTTGGTCTAAAAATACGTACTTCCATGCTTAAGCAAATATAGTCAAAGGAAAAGTCTTCAACACATCACTTCCTCATAATAAATTCGTAAACCACTTCATTTTTTTTTTTAATTGCAACTACTCTAATCACTTCTCCATTTACTTCTGTGGATTTATTTTCTCTGCAGACCTAGTAAACCTGATGCCTTGATGATGCTGTTGATATTTTTTAATGGTCTCTTCAAGATACAAAATATATGTACATGTAAATGTGAACACCCTATTCTCCTAAAAGAATCTCATCTATGAGAAAAGATCTCGATAGATCTAGAGAATAACACATGAATATATGTATTAATATGTTTATGTACCTACTTTGGTACATAAATTGAAACTGATACTAGCAAATTAAATATGGCTGGGACTGTTACACGGCTGACATACTAAGAACCATTATCCTCCAAAACAAGGAACTGCTTTTAAATGGTAGATTGGAAATGGTAGATAAATTATGCCAGCTCCCAAATAATGTCCAGGAGTTGCTTGGATGAAAACCTGTGTCTGGGAATAATTTTAATTAATTAAAGTTACAGTGGAATGAGATCCAAGTGAACATTTGCAGGCGGCGTCCAATTTTCTGGCACAGATACAGCCTAGGTGAACCAGCACTTGCACAGAGGGTACCTAAACTCTTAGTATGATCAAGGAAGAATAATTCGGTTGCTCTGATGTTGTTGGAAGGACAGAACCTGTCTTCCTAAATTAGGCAACAAAATCAAATAGACTAACTCTATCTAATTATCTAACAATTTATGTAATCTATATTATAAATAATGAAAACAAAGTAGACCTAATGAGCACACATCTGCTTATGATGTTTAAGAAATCGAAAACTAAACAGCAGGGGGGAAAAAAAAAAAGAAAAAAAACATTTTATTAATACAAATGACCTAGAAGTCATAACGTGAAAAGGCATGGAAAGACAAGCAAAACCCCCTGATTACAAAATACATAAACAAAGCCTGCTAAAGTTAATCCACAAGGTTAACTACCATTATGACTCTGGTTCATCAATATATTCTGCTAAGATTGTGTTCCCTTAGCTGAACGAAAAGCTTACAGAAAAAATGTGGTTATGTCTGTGGGTTCTCAATAACTGAAACGGTGCTTTGGAGAGTGCTAGCTCATGCACTATTTTTACTTTATATCTTAACAGAAGTAATGAAAAAGCAGTGAGAAACAAACATGGATTTATACATGCTAATTGTGATATCGTTCAGTCTTATCACTTCAAAATTTAATCTTTGAGATGTCACAAATTTTGTTCTGCTTGACTCAGGAAGTCACTGCAAAGGATTATTTAATGCTGAAATGAAGTATAACAAAGCCTTCAATTTCACAACTGGATGATTTTACGCACATGCTGCAGTCATCATCACCCCATAGTACTGTCTTACAATGATAATACTACTGTTATGTTTTTATGTTTTCTTTTTCTTTCTTTTTTTTTTTTTTTACCAGACTAATGATTTTTATTGACAAACTTTACAATGATACTATTGATAAAATGTATTTAAAATAACAGACATAATATATGTTCTCGTTTCATCACTTGTCACCTGAATTTTTTTCATCTTCTTCTATATTTAGATCTTTTATTCATATTCTTTTTCAGTGAGGGTTTGGATTTTTTTGTTGTTGTTGTTTACTTTGTGAATCAGCTTGCAAAGGGGCTCCCAACCCTTAGTTGAAATTTATGCTATTTTTTATAAAAATATGGATAGTTAAATCTTGCATTTGGGAAAAAAAAAAGAAATAATCTTAAATTCTTACAAGCCCACTTATTTTGGAGGAGAAACTGGGAACGAAAAGGGCTAACATTAGATTTCACCTTGCCTAACTCCAGCATCTAAAATATAAGATAAGCTTGTCTTCTAGTAGTTTTGCATAATAAGTACAGCTATATACAAGGGGCAATTTTAGAGAAGGTGGAGGTACTTAAAGTTTTGCTTCAGTCTTCACTGGTGAAGGTTTTTTTTACCAGGGCATGTAGTGATAGGACAAGATGCAATGGCTTTGAAATGGAAGAGTGTAGATCCTGCCGTGGCAAGGGGTTGGGCTCTATGATCTCTCACAGTCTCTTCCAATCCCTAAAATTCTGTGATTCTGTGATATAGGTTAGAGATTGGGAATCAATTCTTTAGTGTGAGGGTGTCAAGACACTGGAAGAGGTTGCCCAGGGAGGTTGTGGATGCCCCCTCCCTGCAAGTGTTCAAGGCCAGGTTGGATGGGTCTTTGAGCAACCTGGTGTAGTGGAAGATATTCCTGCCTATGGCAGGGGGTTGAAACTAGGTGATCCTTAAGGGTCCTTCCAACCCAAACTGTTCTACGGTTCTATGATTCTGTCATCTACTTTAAAACTGAACTAATTACTAGCTGGAAATGTCTTTATTCCACTTGGAAAGTAGCTCACTGAATATTTCAGAGTCCAAGAGTCTCCGAGTCTTCACTTTGAGTTGTCAGATCTGAAAAACAAACATAAATCAGAACTTCAGTTTTCATTTTACAGTTGTGTGGGATACAAAACACCTTCTTATGTCAGAGTAAGAAACCTTTAATTGCATTATTTATTTATTTGTTTGTTGATTTTCAGAGAAGCTTCGATAGTGAGAAGAAAAAAAATCAGTCTTCTTAGACTTCCAGTTTTCTGATTTGAATGTTATCACTAACACATTTTACATTTTTGTGTGTGTGTGTCTTATGAGCAATTTGCTCGAATCAGTATATGCTCTATGATAGGCAGGCATAGATTCCAAATCATTATCTCCCAACCTATGTCTTCTATACATATTTCGTGGAAAAGGCTGTAGCACTGACGGTTTAGTTGTGCACATTTAACATGCAAGGACATTAAACTGCTTTTAGTACACCCAAGGCAGATTTTCTCCAGTACAGAGTTCTATTCTTCATTCTTTAGGTGTCCTTAAAACTTCAGCAAAATGTAAAAAAGAAATGGGTTAATACAGAGTAATAGCAACAAGTCTTTTCTATAGAATCCTTGTCTTTTAGAGATACAGGATTCATGTAATAGATCAGTCTCTTTTTGCTCCCACACAATCAATTGTGTGATTGAATTATGGATGCTAACTTAATGAATACTGAGTGTAGAAGAACTTAGGAAATAAATAAATAAATAAAATTAATATGATATACTTAGTTGGAGTAGATTTTCTCTAAAGACAAGAAAATCTGCTACATTGTTCATTTAATAGAGGAGAAATCCAACATATAAAGCTGGTGAAAATAATCTTACATATGTGAATTCATTGTATTGAAATTTTTTATTTTTTTATTTTTACTTGCCCCATTGTAGGCACATATTCCACTATCCTGATAAAGCAATAAACAGTAATAAATAGTAATAAAAAAACCCCTCATATGGGTCTGGTATTAGGATTAGTGTTTCTCATAAACTACAGTTTTAACTTTCATAAACACACAAACTTCACTAAAAATACAGTAACTATTTTTTCTTCATTCAGAGGGTGTTTTTTTTCTTAATTACTAATGGTTTCAGATGGTTTTTTTATAAATGTAAAACATATTTTTGTTCTTCATGAAATACAAGAATGTAAGTTCACACTTATTTCTTTGGTTTGTTTGTTGTTTTTATTTTTTTATCCTGTGCTTACTCCACCATTTGTACTGAGTAAATGGAGGGTCAATTGTGAAAACTGACTCACTTAATGGAATGTGAACTCACATGTAGACACTACAGTGTCAGCAAATGTTGTTGCATACTCCAGCCGATTTAGTGTCTGGCACTCAAAGTAGCAACATTTTACTGAAGTACTGTAATAGCAACTTTGTTAACTACCCACAACCGTCACAAATATTTTCAATCAATATTTTATTTCATGAAGCCAAGCTGTGTAAAACTTCCATTACAGAAAGCAAGTCCATGCAAAACAAGATTGTGTCATGTTTCATTTGTGAATGCAAAACTCATCTTGGTTCTCTGGCAATATACTGAGTACAGGGTAGTAATGTATACCTCTTCCTTCTGCTGAATTTATTTAATTTTTTCCAAGTTCTTGAAAATTAAATGACATTGCCCACCAAGTCGGCTGTTATTTTCTAGCTCATCTTGTGCTTTTGACAAATACATTTTATTCCTTTCTAAAGCTTTCAGTGACAAGGTAGAACTACATCTAAGTAAGGGTGAAAGGGGCACACACAAATGAAAAAAAAAAAATCTAGTCATACAGGAGAAACGTGCCGTTCCCCTTCTTCTTTTGAAATATTATATTCTGACGGTGCTATCTGATTGTGCTTAACTATATTTTATTAGGTATTATTTTTGAGATAGAAGATGAAAAAAGGAAAAGCTGCAAATATTTTGAGGAGCTTAGAAAACTGGACAAAAAGCAGGCTAGAATCTGGAGAAGGATTTTTTCTCATTTGCTCCTTTAGAGAGAGAATGGATAGAATCTTTGAAGATGCTCATGACGAAATACAATTAGGAAAATAGTTAGCAGATGCCCAAATAAAAAATGAATCCACTTCCACAAAGGCAGAAATCTTTCTCTAGGTGTTGCATTAAAGCGAGTAAAGAAAATTGGCAGAAAATAAACTCCCCTTGCAATACAGCTGACCCTCAGATATTAGAGAAGCTGCGGGTGGCTGGGCTTAGATAGACAATTCACCTTTACTAGGCTGGAAAGGAAGGGTCCAAATGCACTACTGATGCCACACTAGTAAAGAATTATTGCAGGCCTGCACTGGAATTCAGCTGTTTTTAAAAGAAGTTCCTTACCACAAGATTAAGGAATAATTTTATTTATTTAAGCAACTGTATAAAAGCTCTTTTGCATTGCCAGTGATAGATTCCTGTCTGCAAAAAGGAAGCATGTGCAAAATACCTAGGCTGTGGATCCTGGAGGCAAAACCACGGATGTAGAGATTTATGCTATTAAGAGTCTTTACAGATATAACTGAGAAAGGGTAAGGAATGTGAGAAGAAATGTATTGTAAAAAAAGTTACAAAAATACTTCTGGAATTTTTAAAAAATAATATTACTTATCCACATCAAGGGGTGAGTAGCTGGACAAAGTACCTGGATATGGTGCTTGAAACACCTTTGTAAATACTCATTGAATTTATGCCACTGTTAACGCAGTCTGAAGTACTGAACCATTACAGAGGTTCAGCAGGGCCTTAATTATATCCTCTTAACTTTTTCTCTGCCTCTTTTTGACTTTTGCTCCAAAATCTCTTGCTCCTGAGAGAAACTAGGAAATTCTCTGTATTAATTAAAAGAGTTTGAAATGGATTAGAATATGCATATTTGATTCTTCTTTTTTTGAGACACTTGAAGGATTAGGATAATTTCAGCTTTAGGCATGGTCTTATTGTAACTTAAATTTGAAAACTATAAAGATTGAACTATCTTGGAGACTTTCTCCTGCTCAGAAGTGGACACCTAATTCAGTTAGCAGCCCATGCACAGAGGAATAAGGATTTCTGAAACTTCTGGACATACAGGGGCAGCTGAATAACTGTCTTCTATGACATAATTACTATAATTTTAAAGATGGAGTTGTCAAAAATAGTAAATAAATAGCGTCTCTGTTTCTACTAGTAGTATAAATGGTTATTAACTAACTCAGGTCTAGACTTCTGTGGTTTAAATATCTAAAGTCAGATAAGTCCTAACTCTCATGGCCAAAACAAATGCTGGTTTTACAATATATTGAGAGAAAAACAGGAGTACAAATGGTATCATTTCCAAAGTACTACCACTTAGTGACGCTCGTTATTGAGTTTGCTTTTGGTTTTTCTGTTCCTCAGAGCTAGAGTTCAAATTGTCCACAGTCATCCACAGCAAAATGTTGCTACCTTTTGAATGATTTAGATTTTTTCTATTCTATAAGTACATATTGACTAAATGATATATATCTTTGTTCTCATAACTAATTCTGTAGGAACTGGGACAATAATAAGAAAATCCATCCATTGTGAAATAGTGTGAACAAAAGTTACAAAGAGATAATAATTCAGTAAACTTTAATAACTCTTCTTATTTATCATAGAATAAATTTGTTGTGTTTTATTTTATTTTGTTTTTTTGAAAGAAAAGCAAGAAAGATATATATATATCTAAACAAATGTAAAAAATATTGAGATGAAATTTTAATGAAAAAAATAATGATTTGGGGGAGAAATCAGCGAACCCAAGAGAGTTTATGGCAGGATTTTCTGCTACCCAGTTCTTTTAAGTTTTTCCAAAATATATATATATCAAAGGGACCTGCTTTTTATCTCCTTTTTGGAGGTAGAAAACTTGTATTTCACTGTCAAAAATATTGCCAATAATATTACATTTGTATAATGTAGTTCAAGTCCCAGTACATTAGTAATATAGTGCATATGTTAAATTCCCAGAAATAATTCCCAGTAGCTTTTCTGGATTTACTAGTTCCCTCTGAATCATTTATTAATGTTGATTAATCCAAATAATGTGACCAGACAGTGGATACAAGGACATTATCAGATACTACCTGTGTGTAGCCTGTTGTGACTTAATCAAGAATGAACATCTGGTAGGCCAAATGTGTAAGTCTGCTGTAAGTATTATCAAACTCAGAGATAATCCCAAGGGAAGCAGAAGAGACACCTCTTAGGCTTTTCTAACCTAGGATTTGTAAATAAACATTAATTAGTTAGAATCTAATATCTTGATCTGTTTTATACTAAAATCAACAGTAACATTCTAGATTTCCATTAATTTTAGAGCTTTGTGTCTATTTAAAGTAATTTGTTACTATTTTGTATTCTAAAGAACTAAAATGTCGCTTGTTTTGTATAATTATCTCCAGTTTCTTTAATCTAACAAAGAAGAGTAGAGCTTTTAAAGTGACAACACAGAGAAAGCAAAACTAAATTACTGATAGGGGACCAAAATGAAACTTGTATTACAAAAACTCCAATATACTCAGTGGGACATAAATATCAGGATTAAATTTTTAGAGGAAATATAAAATCATCTCCCCTCTATGGGATCAAGTGTCCACAGAAATCTAAGTAGTAAAAGTTCAAATAATGCTGGAAGCAGGACTCAGGCAGGAAACTTTTCCTCATTTGGGGCCAGTCATAGTAATTGCAGACTGTGCCAATGACTTGTTATGTAAGGGGGGAGATGTGCAACTGAGGTCACAGTTTTACTTGTCCCTAAAATACGGCTCAGACTTGGCCACACAAGATAAGGAGGGAGTCCTATGTCTGAGGAGGGAATCTAGCTGCCAATAGAAGGGATTGTCCTGGTTTTTCTGTCCCAGTCTTTCAGGCAGAATACTCCCCAAACAAGAAATCAATTCAGGGACAAAAATCAGTAGAACAGGAATCTGTGACTGGATGGGAGGGAAAGAAGAAGACAGGGACACAGGCTTCAGCATCAGTTCAGCAGATCATCTAATCACAGTCAAGCTTTCACACAGACCTGAGGAAGGGCATGCAGCTTACACCTTGACTTGGTTTTGTTTTGTGTTGTGTTGGGTTTTTTTGATTTTGTGTGTTTGTGTGTTTTGTTTAATTATTATTTCCTATGGGAACACCTAACCCATGAAAAAAGTTAGGAATCAGAAAATACAGACAAGAAGAAAGATCCTTCTTTCTTTGTTTCATACCAAGATCTTTACAGATCTAAGCTCCAAACCATAGAATAAGGTGCCCTTCTGAACACATGCCCTTCTGAATACATGTATGGGAGTCTGCTCCCACAGAGAGGAAGGGTGGGTTTAACTGGGAGAGAATGAAAGAGAAAGAACAACTGAACCTATAAATAGAAAGTGGGACACTGAGAAGGAATAAAACAGCCAGCAGACTACAAGGAGAGCAGGTAGATAGGATGAATTTTCCTTAAGGTAATAATTAGGACTGGAAGAGGTAGCTGTGAGAGACAAAAACTCATAAGAATTTTTTAGAGCACTGTCCATCAGGTCTTTTGGTATATTCATCCGTGATCTTTTTTGAATATTTATAAGTACTTTCTCACAGAAAGACATGAACACACACAACCCCTCTTTCCCCCCCAAAAAACCCAAACCAACCCAAACCTAAACAAAACAAAACAACAAAACAAAACAATGCAACAACACAACAAAACAACAAAACCCAAACAAAATTACAAAAAAAAAAAAAAAAAATTACTCAAATCTGCTATATTTTATTAACAAAGGATTTAATCCTAGAATTATTTTTTTAAAAAATATAACACCATATAGTGTTAATTTCCCTATTTCCCTGCATGCTTGGGCTCCCAGGTACAGACAGCAGCCTAAAACCCACTTGTTCAGGAAGCTGATATGAAATCTTTCTGTCATGTTCTGTCAAATTTCCCTGTTGTTGTACTGCAAATGACTTCTTTCTGTATTCCATGTCTTATCCACACAAAATATGCCAGTTATGCTGAATTGTACAATTTGTTTTCAGTGGAAGACTGGTATTTGGAAGAAACCAGAGAGAGTCAAAAAGTCTTTGTTTGAATATTCTCAAACTAACTTAGTACCAAAACTCCAAAAGTGAAAGGTGATACACTCCCTCATTTAACTAGATATTTTTATAAATAACTATGTCTCATTAAAAATTGAAGGTTAAACCAACGCAGAACAATTTCTCAAATGTATTTGTTATGATGTTAGAATGAGTCAGTTGTTGGCAGTTGCTCTCACTTTGTATGAAAAGACTGGAAAAACACAATATGTGAATATACACAATGTGTATATTCACATATTGAATACCACTGCCCAGTAAAATTAATTATTGCTGGATAAGCAGACACACTAGTAACTTTAGTTTACCATTAAAGAATATTTTAGATAGAGAATAGTTGTATTCATTGTTTCAAAGATTGCATCTTGCTGTTTAGTAAAATATTAAATCTGCAATAGAACTTTTTGGTAACTGATAAAATTTACATATTTTGGGAAAAACTCCCACCCATTCTTAAATGTTACTCTCTCTTTTTTTCCTATTAAAGTATCACATTTTTTCACTCTTACTTGTGACTGATGCACATGATTTCTTTTCTGAAATTGTGCACTATCTGTGCACAGGTAGCCAGCAATAGGTCACGTTACACCATCCTGTTAATACAGTCAGTCTTTTTTACAAGCAATAAGTTTTGTTTCTTATTGATCTAGCTTTGAAATAATAGCTATATCGGTACCAGTTTTAATATATTCATGTTAGAATGCATGAATAGCATAAATAAAAGATACTTCTTTTTCTATCAGTATCTTACTCAGCTACTTTTAAAACTGCATGCCCCCCAAAATTGACAATTAATAAATACATACTTTATTAATCACTCATTAATTTCTAGAACAATGCACCTATGAATCTCTGTAAGGATTGCATATCTGCAAGTGGGAGTTTGCGGACTTTAAACAGATCACAGACAATTTTATGATATGATGACCAATTAAAACTTGTTTTGGGAATTCACTTCACTTTGCTTTATTATTTTCATATTCTTATTTTTTCATAGTTGATTGATATTTCTGTGAGAAAAGGATAAAGGAATACATCTTTTGAAGACATTTACTGCATAGACAGCACAGTGGGAATCATTGTACAGTCATTAAAAATACAAAAATATCTTCCTTGTCAAAGGATGCTTTCTCTGAGTGCCAGTGAACCTATCATGGCTTCAATATCTGGTTCTTCAGTTAGCAGGGAGGAAGCACAACAGATCATAATGTGACATTCCCCTGAGGGACCTAAGTGTGTAAAAGGCTTTCACTCTCTGCAGTAGCAGATCAGGCTTTTTTAAATGTTGTTAAGGCCATAACCCTGACAAAAAACTTCATTTTTCTTTTCTTGGTCAAATTTCAGAGCAGAATGACCCAATGCAATCTGTGGAAAAGTATAGTTCAGGCAAGGAAATAAATTCAAAAGACTTTTTAGGTTGTGACATCTAATCTAGAAGACAGAGTTCAATTGGTTCCTAGCTACAAACTATCACCTGATGCACTTGCAATTATATATATCTGTATATATGTATATTTATTTAAAAAAAGGAAAAAACAAAAAAATCCCAAACTTTTAGTGTCTAGGCAGGTAATGAGGACAGATTTGTCTTAAAATGAAATCTCAGAATACCAAATAACATGATGTCAGCAAAACTCAGGTTCTGTATACTGCATCAAGATCATAACAAATAGCATGAGACACCTTGTTATATCCTTCATTTCTTCAGGTGTTAAATGTCATGTTTTAAGAGGCGCTCTATAGCTTTTCATACCAGAAAAATGTCTCTTGTATAAAGACTCTATTAAAACCTCTAATCAATCTTTCCCATATTATCCTTGAAGATTTTAACACACACACATATACATATTGACTTGACTATATGAGAACAATGAGTTTGAAGAAAACCAATATTGAAGGAATTAAATGAAAATGTTCATTAAAAATCATTCATGCTATAAAAAACACTATGAGTTTGGGTGAAGTGACATTACTTTGTCTATCTAAAACATATATTATGTTGCATGATTCTTACCTGCCGTAATTCTTTAAATTGAAACATCATGTTTTATTTCTAATTAACTGGATAATAATTTCTACAACTTCATATTGTAGACATCTTACAGTATTGCATTTCTTACTCTGGAAAGAAAATTATCCTGAAAAATAATATCTTTTTGTTACAATGCTTTGTTTTATTATAGATCTTTTATATGTTTCATGTCATACTGATCTCCCCAGTCTAAGAAACAGCAATTTTGAGTGTTATTTAGAATGTTGCTTTTACCCTTTCAGTGCCAGTTCTGATGTTACATTGTGGCAATATAAACTTTTCCCTAAGGACAAGCCTGAACATAAATGCCTGGTATCATTTAAGATGCCCTGGAATGAATACATCCTTTGACCTTTATCTGGAATGACAGTAAGGATGAATGTTTCCAAAATCTTGTGTAAGATTTTGTGGGTGTTTCAGATAGATAACTTTGTGCCTGATCGTGCAATAGATGTCACTTGTTTGGGCAACTGAACTGAATTCAAGATTAAATATGCAGCTGACACCTCCATTATAGATCTACACGTATTGCATAATTACAGTAACATCTAAGATTTTACAGGGCACTTCATGTTAGCCTTATTTTAGAATTGCACCAACTGCAAATGTTACAAATTCATGTGACATTAAACTCCATAGTTTTCACTTAATTTTTTCCTTCCTCCATCCAGATCTCTTTTGGGTGAATGTTTCTACCTGTGTAGAATTTTGAAGATAATGGATCACAAGTTATCTGACAGAATTCACAGAATTCACACACGCTCCTAAAATCCTACGGTTTATCTAACTTGTTTAGGTTAGATATTAGGAAGAAATTCTTAACTGAGTGTGGTGAGACACCGGAACAGATTGCCAAGGGACTTGAAATAGCCATTCTATGTTTGTGTTTTTTTTTTTTTTTTTTTTGTTTGGTTGGTTGTTTTTGAGTTTTTTTATTTGTTTTTTGGGGGGTTTTTTGTTTGGTTATATTTTGTTTTGTGGGGTTTTTTGGTTTGGTTTGGTTTTTTTCTTTGGTTTGGTTTTGTTAGGGTTGTTTTTTTCAAGATGTCTTTGAATAAATCTCACTGAACTTGAGAATTTACAAAGTATACCATTATTCTTTTGCAGTAGAAAATAAACATTAGTTTCTAGAAAGACTATTGAACTAAAATAAAGCCAGAAAATTATCTACAGTTACCGCACATAACCCTCCTGGATCAATAAAAAGATTTCTACGTTATTGAATTTTTACTATGCAGAAGCAATTTATTTACAACCTGAATTTTCAAGAAATACAGACATCAGTATAAACTGTTATATATGAGATTAAAAAGTTTAAAGATTAACAAGAGCCAAAAAGGACAGGATGAAAAGCACAGCTTGCTGAAGTCTCAATAAAATTCTTGTATCCTTTCTCTGGAGTTTAAGCTAAACATGTCTCCCTGTGTTTCTCTTCCACAAATGTTTCTAAAAATATAAACGAGTCTCAAAGGTTTTCAGTCTTGTGTGAGATAAATTACATGAAACTGTATGTGTGATCTCAAATACTGAACATTTAGTTTTATGTAATTTCTTTAAATTTTTCCATTGTTTTCAAAACTCTTTAGAAGGCAAGATCTCTTGCTCTATGTGTACATTTTGCTTTCTTATTATTAATAGGTGTTTATTTTTCCTTTTTCTCAGGAGGCATTTTAATTAACTGACAATTAACATTTCTCTAGGTAGTTTATTCCTGGGTCTTGGTAGTTTCACCATCTATGCTGTATAAATGCAAGTTCAGTCCTTTCAAGTCAGTAAGCATTTTGTTCTAAAATATGATCTTGATGTTGCTCATAGTATACCCCAGGCATAGATCCTACTTTGAAATGTAGGTGAACCTTAGCTGGGACTTGGCTCCATCCAACCTTCAAAGCTGTTGTGCACAGTTATAGCAAACTTTGAACCCCAAAACTTTCTTATATATTGTTATGCTTCTCTTTCAAGTTAGAGAAACACCACTCTTACACTTGTCACTCTGGTGACAAAAACCAGTCCCATGGTTTAAGATACTGTGAAATCTAAAAAGAAGAAAATTTCTGGAGCCACAGAGGACTCAAAGAGACTCAGGACCAAGTGCTATGGACACAACCAGGTTGCTTGAGAAAAGGTTTGGTGTGAGCTATCTGGTCACTAGTCCAGTCAGTCTGCTCAAGCTGACCCTCCAGGTCAGTGATCAGCTCCCAATAGAATATAAATGAGACATTAGAAAAATACCCAAAGCACCCCAGAAACACACTTCTGTTTTCCTTTCCCTTTTTCTTCCACTACTCAAATATGGAATATTTTTCTGTGATGCTTTTTAAAGTAAGGTAAGTGGAAAAATATGGGAAAAAATAAATAGGGTCAAGGACTCTCCAGAGAACCCCAGAGAACAATTAACAAAGGTTAATGATATAAGAGAAGAGAATCAAAGAAAAGAGATTCAAATCAAGCTACCTGCTAAGAAAATAATTATATTGAAGTAAGCTAGAAATTCAATATTTCTCACTACATGAGTAAAAATCAGGTTGACAGACACTGACCTTCTATGTCCCCAAAGAAAGATTTTATTTATTTTTTTTAAGGGAAAAAAGAAAAAGAAAAAAAAAAAGACATTCACTATGTTCCCTTATCAGATAACAGAGAAGTAAGAAGCAACTTCAGTTCTAGTAGAACTGGAAGTTAAGACAGAAGGATGAGGACTCTTTGAAGTACTTTTTTGGCTTTGTGTGATTTAAAGTTTTATGAGTAGCAGAGGAGGATACTGAAATTTTTAGTTGGCTGTTAAGGACGTGTGGAATTTAACCTGACCTACCATAGAAGAGAACTCACAGGAAAAAGGAGCTGAGAGAAGACAAAACCACAGGTGAAGCCAGGGGAACAAAGATAAAAGATAGATTAACAAAAGCTGTATAAGTTGATTTTATAGAACTGTCTCCATAGTATTTGAAAGAGGCTGTTTGAGAAGTTATACCAAAAATCTAAAACTAGGTTCTTTTTCTGAATTACCTTCTGGAGTTGCCTGTCACTTGCAAATAACTATAAGTGATAGAATAGAAGATAGTGCTTTTTGGCTATAGTTCACAATTAGAATGAAATGAAGTTTCCCAAGTAGAAGAGAAATAAAAAAAAAAAAAAAAAAAAAAATTAAAATTCAGACAGTGTTTAAAAGGCAGGTGGAATTAAACCTGATCTAAAATTATGCTCTTGTTCTTAAAAGTAAAGAAACATACAGAACAAATAATATTTTTTTTTTCTGAATTTAAAAGACATTGAGAGTTTTTGTTCATTATGCTTTCTTTTTTCTCTCAAAAATTTTAAATCTTTAAAAATTAAGTAATCATGGAATCATAGAATCATAGAATGGTAGGTGTTGGAAGGGAACTCTGGAGATCATAGAGACCAACCCTCCTGCCAAAGCAGGATCACTTAGGGCAGGTCATAGAGGTCCTGTATCCAGACAGTTCTAGATAGTCTCTAGAGAATGAGACCCCACAAACTCTTTGTGCAAAATGTTCCAGTGCTCTGTCTCTTATAGTAAAAAAGTTTTTTTTCCTCATGTCGAGGTGGAACGTCCTGTGTTCCAGTTTGTGTCCATTTCCCTCGCCCTATCATAGGGCACCGAGGGCACCACTGAAAAGAGACTGCCCCCTTCTTCCTGACACCCACCCTTCAAATATTTATAAACATTAATAAGACCCCCTCTCAGTCTTCTCTTCTCGACTAAACAGCCCTGGGTCTCTCAGCCTTTCCTCGTATGACAGATATCCCTGTCCCCTGGTCATCCTCATAGCTCTCAGTGGGACTCTCTCTGCTTCTTGAACTGGGGAGTCGCACAATACTCCAGATGTAGTCACACTAGAGTAGAGTAGAGTAGAGTAGAGTAGAGTAGAGTAGAGTAGAGTAGAGTAGAGTAGACTGGGAGGAGAACCTCCATGGATCTGCAGGACACAGTATTTTTGATGCACTTCAGAATACCATTGGCCTTCTTGGCCACAAGGGCACATTACTGTCCCATGGTTAACTTACTGTCCATGAGTACTCCAAGGTCCTTCTCCATGGACATGCTTTCCAGCAGTTCAACCCCTAGCCTGTACTGGTCCATGGTATTATAACTGCCCAGGTAACAAATAGTATTGAATGGAAAAGAGATTAAACTATTGTGAAAATAATTATCCTATATAGTATATAGGATTATATATATATCCTATGACAATTATAGCTTACATAACTAGGAGTGGTATAAACATTCCTCTGAAGCTTCACAATTCTTTTGCTAATACTGTTATTTTTCTTTAAAAAGGAACATGTCATTCCCAAAACAGTTACATAACACACACAGGCAGGAAGTGTATGTTGTACATCTACTTGTCCTGATATAAGCTTCATAAAGGTCCTTATGTGTACAATTAGAGACTACCTACAAGATAAGAAGCATTTTAACCTTTAACTGTGATTAAACTCAGTTAATTTAAATTGATTGATGACTGTCAAGCAAGCTCAGGGGACAAGTTAATCTAAGAATGTGAACTTGTGCTTATGTGAGACTGTGTTTATATATGCATTTTTAAATATGCATGTGTTTATACACATATTCATGCATACACTCGCACACAATTATTATTCTACTTTACTGAGTTACATAAAGCCTCCTGGCTTTTTAATTGATAAGGTTTAGGAAAAAGGATATTTTGTGATTTATATCCTCTTTCAAGTAGCCCTAATTTTTAACCATTTGGAAGTGGAACCTTTTGAAAGAAATCATCATCTACTAAGTAGCAGACTACTAATTTCAAGGACTTTGCTAGCATCTGTTTTCTACAGTATCAAATAGTTAAAAAATGGCATTGTTGTACAGAAATGAATAGTTACATCTCTGTGTACCTTCTTACACTATTGCATAATACATAAGATCAAATTCTCAGAGGTATCATGGAATGTTTTTACTTCCTTTGAGATATGTTGATTATTAAATATTATCAATATACAGGCTATCACAGGGTGGTACATATGAGAGGCAACTGGAGGCAGATTAAAGAGAATCAAAATGAACCTACTCCATCAGAATGTCCTGCTGTGAAAATAATGAAAGAGGATCAGTTTCTTCCCAACACCCTGAAAATTACAAGGCATAAAACAAATAAAAAGCTAATATGTATTGAGAAGAAGTAATTTGAGTTTTATTACTTTTATCATTTTTTTTAGGATACAAAACTTGTAGCAGAAGTGAGTGAGATGAAGTAGCTGGGATTTAAATGAAGAAAAAATGCTATCTTTGCAAATCATGCCTGGAAATTAGTGAAAAAGGGGCATGAATACTAATAAAAGAATTAAGATATTTGTGATGTTCTGATCTCTGGACTGAACTGTACCTGTAAAAGATCTGCTATATTCTCCATAAATCCATAATGAGATTTTTAAGATGTTAACATGCATGCAAATGTAGGGAGAAACCTTATGAAGTTCAATGCAGACAGGTGCACTCCATCTTGGGAAGAACCCCATGTATCAGCAGAGGTTAGGGGTTGACATGATGGAAAACATCTCTGGGAAAAGAGACCTGGGAGTAATGGTGGACAACAGGCTGACCATGAGCCAGCAATGCTCCCTCGTGGCCAAGAGGGTCAATGCCATCCTGGATGCGTTAGGAAGAGCGGTCAAAAGGTCAAAGGAAGTTATCCTCACCCTCTACTCTGCCCTAGTAAGGTCCCATCTAGAGTACTGTGTGCACTTCTGGGCTCACCAGTTCAAGACAGACAAGGAACTACTGGAGAGACTCCAGCACAAGGCTACAAAGATGATTAAAGGGCTGCAACATCTTCCCTATGAGGAAAGGGTGAGAGAGCTTGGGCTGTTTAGTTTAGAGAAGAAAAGGATGAATGGGATTAATGTTTATAAATATCTAAAGGGTGGATGCCAGCAGGATGAGTTCAGGAAACCTGGAAAAATTCTGAGTAGGAATACCAATGGTGCCTTAAGTATTTGCATTTCCTGATACAAACAGGAAATTCATGCTTAAAAAATTTGAGAATCATGCCTTTTTGCTCGTTTGCTTTTTTGTTTTTGTTTTGGGCTTTTTTTGTTTGCTTTTGTTTCTGTTTTTGTTTTACCTTACAGTTCATAACTCCCTCTTCTTCTCATCCCTGATAAAATTGACCTAAACTTGGATAAGTAGAGTCTTCTTTTTCAATTATGCGTACAACCTTGGAGAAGTTAGAATTTTATCACCTGTAATGATAGTCATCAATTATGTATGTGTGAACCAGATTTTCTAGGAAGATAGGATTACAGAACTTGATGGAAAAAACTGAGTTTAAACCTATTCCTCAACCTCTCTCCCTCTCTAGCAGATATAACATGAACACTGGTTTTGATTGCTAATTTAAATGTAACAATTAAATTAGTACAAATGGTACCCATTTGGTCCAAATAAGTTGTTTGTATATTTTCTGGAAAAAAACCTAAAATATCAATTATTTCATTATTTTATACTTCTAAATAGATTGCTTAAGTTCTAAGCAGAACGGATAAAGGTTATTTTTTTACTTGAGTTTCAAAATAGCTCTCACAGGTAATGGAATTGCTTATGTGTAACTGTACAAAAATGCAGAGAAAAGCAAGCTCATTTTTGAAGGCTTTTCCCCCTCAGATAGTTGCTATTTATCAAAGAGAAAATCAACCTATTCTATTACTGTGATAAAAATAAATTCACAAAATTTATTATTGCAATGTTAGTGAAAGCAATTTTTGCTGACAGCATCTAAATACAGCTGCAGCCTGAACTAGATTTTTCAAAAAAGAACTATGAAATAACATTTTAGTCAAGAGATCTGGACTATTTTCTTCATATGTTAGGCATGATTGCATTGAAGAGAATTTTTTTAGCCCTAGAATACAAAATTTCTTTTTGAGTTATACTAGCAATACTTACTCAAGCTGAATTAACTTTTGGTGGGTGAGCTATTCACTGAAACATTCATTGTCAATTTCAATTGTAGTCAAGGGAAAGAGAAGAAAGAATTAGCTTACAAAAGGGAAAAATTAAATGAAAAAAAAATATTTTCATGTATAGCAATTTTCATTAGATAGTTAAATTAATAAAATATTTAATTTCAAACATAGCAAAACATTTTGGTAAACCAACAAAAGACATTTTCATTTTAGATGGATGACAAAACTCTAAATGTTACCATTATTCCAGTTCTGGATATGTGCTTTGTTTGAACCTCCTGGGTAATTGTCATTACTCCTGAGTACCACACAGAGAATTAAAGAGGTTAACCATGTCCCTGGGGTTGTTAAAAAAGGTTAACCTTGCCCGTACCCACCAAGTAACCACCCATACCCATGAACCTTAAGCTAATCAGCCAAGAGAGACAAAACAGTCAGGCATTTTTCTCCGTGCTTCTCTCCCATCTCCAGGATCTACTTCCACTTCTGAGAGCTTTCCTGCAGCTTGGACCTTCCCCTTCTTTCTAGACCCCTTCCTTCTTTCCACAACTACTTTTTTGTTTCAGAAATCCTTTTTTTTTTTTTTTAAACACTTCTTTCTGAAACATCTGGTCCCTGGTTTTCGCTGTCAAAACAGACTGAGAAAACAAATGTGTGATCAGCTTTATACTTTCTAGTTTCATCTGCTATCTCTTCATTAAATGCAGGATCCAGAGTACATCACCTCTGTTTAGTTCAGGTGTTTTCAAAATTTACAGCCAGTCCACACCAGGACCAGCTAGCAAATATCACTTGATAGTTCAGAAATTCAGTTTTGTACATTTAATCACAAACACACAGATATACAGTTAAATGTCACACCTTCACATTCACAATTAAAAGGTTTTAGTATTATTATTTTATTTAGAATCATAGAATCATAGACTCATAGAATCCTAGGGGTTGGAAGGGACCTCGAAAGATCATCTAGTCCAACCCCCCCTGCCAGAGCAGGGCCACCTAGAGCACATCGCACAGGAACGTGTCCAGGCTGGTTTTGAATGTCTCCAGTGAAGGAGACTCCACAACCCCCCTGGGCAGCCTGTTCCAGGGCTCTGTCACCCTTACAGTAAAAAATTTTTTTCTAATATTCAATTTGAACCTCCTATGCTCCAATTTGTACCCATTACCCCTTGTCCTATCGCTGGTCACCACTGAGAAAAGCCTAACTCCATCTCCCTGACACTCACCCCTTACATATTTGAAAACATTGATGAGGTCACCCCTCAGTCTCCTTTTCTCCAAACTAAAGAGACCCAGCTCCCTCAGCCTTTCCTCATAAGGGAGATGTTCCATTCCCTTAATCATCTTAGTGGCTCTGCGCTGGACTCTTTCAAGCACTTCCCTGTCCTTCTGGAACTGAGGGGCCCAGAACTGGACACAATACTCCAGGTGCGGCCTCACCAACGCAGAATAGAGGGGGAGGAGAACCTCTCTTGACCTACTAACCACACCCTTTCTAATGCACCCCAGGATGCCATTGGCCTTCTTGGCCACAAGGGCACATTGCTGGCTCATGGTCATCCTCTTGTCTACCAGGACCCCCAGGTCTCTTTCACCTACACTGCTCTCCAGCAGGTCAGCCCCCAACCTATACTGGGACATTGTGTTGTTCTTCCCCAAATGCAACACTCTACACTTCGCCTTGTTAAATTTCATCAAGTTTCTCCCTGCCCAACTCTCCAGCCTGTCTATTTATGCTTAGTTATTTTTTATTTTCATCTGTGACACATGGCCAGGGTTTTTTTTCCTAACAAGCAGCTTACCTCTGAATAAATAGATTTCTGAAGACATGGTAAAAATTTTTTCCCTTTACAATTCAGATGTGAAGTGTTGATCAACACAATGTCAATCTGGTCACAGGGACAGACAGGGGTCCCTTGATTATTCTGCTTCTTGGTTTGCAACCCCCTCCAGCATGGGATACAAGTTCTTGTTAAATAAGATGAAGTGAGGATTTTAATCAGAATTTTATCCTCCAACATAACATGTACTAATCTCCTGATTAATTCTTTACATGAGGACACATGCATTTTTTATCTGATTGTTTCCTGAAGTCTCAAAGAAGAAAATTGAAGGTTGTTTTTTTAATTTACTCTGCAAATGCCTATCATGTCCAATTACGTTCATGAGATAGGTTATCTATACTGATCACCAGTCTGAAAATCATCTTCAGTTCAGCTTAGGTCACAAGTAATTTTGAATTTCTGCAACACTTACAGAAGCATATTTCTAGGAGTTCTTTAGGTTTAGAAAGAGATGAGCAAGTTTTAGAAATGTTCATCACTACATATTTTATTAAAGTGCCTAAATCCATACACACACACGGACTTCAACCTAAACAGACAAACAAAAAAAAAAAAATTAATACAATCATTGTTCTTTGTACTTCAGCTTTATAAATTGATTCACCACTGAATTGATTCACCAACTGAATCATCTAAGAGATCTAGCCAAAATTCTCATGGAACAGTAAGAATTTGCAGCTGCACTAATTGAATGGCAGGAAACATTTTGAAGAGCTTTCTGTAAAATAGAACACAAAACCCTAATAGAAGAGAATAAAATCCATTGCATGTGACACTTGATTTCAAAATAGAGCAAAAGTACATCAAACATCTTAAAAATAATGGAAAAATTGTAATCAACACCAAGCTGTCACCTGGCATTCAATACAGCATTAAAGTTCTTAATAGCATGTCTACAGATAGGGGGAATTTACTTTTCAATCTGCACATTTGTTAGGCATAAGGTTTTTTTTTGTGGGAGTGACGGAGTGATTTACACCATAGTGGACTACTTAATGGCATGAACAGGTTTCAAATAAGTAAAAATATTTAAATGGTTAAATTTCATCTTCTACACTTCACTTATTTATTTTTTTTTTTTTTTTTTTTTTTGTATGGGGGGAATGTTACTACAGTTAATTTAATGAAAAAGTGTAATTCATATTCCTTTCACATACTTTGTTAATATTTTCCTAACTGAGATAGATGATGTGACTGTTTAATTTCTTAACTCTTTACTATTTCATCTTTTTATTTGTGTTCTGTTCAAAGCATATGGTTGAGCAGCAGATAAAGGCAACCACCTGTTTACCTTACTCTTGGATAGTAATTCCTGAGTTGAGGCAAATTGCATAATGGGAACAAGAGATTGGTCTTTTTCTGAAGCCAAATAATTGTGAGTAATTTGGAGAAATCTTCTGGAATGTGAAATGGGATGTAGGTATAGTTAAATTGCACAAATACAGACTGAGAGGCTGATGAGACAAACAGAGGGCAGATAGCAACCAGTTCTTGAGGAGGAATTTTGTTGTAGTACAGCAAGAACATGAGATTTTCTGTACTCAAAGCTAAGCAAAAAGGAGAGCTTTAACCGAAGGAGAGCTTTGGTTAGTGAGACTCAGGAACAGGTTGCCCAGGGAAGTGGGGCTGCCCCCTCCCTGGAAATGTTCAAGGCCAGGGTGGATGGAGGCTTGAGCAACCTGTTCTAGTGGAAGGTGTCCCTGCCCATGCAGGAGCTTTAGAACTAGATGATTTTTAAGTTTCCTTCCAGTCCTAGCCATTCTATGATTCTATGAACATGGATGGACAAAGAAAGAGAAATGTCAGATTTGTTTTAAATTTATTTTATTTCAGTTTATTCCATAAATACAAAGGTTTTGTTGGTTTTTTTGGTTTTTTGTTTGTTTTAAAAATCCTTAATCCTTAAAGTGTTTTCTAAAAATACATCTAGGTAGGGCTTTTAAGGGTGGAAACATATTAAGGGAGAATATTACGAAAATCTACTGAAAGATATACTAATAGTACTAGATATACAGCTGTTCAACTGTTGGATTGGTTTTGGTGGAATTTCTCTGGTAGGTGTTGGCTAGTCCCATACTAACAGCTTTCTGTTTGATAGGGGGGAAAAAAAAGATAAAAAGAAAAAAAAAAAAAAAGAGAGAGAGAGAACAAAGTATCTAAATCTTATTCACACATTTGCAGGATTTCTTACATATAAGTATCATGTCCTAGCTTAAGCATGAACTAGTGTTACCCATCTTTAATATTAAGGTACAATTAAACTTCCTTTGAAACAAACATTACTCACTTGCCACAGTTGAGTAGCTCCAGTGCTGGCAGGATCCACAGTGGACTGCTCTAGCCCAGTGCACAGTGGGCTTTCCCAAACTGAGGGCATCCTCAGGGCATCCTCATCCTCACAAAAACCTGTGAGGAGCCTGAAGTTCACAGAGGTGAGAGGCTAATGAGACTTGGATAGGGCTAGGAGCAACCGTGTCCCCATCAGACAGGGTCAGGCAGACAGGGTATGTTGCATAAACCAGGGTGTGGTGCAGCAGTTTGCATATAAAGGTGTGCAGGAAGGATGCTGAAGCTCTTCCAGCTCAACCAGGGAGAAAGTGGATGTTGTTTACCTGGAGTGTAGTAAAGCCTTTGACACAATTTCCCGTATCATTCTCCTGGAGAAACTGTTGGCTCATGGCTCACACAAGTTTATGCTTCACTGGGTAATAATCTGGCTAGCTGGGCCCAAAGAATTGCAGTGAATGGATTTAAATCCATCTGGTGGCCTGTCACAAGGGTTGTCCTCCAGAACTCCGTGTTAGTGACCAGTTCTGTTTAATATGTTTATCAATGACTTCCATGAGGAGATGGAGTGCACCCTCAGTAAGTCTGCACATGATACCAAGTTGTGTGGAAGTTTTGATCTGCTCAAGGGTAGGAAAGCTCTTCAGAAATATCTGGAGAGGTTGAATCAATGAGCTTAGGAGTACTGTAACAAGGTCAAGTGTTGGGTCCTGCATTCTGGTCACAACAACCCCATGCAGCACTACACTCTTGAGGAAGAGTGGCTTGAAAGCTGCCTGGCAGGGAAAGACCTCAGACTGTTGATTGACAACTGGCTGATTACGAGACATCAGTGTGATAAGATGGCAAAGATGGCCAACAGCATCCTGGGCTGCATCAGAAACAGCGTGGCCAGCAGGGCTAGGGAAGAGATTCTGCCCCTGTACTTGGCACTGGTGAGGCCACACTTGGAATATGGTGTTCACTTCTGGCCCCCTCACTATAACAAAGACATTGAGGTACAGGAGTGAGTTCAGAGAAGGGTAATGAAGCTGGTGAAAGGGTCAGGAGAACAAGTCCTTTGAGGAGTGGCTGAGGGAACTGGGGTTGTTTATCTTGGAGAAAAGGAGATTCAGGGGGGCTGTTATTGCACTCTACCTGAAAGCAGTCTTTTAAATCTCTGATTTCCACTTTACAGGTGGGAAGACTATGAAAAGGGTTACACTTTCAAAAGCCAATTGCTCTTCAGACTGTTCTTTCAGAGAACTCCAACATCTTATTTTTAAACAATATTTACTATAATTTATTATCAATAATGGAAAACAATATTGTATTGACTGTAATTTCTGTATAATACAGAGAATTCTGGAATAGACCTTTTCTGTCAACATGGAAATATATCTGAAAACTTTGATAAAGATATCTAGTCACTAGCAGTCTGTCAATCTCTCCCAGCAAGTACAATGTTACTTTGTCCTTGATGTGTTCCATAATGCTCCTTTTTTGAACATGAAAGCACAGATCTTCTATTTAGGGACATATTAATCTGTAATGAAACAATGTTTTTGCTAGATTACTGTGTCGTTATCCTGACCCAATTGCCCCTGCTGCTTTTACAATATGTAAAATCTCCTGAATTAGAAAGATTTAGACCCTAGTTTATCTGTTCTCTAGCAAGTGTTGTGTCCAGAATCTTCAAGTCACTATTTAAGATTTATTTTCTAAGTCTGTTATTTTTTTATAAATTTTTAGTGTGAAGAGTCTTACTGTTTTAACAATTTAATGAGTTGCTATCAACAACTTACAAAACCCTTTACCAGAATCCATAAGGGCCTTTCACACAGATTCCAAACAGTGGTTCTATCTTTATTTGTTTAAATTGTTTGTCATGTTTTGCTCGTTTTATTTCTTTCATATTTTATATTGTTTAGATGTACTTAATGTAAAAGCTATATTGCACTGACCTCCAGGTATTTAGAAAATGCACACTATTCTGGAATCATATAAACTTAAATACTCTTTCCAAGAATATGCTCTTTATTAGAAATATGAATATGCCTATGGCAATTTTTTTTCTGGTAATTCAAAATGGATGGGTTCCTCCAGAATAAAACATGTGCTTTCAGCAGGGTTAGTTGTCATTGGACAAGATAATTTATTGCTCAAATAATATTTTTCCCTCCATCAAGTTTGCTTCCACTAGAATTTTACAAACTGGTTTCTTGTGTTAATATGTATGTACATATAAAAATATACTTGTACTTAGAAATCTATCTAAAATTAATATACCTGAATATTAAATGTTAAAAATATAATGCACTGTTTATTAAAATAGGCTTACTATAGTTAATATAATTTTACTTCCTATATTTATTAAGTATATTTGATAAGCATTTAACAACTATCTGTAAATATTTAACAGCAAAACGACCAAGGCACTTGTAGCTATAGTAAAAAACTTACAATATTAGTAATTTTTTGTTATGTTTCCTATCTATATATTTATTGATTTTTTCCCTTCTTGTTACTGATACTACCTTTATATCATGGTAGTTGTAATTTTGATTCAATTAATTCTTCTCAAACTGATGGCTGCAATAAAAGAGACAGCAGTGAATGTGATAAGATGCAAACCCATTTCCATTCTGTTGTGTAGTAAATAATAAAAATTATTGTATATTAATATTTGTCTTATATGATGGTTTTTTATTTTTGAAGTAGAACTTGAGTAATTTAAGAGGTCAGCTGATACAGAGAATTTTAAATATAGCTGAATTTTATTTTGCTGTACAGAACTTGGTTTTGGTTATTTTTAAATAAAATCTTTGCATTGTGAACAAACTCTACCCTTCTTGCAAGTGTATCAGTGAAAATATTCTTTCTTCCAGAAACATCGGTTTTCAAATCAAATGTTACGATGTCTTCAGTATTGAACTTTGTTAGAGTCATAATTTTAGGAATATATTTAAATAAAGAATATTTTATCTGGTTGCGTATTTTTGGACCATTCATAGATAAGCAAACAATTAAAATACATTTTAGGTTTTTTTCCTTGTTTGCATCTCTATTATCATGCAGCTATAAAACCTCCAACAAAAGTTCTGCTGTAGTATATCTCTTTTTACTGTACCAGTTTTGAAAAAGCAGAAAACTATCCTTTTCTGTTTGTTCTCTTCAAATACTTTCTACTGAAATTAACTAGAGAAGACTGTCTATCTATACAGTTTTTATTAGATTATAACATGCCTGTTTACTCAAATTACTTAACTTTATAGTAACCAGCACACATAGTGCAAAAAAAATCGGTCAAAAATGTTTCTGCTTTTAGAATATGTTCCACCAGCAGTGTCTTGCTTACCATTATAATTTTTTTATATTGGCAACAGAGGACTTGCTTCAGTGAAATTCTTTTCTTCATGTAGCCATAATGGAAGCCACTGTGAAGACTCTGTAGCACATTAATGCATAAGGTCAGCAAAACAAACATTTGAGATCTGTTTCTGAACACTGATGTGGGTCTGGAATTTAAAAAAAGTCTAATGAGAGTGATTAATTTACCTCAATTTTTTGTTATACTTGCCTCCAGAATTACCAGGTTTTTGGATCTCAATATATTCTTTAGTTAATTAAAATTTCAGGTATCACTTCAATTTCTTAAGTTTTGGCCTTCCTATCTGGTTACGTTCAGCCATAATGAATTACACTAAAATGCCTGTCATTTTTTAATAAACTTTTTTGGAGACAGTGTAGCTTAACTCATTAAAGGTATTTCCACTGTGTCATTTAGTTCTAACAGAAATACAGACAAAAGCCAGCTCATGTATGTATGCACATGTATCTCTTACAAAAAGGACTGTAAATGCAGATGAGACAATGAGGAGATAGGACAGGTGGAAAAAAGATAATGGAGAAAATATTTTGTAGTTGGAATGGTATTTATCATGAACACAAGAGTCAATATTCAAGTGTAGAAAACCATTACGGACTTTTTTGGCAGAAAGATGTAACACTTCCTAATTGGAATTATCTGTTTCTTACAGAAGTACAGAGGAGGTGTCGTCGTCCATAATCTAAAGTAAGTGAAAGCAAAAAGGCAGTAATTCTACGTTTTTAGCTCTTTTATCTTGAAAAAGTTAGAATTTGTTTCATTTCCAGTGGCAAGACGGAGACTCCAGAAGCATGTCAGATTGAATAGAAAGAGGTTCCATTCAGACAGAAATTTTGTCTTGAGCAGAACTATAATCTTTCTTAGCAATATATCTGTTAGAAGAACAGCTGTTCTATAATCATGTGCTCTGAAGGTAAAAATTAAGGTGAACTAGCAAGCCAAAATTTTCTTAGAAAAAAAGACATTTAATGTCACATTTTCCAGCCCTACCAAGAAGCTTCATTTTATCACAGACCATACAAATGGAAGGCAGGAGGGAGACTGCTCTACAAGTTAGCTCCATCTGCTTCCCAGTCAGTGTTTGAAGCTTGAAGCCAAAATTAGCATGTCGCCTCCCAGCAAGTCATAGAAGTATTACTAATTAAAATATTATCAGCTTGTCAGATCTAATTTAATCAAATAATTACTAATGCTGTGCACTAAATAAGGTCTGAAAAATACTGTAAAGTATATTGTAATCCCTTTTCTTCATTTGTTTAATAGACCACAAAAATTGTTTATAGTAAATTAGCTCCATTAACAAATTCAGTGTTGTTTTCATTGTGTACAAACCTCACTGAGCACTATACTTACTAGCTTAGGAAAGTGGGCACTGAACTAGGAAGTATATGAAAATAGGAGACAAGAACACCTCCATCTTGATATTTTACTTTTAATATATTCATTAAAAGCTACCTATTTCTTTAAAAGTACTTCTTCACTGGAGGTTGTCCATAAAAAGCATAAATATTTAAAAATAAACCCCAATTTATTAATTACTGAAAACCCTGCAGGTCTCATTTTAATAAGTAGCTGCCTTAATTATTTAACTCACTTAAAATACAAATAATAAAATAAGATGTTCCATGAGAAATGTAAGATTGTAGATATTATTTAAGACTTATTAGATGCATATTGTGTCTGGCAGATGGTCTAAATGGTTTGGTTTTGGTGATGAAATTTAACACATATAATTCTGACTAACTAAAATTCTTGCATCTAGTCTAAGTAACCTGAATACCTGAAATCTGGCTACTGAGCTGAGGTTTAAGGTATTCTCATTACCAAGTTTTACATCTAAATTTAGTGTTTAAATTTAATTGTTTAGGTATGAATTAGGTGATATGATTCAGTTGCAAAAACACAAACATATACTATTACATGAGATGCCCTTAGAAAGACAAGACATCTATAAGATGCCAATAATTCTGACACCATAAATTTGTTTTCCTGGAACAGTACATGGAAATTATATGAGTTATACTAGGACATGAAAAACAAGACTAAATGCTCATTATATGGACTTTTAAAAAGATTTTTTTGGGAGAGATGTCAAATAACTTATTCTTTTTTTTTTTAATTGTTATACTAAGTAAAATCCATATAGATCAAACTTCCAAAATTACTGAGATAAAGAAGTATATTATTCACTAATATATTGTAGGAGTCAAATACATGTTTTCTAATCCTTTCTTGATTTTGGACGATAGAGATACCATGTATCATTTATTTAGATATAGAGATACTAGATAGAATGTTCTAGAGAAACTTTAATAAAACATATTTAAATTTTGTTGGAGAAAAGTAGTAATGGATGGGTTTAAAATGTATCTGTTCAGAAATGGGAACAAAATCACATCCATATATGTAATTAATTCACCTAATAGTTTCCTGAGGTCTTCGGGTTAATGGACACGTACAGAATTAATGCTGTAACCACTGAGATACTCACTTTTCTGAATTGCACTTTTTAATTCATTCCATAATTTTTTTTTTTTTTTTTTTTTTTTTTTTTTTTTTTTTTTTTTTTTCTAAAAGAAAGGTGCATGCCATTTTGAGACGTTAGGTAATTGAGATAATTACTCTTTCACTAAGCTAATTTTTAGAACATATGTGAAACTGGCTGACTGTTACTACTTTGAGACACACATTAAAAAACAAATAAATTCTTGAGTATCACTCAGAGATGATGCTTTATGATTAATAATCGGGAACCGTGAAACGTATGAAGTAACAGCTTCTGTACAGACCAGTCTTTAGATCTCATAGTTCTTTATTGATAAATGTAGCTAGAAGAAGCCACAGAGGAAATTCAGTATTTGCAGAAGAAAGCTCAAGAATGTAACTTATCTATGACTGAATTCAAGGGAAAAGACAAGAACCGGAAAATTATATGTTAATTGAGACATTCAAAATTATGTATCGATGTGTGAATTTATCTAGTTAGAAAATTTTGAATTGTAGTCTACACAAGAACTACACAAAGTGCTTAGGATTTTCCTTTTCCTAATTTCAGACTATAAATTAGTGAATAGCACTGGAAATAAGACATATCCCTGTAAGGTATAGCAGTGCAGAACCTTGAAATCTGGGAGCATATTTCTGATAACTACTGGAAGTTTTCTTTTCATCATGTATCTTTTAATTTAGTTGTCAAATAGAGTGATAAATTAGTATTGTGGTTTGGCAGTTATCATGATCAATAGTTTTGAAAAGATTCTTTTGTTAACTGCTCCTCAACAGAGAAACAACAGTTTATTTCTTAGTGAAAATACTTCTCCCCACTAGTTGTCATTTATTTGGGTTTCCTGCAGCTACACCAACTGTGCTTTTTTAAAACTAAAATAAAAAAAATTAAAAATTGGCTCAGTTGAAGAAGAAAGTATTTTTCATGTATCTTTAGGAAGGGATGAAAACAATGGTACTATTGCAGAACATTGCAATAGTATTATTTGCAAAATATTATAGAAATGGAAAATATTTTGGGTCAATGTTTAAAATGTTTAAAATATATATATATATTATTGAAAATGTGAAGCCATAATATTCTGCTTCTGAATTGAAAAATGTCATCAAAGGATTTACATTTTACAATGCCTATACATTGGGAAGTGGGAGAGACATGCTAGTTAAATTCAGCTCTAATTAATTATTTATTACATATTCATCATAATTGCTATTATTAGTGGAAAAAAGCACAATTCTCAAAACAGATAGTAGGGTGGGTGAATATATCAAAGAGTATAGTGAAGTCAAGATAGATAACACTCAGCTGTTATCAAAAAGAAAGAACATTGTTTTGACGTAATTTGTGAAAAAGTACTGGCATTTCAGCCATAAACACTTCTTAAATTCTCTAAAGTAGATTTCAGCATACCCTGTTCATTTCCATATCAACCCAATCACTTGCTTTTAAATAAACTCTTCTCCTGTTTTAGTCTGTCATTTTGATTCACAGTTTAATATTAATATTCCTGTGTTTCTATTAACATTATAGTACTCAGAAAAGGAATAAATTCAGCACTTGTTTTCCACAATAATGAACCTTTTATATTTCTCTGATTTGTTCCAGTCTACAAGTTTTTCTATTTAGATACATTGTAAGGTTTCTTACCTGCCTATAAATAATTGTCATTCACATCTGGCCATATTTATTTATTTATTTATTTTGGTCATCAAAGGGAGCCTTTAGTTCTTTAGTATGTTTTATTCTTTTTCATGCAAGAGTTTTCTATTCATGATTTTCATATTATCTCTTTTAAAAAGAGACTTCTGTCTGCCCTCAGTTGATTTACTTTCTAGACTTCTTCAGTCAGAAGGTTGTCTGACTTGATTGGAGTCCAAATGTGTTGAGGTATGTGGAGGAGAGTGTGTGTATGTGTGTATGTGTGTATGAGTGTGTATCTTTTTACCTAATATCCTAGATCTTCCAATTCTCCCAGAGTTTTTCTAGTAATCTAGTAGTTCTAGTAAACATATGAAATTTTGGGGGTTTTTGCTTACTCCTTTATTTTCTCTACTGAAAAATTTTGACTTGCAGTATTCTGCTGTCCCTACAGATTCAATACTTTGATGAAATAATATTAAAAAAACCAACCAAACAAACAAAAAGCTTTTAAGTTTTAAATGTTTAAAGTTTCTCAGCTCTTCAAAATGACTGCTGCAGCATTATTTCTTTCTTTGCCAGGTGTCATCATTTCAACAAAGCAATATTTCTGACATAACAGTGTATCATAAAGCCCCAAAAGTTACCTGCTGACCTGGTTTCATCTGGGATATAGCAAATTGTCTTTTCAATGGCTGGGATAGTGTTGTGTTTTGGATTTAGTATGGGATTTGATATGACAAGAATGTTGATAATAGAATGATGTTTTCAGTTGCTGCTAAGAAATCAAGCACTTTTCAACTTCTTGTCTTTTCCCATGTGCAGGGAAAAAATACAAAAGGGAGAAGAAAAGAAACATGTCAAACCCTAAAAAAAGTTTTCTACATATTCTTGCTTTAGAATCATACAATCATAAAATCACAGAATGGTATTGGGTGCATGTGATTTTTAATGTCTATCCAGTCTAAACCCTCCTACCATAGACAAGGACCTCCTTCACTAGACCAGGTTGCTTAAAGCTGTGTTAAACCTGACCTTGAACATTACCAGGGATGGGGTATTCACTGCTTCTCTGAGAAACCTATTCCAGTGTCTCACCACCTTCAACATAAAAAATTCTTCTTTTTATGCAATCTAAATCTAAGCTTTCAATTTAAAGCAGCTGTCATATTGGCCCTGGTAGAAAGTCTCTCTCCATCTTTCATATCAACCTCCCACTCAATATGGTGTATACAGCTCCTTCTCTTTCCCAAGCTGGACAACCCCAGCTCTCTCATCTTCTTCTCATAGGAGGGTTGTATCATCCCTCTGAAAATCTTTGTGTCACTCCTCTGGACCCACTTGAACAGGCCTTTCTTGTAGTGGGGTTCCATACCTGGATGCAGTACACAAGGTGGGGGTCTCATGAGAGCAGAGTAACACTTTCTGTGTGATCAACAAAGATACTGAACAATACTGTCTCCAGTATGGACCCTTGTGGACGCCACTTGTTACTGATCTTTCTTTGGATATTAAGTAATTTACTGTAACACTTCAGATGTGGCTATCCATCCAATTTCTTATCCATTAAATAGTCCACTTATCAAAATCAGATGTGGCTATCCATCCAATTTCTTATCCATTAAGTAGTCCACTTATCAAAATCACATCTGTCCCATATGTAGATAAGGATATTGCATGGGGAAATGTCAAAAGACTTACTGATGTCTGTTTTATTTTCAACAGGCTGATGACTGTTTTATTTTCCACTGCATCAGTCACTCCAGTGTAGACAACCATTAGATTAGTTAGGTACAATTTACCCTTGGTGAAGCCATACTGGCTGTGTCTTAACACCTCTCTGTCACCCATTGACATAGCTTCCAAGAAGATTTGTTTCATGATCTTAATGGGTATGGAGGTGAAGCTGACTGGTCTGAATTTAGATTCCTTAAGACTATTGACTAGCTTCCAGAAAACTGAATTAGGGTGTCTGAGACTGGCAGAGATGACACAGAATTTGTGGGAGGGTTGCATCATCCCAGAATGGCAGCTGGAATCTAAGCAGGGTACAAAACGACTCATAAAATTCTGTGTTAAAATGTATGTCTAGGCAACTGTCTTCTAGCATGTTCACTTAGAGGTGTGCTAGATGTCCAGATCTCATAGCCAGTGAAGATTGTGTCAGTACATTCAGTGGAATTCAGGGGATTTTTCAGCTGACGAAACACAGGTGATTATTTTTTGGATAATTTGAATAGCCTAGTTTTCATTAACTAATGGTGGGAAATTTTGGCATCCAGCTTGCAAGAAAACATCCAGCTCTGAACTTGAATTGCCAATATATTTAATCCAGCATTGAAGCATATTTCTCACTGTTAAGAAATATGTTTTTATGTAACAGTTTGCTTTAATTACTGTAAAATTTTATCATAAGGATATTTTGTCCCAAATGTTTTTCAGCAAATTAATGATCAATATAGTTAATACAAAGTTTTAAAATATACTTAAATCAACTGTATCTCTTTGTTGATTAAATGGTCAGATAAATTTTGTTTCAGATTACTTTGCTTTAAATGTGATAGGTGTACGACTTTACAGGATTTTTTAATGTGAAAACTTTAAAGGTTTAAATTTTATCTACCCTAAGTTGGGGATGGGAGCATAACATTGCTAATATATATGGCATAATATGTCTCTTAGCCAATTAAGGCAGTTTTTTCTAGGCAGGGACTTTTTTTTTTCTTTGCACATTAAAAACTCTTAAGAGTAATTAAGGAACATTTAACGCTCCAATTAAACATTAGAAAAAAGTCACACCAGAAATACTTAACACTGACAATGGATTTTTTAAACACAGGAAGCACAACAAAGAATTTAAATAATCACTTTTCCATGAGAAGTTTCATTTTGAACTACCTCATTTTTTCACTGAAATCAACTCTGACTGTAGTTCCACTATTACAAAAGTTCATTTATTTTCAGATTCAGTGTTATCTAAATCGAGTTTCTTATTCCAGTGTATGTTCTTTATTTATGGCTTATGCTTTTTATCTGTGCTATATGCTTCCAAAGTAATACTCCTGAAATGAAGAAATACACAGATCTGAGACGTATTTATTATTTTGACTGCTATTTGCAAAGTTATTAATACTGTCTGTATATTTCTCTAAACATCAAAATACTTTATAAAATATCTGTATTATGTTGGAAACAAAACTGTAGATAGTTGGGTATCACATAATGCATTTGATTAAACAGTGCCATTTTTGCAAACTCTGAACCAGAATTAATATTTAGAAAATAAGACTCATTGGCTGTTCAAGATAAAAAACGGTTGTGCTTCTTCAATATTTTTACATCTCTAGATCATAGTACACTTGTAAATATGGGTATGTATTACTGGATTTATGTCACAGCTAGAAAAATTGACCTATATTCAATTTTTATTAAGGTCATTGGGGTTTTTTTGAGAAGTAGCCCTCTGTGTTTATGCAGATTTATAAAACTGTATATTGCTATGTCTATATTTTGGTATAAATCACAATTTTTTTTCCTACTTTTCCGCAAAGGCTATGTAGTAGTCACTTTGGAAAGGTTATGTCTAATTTTATCATCTTACAAGAGGACTGTACTCATTTATAGTAGACTGAGGCATCATTATTAGAGTTTCAGATTTTCCCCACAGATCAATCAGTGCCTCTAAGGTAAACTAGTGTATGATCAAAAATCTTTGCTTAGTGTGTCACTTCTCTCCTTTTGTGAGGACAGACTTTTTTGATCTTCCTCCTTTTTGTCTTGGTCTCTCTATTTCTTCTCTTTCCCTTTCTTTTGTCCAAAAGACAGAAAATTCACTTGGGGTGTGTAACTGTGTTTTTAAGGAGAGCAGTCAAGAGCTGGGAATGAACTACACTTGTCAGTCGCATTCTACAGCTATGACAAGTTAAAGTGTGCCAGCTGTACAGCTTGTCCACAGCTGTTGACTTTCAAATCTTTGTATAATATTCATTTTCACTCCTCCATTTACAGAATTTATAACTGCAGTGAGAGTTTATCAAAATTACTCTAGCACAGAACAGAACACTACCAGTATAATAGCTGTTAGTTTTAAGCTAAACATAAGGGAATCCATGCCAGAAATAATTCTTCACATAATGCTTAAGACTGCACAGATGTCTGTGTTTGATCTAAGAAGGCATAATTAAGGAAAAAATGCTGACAGAAATAAAGTATACATACAGTCATTTAGTCATACTAAATCAGGAAAAAAGCATGCAGAAGAAACTTAAATGCTAGTGTTCTGAGAGGAGAACATACAACGAGCAAATATCATCTGTGTAGTTCGACCATAAACTTAAAGACCAATACAAAAGGAAGAAATCAGACAAACAAAACACCAAACTAAAAATCCCACCACCAAAAAAAAAAAAAGAAAAGCATAATCTTGAATAGCATCAACTGATTTGTACTGAAACTTTTACAGACTGGGAGGGTTTTTTTGTGTGTGCGAATACTTGTAGTACCATTTCACGCATACTGGAAGAAGGAAATTTTTTCAAGATGCAGGTTAAATATAAATATGTGTATGTGTAAATGTGCATACATGTATGAGAGTTTAAACTTCAGAGATGAAACCTTAACACTGTGAAATTTTGGACAGATGGAGAAAAACAACATACTCTCTCACCTGTACAAGGAGCATCTGTTTCCTTACTTGCTTATTTTTTTTTAATATCCCATGAGATCTATTGCAGAGTCACAGCTGATTTGTCAGTTGTTGAATAGCTGGCTTCCATGCCAAAAATGTATGTAGTCTGACATGCTCCTGAAGTCCAGGGGGAACTGGACAGTCTGGCTTTGGCTATTATGATAAATATAACAAAGCAGAGCAAAGCAAAACAAACCAGGGAAAAGTCCCTCACTCTGAAATCTAAGGTGGTAAAGATTTGCTGTCATTCTCTTATTTTTGTTTAGTTTAAACTATAGATGTAGTTAGAATAGATAGAAAATATGTAGTGCTCAAACAGGTTTTAATCTGTTATGTTGTACATACACATACATAGATACACAGATGCAGAGACATACACAGAATTACATAAATATACAGCTCTGCCTTTATACTCTTAGTAGAAAAAAAAAAAAAAAAAGAGTAGTTTTTGTGTCCTGATGAAATCCTCTGGAGAGAATTGTGAGGAGTTGGCAGTTTCTTTCTTGTCTGAAATAAAAATAATTATGGATATACAAGTAAAGAACCTTTCTGAATGCAGAATGCAATAGGAGATCATATACAGTTAGGGATGAAATAGTATACAAGGTCACTGAGGAGCAAGTTTGATTCAGCAGTTCAGTGAATGTCCATGGCTGTCCAGATAGTGATAGAAGTCTGTTGCCATCGTCCCTGTGAAGGTGTCTTCAGATACATTGGCTGAGATTTTCCGAAACCAGTCCTAATGAAGACTTGTATACACCTGGTCCATGGTCCTGTTTTACCAAGCACCTGTATGATCCATCTTTCTCTTAAAACTACCACAAAACTTCTCTGGAAAGAGAAGTTTCTATTTGAAAAAGTCTGTTCTCTGTGACCATTTCTGCATCTTCAGAATGAGTTTATGCTCTCTAATATGTTTATTAATGCAGAATTTTGTCAATAGTGCAAGAGAAACCATGTGGACTAGTATTTAGGGTGGTCAGATTTTCCATGTTAATTAGCACATTAAAGCAAACAAATGTTGCCTAACAGTTGAAAGGGGCACAGGAGCTACCTGGGGCACAATTGCTGGGGGTTATATATAGCTGACACAACACCTGTATACATGAGTCAAATATTTTGTTTTGAGGGAAGGCAGGAGTTCATTTCATCACTTTGTCTCAGGTTGGTTCATTTTCTCATCTATGCAGATGATTTGCCAGGGAGTTCCTTGAACACAAAAAGAATCAAAACAAAGTGTGATACCAGTTACACCACAACTGTTGGCTTCAGGACAGTCTTAACTGTCTCCTTTATATTACTCTAATTATTTAAACTCCAGAGGTCTTGTTATTGTGTGAGATGTCTTAAGGTGACTCCTCGTTGTCTAGCTACTATTTGAAAATGTGAGTTTTCCTGTTGGTGCTGTCATAACAGTTCAGATGTTCTGTGTATCTGAGGGCATTTTAAAATATGCTAGACACAACTGTTTAGACAACTTATATGAATTTTTTTTGTGAACTTTGTTGAGGAATTATGTAAGTAGCAAACACCTAGGCTAAATGTAGATGGCTATATTTAAGTAATTATTTATGAGCTGAATCTGTTTGAGACAGGCTCTGCAGATAGAAATTTGTTTCATGCTGCATCTAGTTCTTCTATAATATTCATTAGCCCATTTGAAATTTTCTCATTTCAAAGATATCTATGTGACCATGAAAAATCAGTGAGCTCAACCTACCTCAGATTTCTGGTATCCCGTAGACTTCCTAGGGAGAATAGTTAATTTCAATGTAAATATATTTCCCTCCTTTCTCAGGATTTCATCAAACTATCAAATTCTTAGACACTTTAAACTGTGGTGGAAGAAACCTGTAACACTTTTCAAGGGCTTAGTAATACATAAAACATTAATTAATATTTTAATACTATGCAACAGAACATAAAGGAATTGATGTTATTTGAATCTCATTCTGCAATATCTACCATGAGATCAAATTGCCTGTATCATTAAGCACATTTGGTTCTGATATATATTTATTATGCTCTAATACCAGGTGTCCCTTGCACTTGTGGTTCTTTTACAGATATTGGTTTATATATTTATTCATATGTATTCATTCATCTGTATTGATGTTCACATGTATATCTGTTGATACAGAGGCTAAAATTTTCATACTTTATTGGAATTTTCATAGTTTATTGGAATAAAATTCAATGTGAGTGAAAAGAGTGTGGCCTGCTACAGGCCTTATTAACTTTTATTTCTCACAGATTAAACGTGTTCAGACATATTTCATGTTGAAAACAAACTGGTGGTTTTGGAAAACTCTAGAACATTGCTATACTGTACCATGATTCAATAAGGAAGGGTATCTAAATTCTTATTTGAAAGTCAGCAGTTCCAAAAAAAAAAAAAAAAAAAAAAAAAAAAAAAAAAAGGCAAACAAGCAGCCAGCAGCCCTCACAGTTTAACTATGTTCATTTAAAAAGCAAAGAGATGTACCTAAGGCCTAGTCACAATTTTGTTTTATTTTTTAATGACCTAAGGGAACATGCCAGAGAAAAAAAGCATTTTTTGCATGATGAAAAAGGCTATGTGCATGGAAGATCAAAGGTCTATGTGTATATACTAAAATCTTCAGTGCAAAAATCAGAATCAATAGACAGTAATAATATATCAGATATATAGAGTTTAGTTTTCTGAGAATTCTTTCTTTGTTGTGTACTCACCTTATCAAAGAAGTTGAGGTCTACTCCCTTCCCTCCCCTTCCTGCAGCCTGTTGAGACTCCATTTCAGAACAGGTCAGACAGTTCAGATGTTTCATTTTTTTTAGGTAGGGAAAATTCTATACTCAAGTGAAGAACAGGAGGTTTAATTGTTCCATGAGATCTGTTTATATAAACTCTGATAAGAATTGACAGAATTTTGTCTTATTACCTCCTTAGCTTCACCAGATTGGATTTCATATAAACATGGCAACTCAGGGAATAGATCTGATTACCTGGCTGAATTATAAAATGGCTTTTGAGGGATATGTTGTGACTGAATTATAAAAAATAATTTAAAATGTGCTGTCTTGAGCTCTTATAAGAAACACTAAGGTACAAGTACTTGGAACATTTAGTACCATAAGCATTTATGTGCACAAATTAGAATATTCTTGTAAGTAAAGAACATTTTCAGTTCAAAATTTTTCAGTTCAAAGTTTTGTATTATATAGAAATATTATTGCATGTACTACGCTGACGAAATATTTGGAATAAGTACAATGATCCACTACTTGAACACTCACAGTTAATGCTTCATGTGTGCACCATTTGCATTAACACTTTTGTCATCTGGGGTCAGCTGTCCCATCTGTGTCCTTTCCCATCTTCTTGTGTTCTCTCCCAGCCTATCAAGTTTTGGAGTGATTTAAGAAGCAGAAAAGGTTTTGACACTGTGTAAGCACTGCTTGACAATAAAAAAAAACATCCCTGTCTTACAACACTCTTTTCAGAACAAATCCAAAACAGATCCCCACGCTAGCTCCTAAGAGGAAAATTAATTCTACCCTAGAAAAAAACAGCACGTAGGTATATATAATATAAAAAGTTAGATTTATTTTAAAGGTGTTCTGAATCTTCCCACATATTTGACACTTGAAAGAAGTAGTCAGCTTTGGGGAAATAGCTTGTATGATTAAAGTAAGGCTACAATATGTTCGCAAGTGTACAAAAATTGTTTTAATCTGTTGTATATTGAAAGATGATAGAGACAAAAATGGTCCTTTGAGGAGGCTGAAAAGAAAGATGCAGAAAGACTTTTTACCAAGGCCTGTAGGGACAGGAGAAAGGGTAAAGGCTTTAAACTGAAAGAGGGTAGATTTATATTGCATATGAGGAGCAAAACTTTTTATGCAGAGTGTGAGGAGACAGAGAAACAGATTGCTTGAATATATTTAAATTCTTACAAAACTAATCTTCCTCAGTGGGAATACCGTCTATAAAATCCTGCTTTCTAGCACACTATATTTCAGAGTTAATCATGGTTGTTAGGAGATCAGTACGTGATGCTACATTACATTAATAAGTGAGAAAAAAATTGAAAATGTCACCTGTAATTATGTAATTTTCCTTGAACTAGTTAAAATTAATATTTCTAAATTTTCAAAGATGCACTTTTTGTTGTTTCATCAACATGTACAACTTAAAGGTCAAAGCAAACAGAATTCAGTCTAGGTTTGGCCTCAGGTTTTAATTTTTCCATTAAGCACAATGAGCTTTGAATTTAGCCTGTTATCTGTAAGCAGGTTCGTTACCCAGCAAATTTAGACACAAAATTTTTTAAATTGAGTCTTTCTTATTAAAGTATGAGTTGTTATAATGCACCCTCACAGAATGTGTTTGATTAGAAATTAATGAAAGTACCCATAGAGGAGAAAGGGAAAAGACTGTCTCCTGGGTTTGAAATTAATTTAATGTTTGTTTAATGAAATTTGAATTTTACCTTACAAACAAACTCTTTCCTTTTTAAAATCTTACTTAATGACTGGAATGAATATGATATTGCATTGGAGAAATTAATTTCAAGTTATTACTTTAGTCTTCTCATTTTAACCATTTTTTAAACATATAATAGCTTTTAAGAAAGACATTTCTAAATGTATTTTCAGAAGCTGGTCTTTACAAATATTATTGATTTGATTGGTTAGTACTCTCTTTTCCGAGGATTTGTGATCTGCTCTAACTAAAAGAAAAAAAAAAAAAAAGAAATATTTTCATTCAAGGAAAAGTTTAAATCTCAAATCACTTGATGAACTCCTTGTATAAAAGACTTATTTACTTGATTATGAACAGCTGAATGGCCATATGGTTGAACCATCAGCCAGGAAACCAAGTAATTGTCCCATGGATAACAATAATGTGAACACACTCCAACTGTTCAGCGTCACATCCAAGTTTGAGGTGTTCTGTTGTATCATTATTTCGCAGTGTATTTTCCCTAGATTTTACCTTACTAGTGAACAACACTGTATTGTTGTTTTTCATAAAGTTTCTTCCACTACACATTTTCTAATTAAAAGTCAAGACTAGTGTAAAGAAAGCATTGTTTAAAGGCTCATGCAGATACTCAGACTTAATAACTCTTAGTTTATGTAGGATTACTCTTGTGTCTGTGATTTTAATTACACTTTTAATACTATTTTTAATAGTGAAGAACAAGAAAGAATTTCTATATTCAATGGCAAACATATCCTTAGCATTTTCCACAAAAAATATTTGAAAGGGTTTAAAAATATTCTTTGACTAAATAGAAATAATACCAAATTTGAACTCTGTCTATGTATGCAGATAATGTGCTTAACCCAGGCTTTTATATCTCTTCCTTTTTATTATAGTTGAAAAAACACTGCTTGTAAAAAAAAAATAAGGAGCTTCATAACTTGATTTTTTGTCTGTTGACATATAGCTGTTCTTGTTTACAAATAGAAAAACATGCAAAACATATTTTCTTTTCTTTCTCTTTTCATCTGTCTTCAGGACAAAATATGGCTCTCTGTAATTACAGCAGATGTTTATGTAAATACTTTGACATGCTTCATATATAACTCTTACATTTCATTAAACTGTGATGGTAAGAAGATGTGAACTTGAAAACCTTTGGGAGAGAATAAGAAATCTTATCACTAAATGTCAAAAAACCAAGTAGATTGGAAGTTACAAGGTCTACTGAAGGTAAAGTAAAATGTGAATTGATAATAATTAAAATAGACATTAATAAAATATATAAATATGAAAGTGGGTTTCCATTTGAAAAAAAAAACACAGCAATACAAAATTTGGATATTAATTAAAAGAAGCAAAAACTTGTAAAGAGGCACACTTCTGGAAGATTTAAATGTAATAGTAGGTAGCAAAATAAAATGTGAGTTTATTATGTTTTTGAGGCAGAAAAGAGACCTATAGGGATTAGACTTAATATGAACTTGTGTCAGGAAAAGAAATGGCTAAAAAATACTTGCATGGAAGGTGCTTAGAAACCATTACAAATGTTATTATAGCTATTAGAAAATAGAAATATTAATAACATATTGGAGAAAGAACACAAAGATAGAAGATTAAATACTAGACATGATACCCTTAAGAGCTGCTTTACAGGACATTAATGGAGTCTTATGAACATCTGAAGTTATCCTAAATCTAAAACTTGGTTGACAGTGGAGGAAAAAACAGTCAAGGTTACTGTGTGGAGAGGTGTTTTGCCAGCTTGGTTTTTCATAGCAGAAGAAAAAATATTTATAAGTGTAGTATATTTCTATTCAATCATTTGGTTAAAAAATAAGACTCAAAGTGATTTGTCTCTATCCTTTTTTCCTATTAGTGTTCATATCAGAGCAGTGAGGCACTCTAATACTATATTTAAAGAAAGACATCTACGAAAGTAGATACTATATATTTAACATATGACCTTTAGCTTCTTGTTTAAGAGTGCAGTGGTTTTAGACTTAGCAGGAAATTCTGAATAAAGGCTACAATAGATCATGTGAAGTTTGAAGACCATGTAAAACTAGAGATTCAAGCAGGGCCAAACAGAAATGTATTCATTCTCCACGGTCTACTTTCAGGGTCTTCCTAGGTGCTTTCTTTTCTGAGTATGTATGAAAGCTTATTTTCTTCCATTTTACTCAGCCAGTGTGCATTTATTAAAAGTTACTCTCAGTTTGCAAGACAGAGCACTCTGACCATAACCTTTCCTTTGAAGGAAGCCTTTTAGTTCTCATTCAGTTCTCTTCTTTTAACAGAGGCTGGACCTACATTGGGAAAGAATATCTTCGTGCCCTCAGACTTGACCTTTCCATTCTTCCCTACAGCCTGTAGCATTCCATCCTTGTCCCAGGTGTACAGCAAGGTCAAAATAATGTTCCCTCCTACATTGTTACTCACAAGTGACCTCGATGTTGCAAAACTATGGCATTTATGATCAAGATTAGATAGTCTTTCAAGTTGTGTGAATGAGCTACATATAAAGTTTTCCAATATAAAGATGATGTCAGGACTTCATGTTTCATTTGGAAATCTCAGAATCTTGATGTCATTTCTTTGTTGTGGGTTGTTTGAAATCTAAAGTAATCTTTTTCATCTTCTGTGTCAAAAAGACTTTGACTAAGGAATTAGTATATCTTGGGGATGTTTGTTTTCCATCCTCTGGAAAGGTATGAATGATATTCAATGATAATTTTTGAATTTGATATTCGATGATAACTTAAATGAGAATGTAAAAAATAGAGTTGCCTTGGGCTCTTTATCTCTAAATCCAAATAGGGAGAGGGATAATAGTTTCCCTCAACCTTTTCGGCTCTCCTCCCCGTAATATACACTATACATGTTGCTTTACCTGCACTGAAAATAAACTTTGGGCTTAGATTTAGCTTGTAACATTGAGATCTTTTTTAGCAAAATTATTATTCAGCCATTTTCTTCCCAGTCTGTCTTCACACAGATGGTCACTCTGTCCAAGGTACAGAATTTTGCAGTTCTCCATGTTAAACATGAACATGATTCTGTTGGCTCAGTCCACAAGTTTGTCACCAATCCTTCAGATTAAAGTGCTACATTTATCATGACAGAAACTCCCCTGGGTTTTAGTTTCATTGAAAATTTGTGAATGGTGCATTCATCTTCATGAAAAAATAAGAGACATAGTATTTACAGCTGGGATATTCCAGGAGTTATTAAATGTCATTTGTTACTATCCTATGAGCAAACAGATACTGTTTATACAAAAAACACCCTAGATAGAAAAAAACAGACAATCCAAGCAACAAACATGTTCATAGTCTATTTTATTTGGATGTCTCCAGAGAAGGAAAACTAATACAAACAAACAAACAAACAAACTAGATAAGGTTACTAATCAAACATGTCACAGATGTAATCAGGTTCAAACTGCTGACATTAAGATATAGCATTTATGATAGATGTAGAGAAATATGCTCTAACAATATGGAGAAAAAATATTAACATATGCAATGTGACAATCAAATACACAGTTGTGACGCAAGCTTGAACAGACTGAAGAACATCTGTTCATCTTCAGATTAATTAGTTGTGATAGTTTGCTGTGGTTCACTGAATTTGTATATAACTATAAAATTTTAACTCTGAATTCAAGAATATTCTTCAGTTATTTGTCACATGAACGTCTGTGACTATTTACTGTCTCCCTCTAGCAATGAATTTTTAAATTTTTTTTTTCCCTATGGCATTGACCTTTAAGACAAAGAAATCTTTCTAAAGTACTAGGAATAAAACTATGTTGACATAAGTGATATGAAGTTTAAAAGAACTAATAAGAAAAGATCCTACTGTGTGTGTGAAAACACACAGACTTTTCTTTCATGGTTGTATTTTTAGCATTATTTTGTGAAAGAGAACTAATGTAGTCCTCTTCAGTGTTTCAAAACTTAAAGGATCTAGCAAGTAAATTCTGCCTTCAGAATTAATGTAGACTCTTGGGGAAGGCAGGATTCCTCTTCCTTGATTCTAGACATTCATCTGTATTTGCCTAAAATTTACCCAGATGTGCTATACAGACAATAGAAACACTGGTATTCTCTTGAGAAAATTAATCTGGTTTTAGATCAGAGCTTAAAATGATACCAGTTATTTAGAGACTTTATTTTTCCTACTAACTCTACTGGGAGTCTAAGATAAATTGTACCAATTATTTGGAGACTTTATTTCTCCTGGTAACTCTACCAGGAGTCTAAGATACTTAACACAAAGGAACCCTCAGAACCCATTTCTACTGTCCACAAACAAAGGTCTCATTACAACTGAGATGCTATAGGTTGTCTGAGATTTTCTTGGGGCATATGAAAAATAATGTGAGGACAATTTATGTTGTTCTGAAAGAACAGTTGGTTGTCAGGTAGATTATCTAGCCATGTAAATAGTTTCTCAACATCTGTGAGTGGACAACCAAATTAAAACCCCAGGATTTTCAGATATCTGAAGTCAGGACAGAAATGCACTATACAATGTTTAAGTATAATCAGTTTCAAATTCTTAAAGCAATTACAATAAAAATAATACTTCCTTTAATCACATTCTGACAGGGTAACCCATTTCTTTGAGACCGATAGGGAGTGCTGATACTGTGGTAGATCTGAAGCAGATTCACATAGATGCATATTTTTTTTAACATACACCATTTAAATTAATATAATCAAAGCCCATAGTAGGTTGGCCAGGGATATAAAAGTCAAGCATAAGACACATCCATGCTATACCAGATAGAGAAATTACAGAATATTTGTTATCTGACTGGTATTTCAACGGTATTTAGTAAATTGGGAAAGGAATTAGATTAAATTCCAAACTAACAGGAAAATGCAGATAATGTATTGCATTCAGGGTAATATTCCTATACACCATGTATATACATGGCCCAAATAATTTTGTTCGGCTTTTATGGCAATTATCCACTGTTAGACATGTTCAAAATGTTTCCCTTGATTGCTTTTTTATTTTATTTGTCAAGGCTGTTATCCCTTCATGGACTATAAAAAAATATCTCATCAAATTGTTTTTTATGGTTTATGTTCTTAATGAGCAGTCAGGATACTCAGCTTAGAAAAGGGCACCATTTTCTGTCTGTATTTGATAAATAAAAATATATTCTATATCACCCACACACTACAGTTGTGGCTATGTGACTCTATAACTTTTTGTTTTATCATTAAAACCATTTACTTCAGTATTCATAGTTTCTATGTAACCTGATACATTTTCCACCAGAATATATAAATTAATTATGTTACTCACAGAACAATGGACTGCTTAAGATTTTCTTTTGGTGTGTTAAGTATTTTCTTGGATGAGAGAAAGACTTCTCAACACTGAGTATAATTAATATAGACAAATTAAAGTCTCAGTCTCAGAGTCTCCATCTTATACTTTGCTTCACTGATGCTAAGTTTTACATGTTATTGCTTTTATTCATTTGCTAAGAATTGTGTATGACCTAAATGAGATATTGCTCATAGTTAAGCTATTCTCCTATTCTCATTGTTTTAGTCAAAACATTATCTAGTACAATAAGTAATATATATATATGTTAGATTTTGTTGTCTTTTAGTAATTGTCTTTCACATATGCTAGTTTAATTAAATTACTTCCCTCATAGAACATTGTTCTTATGTCTTATTCTAAAATCAGACTAATTTTTTTCCACTCTGCCTTCAACACCTAGTTCTTCAATTTGAAGACCACTATGTATGTCCAAATTTTCCATAATGTCAACACTACAAAAGGAAAACATAACAGTGCAATTGGATCTATCTCAGGTATATAATGTTAAGTTCAATGGTTTTCTTGATAAGAAGTTTTACAGAAAATAGGAACACAGAAAAGCTGCTGACCTGGCTTTATTAAGTCATTTTGTGTAGTAAAACATGGAGTATCACTAGCTATTTTAGAGAAGGGAAGGTTAGGACTGGCAAAAGAATTATGTGATGCAAGTGGTTTGTGAAATTGAGAGTATGCTGCAGATGAAGGTTACTAGAAATATTCAAGCAAGATCATCTCAAAGAACTGGTTCTGTTCAATAGTTTAGTAAATGATTTTTTGGGAAAAAAAAAAAGAAGGCACACAAAGTATTTTTTTTTCTTTTTTATGACACAAAGCTGAGGAAAATCAACTGTAACAAAGACTGGCTAGAAATTGTGAATTTATGTAGAGGAACAGACTTATAAACATGTAGTAAAAATCAATACTCTAAAATATAAGGAAGAGTATCCAGAGTTTAGTTTAAAACAAAAAAATCTGCTCTAAAATGAAGTCTCATTGCGGCAAACGACTATGCAAGAAGCAGTTTGAATTCAGAAGTTCTATAGGCCCAGTTACACGTTCTGGGTTCAAGTCTGACAACAAATTTACTCAGCAATCATACATTTTCATTTTATCCTGGGTGTAATTCAGGCTAATCCTTTACTTTTCCTAATCTGTTCTGAAAAAAAATCAAGCTTGAAGGAATATAAGGTGTAACATGAGAAGCCTACGCATGTCCAGTTGTTCAAGACTGCATCAAAGTGCTCGTGGTAGAATACTATACCATACTATGGTCTCAGTTTTTTTGCTAAGTCATGCTCCTCTCCTTGCTTTTGAACAATGCACGTTAGGCAGAAGTGGAACTGAATAGAGTTTGAGTTATCTGCTTGATTGAAACGTAATTATTTGAGTGGCATCTGACATGATCTACAAGTTTGGATACATGTGTTCACCAACAGCTGTGATAGTTCCTGGGTCTATACATTGCCTTTGGTCCTCTCTGCCTGACCATGATGAAGGTTCCTTACTGGAAATGTATATGCATACAAGCAAGGTGGATCCTTCCTGTAGCTGAACTCAGATGCTCAGTCCACCCAGGAGATACCATGAATCCCAGTCTTCTCATTTGCTGGTACATGGACACTCAAGCCCCCAAGGCCACAGCCCTACTCCATTTGCTGGTACATCCACTCTTGCACACATACACCCTGACACTTCCTGCCCCCTCCAGACACACGCTGTGAATGTCTACAGTGACTGGGTTTTGACACAGTCCATCCAGTAATACACAGGCCTGGATTGTCTCCCTTCCTGATTGTCTCTTGCACAGAGACTTGTGTAGCCATTTCTTCCTATGGTCTTGCCCTTAGACACATATCCCTGCCTACTCCAGGTAGAACTTATCTCCACTCAGTCTGGTCACTCTTTTTTTTGGTACCACAGCAAAGCCCACAGCCTGTGGGCTGAGTCCAAACACTGGCACCCAGACCTGCATGCATACACATGCACACACCAAATAGTCACTTTATTCAGAAGTAAAATTTAAGGATAGGCTGGGATGATCAGCCACAGGAAATGGCTAGACATGCCAGTACATTCCCGGGTACTGGCCAGAAAACAGCTAATTCATTTTACCTTGTAACTGTTTTCTCACATTTGTTCCTCATCCAAGCTACTTTGATCCCTTCATTTTCTGGGTTTCATTCCTCATCTAAACACCCCATCATGTCTTGGGGAGTTCCAAAATGCTCTTCTCCTGCACTCCAACCAATGGGGGGCTGCAGTCAGGTCATCACATCTCCTCTGCCCCTTCTTCTTCCTCACGCTTTTCTTGTGTTCCAGCATGGCAACCTTCCATGGCATAGAGTTCTTCAGGGAATATAGATGTTCTCCAGTATGGTCTTCTCCATGGGCTGCAGAGAAATGCCACTCTACTGTGATCTTTTCCAGAAGCTGCAGGGGAATCTCTGCTCCAGCACCTGCAGTACCTCCTCTGCCTCCTTCTCTCACCTTGGTGTCTGTATGCAAGGCTGTTTCTCACACTTCCTCACTCCTCTCCGCTGTCTGACATTTTTTGTTTTTTTCTTTTCTTAGATACATTTCCCCAAGTCACCATTGTCTTGTCTGATGGGCTCAGCTGTTCCCTGTGGTGGGTCAGTCAGAGCCAGCTGGAACTGACTGTGTCCAGCAAGGCTAAGGCCCAGCCTCTCCTTACAGAGGTCACCCTGCAGTCCCCTGACTACTCCAAAACAGCACCTTCCTTGTGCCTCTGCAGTCCTTCGAGTACAGGGAGACAATTTTTTTGTTTGTTTGGTTTAACAGAAATAATTACCAGAGGAGAATCTGCATTTCAGATAAAGGGCAATCACAGTGGAAAAGCAAAGACATATTCACTGATTGAGAACAAGTTTGGATGAGAAAAGAAAAGACAATGTCAAAAACCCCAAACCTTAAAGTACATGGATTCTGGAAGAAGTCTCCTATGCAGTAATTAAGAGGAAAAAAGCAACTGCATTTTGTATGTATTGGTGAAAGAGGTTATTTAATAGGTTGTTGGCAATTGATGGAAACTCAGCTCAGTGACACTGAAGGTCTCTCCAGTTTTGCATAGTAGCATAAAACCTAGATATCTCAGGAGAACTTTTTGAGATCCCTTAAGAGATCTTTGTGCAATGACGTCTACAGGGGTATGAGTCACTTCGGAAAACATGATGGGTTGGTTTGTTTGTTTTGGGTTTTTTGTTTGGTATTTTTTTGTTTTTTATAATTTTGGGGGGTTTTTTGTTTTGTTTTATTTTGGTTTTTGTTTTGGGTTTTTGGGGTTTTGATGGGTTTTTTTTGTTTCTTTGCTTTCTTTTCCTCTTTCTGCTTGGTTCAGAAAAATTTTCTGGACACTAAATATTATTCTTAACTGTACAGCTGATAAATGCCATTTTTGCATTTTTGGAGTGGAAGGTGGGGGGTAACATTTCTCTTCTGGTATATAGCCTAGAAATAAATTTTAAATATTCTCTTGGTTTTAGTTTATTATATTGGTTTTAGGTTGCTCTGGTAATTAAAATTTCTTCTCATTTAGTGTTGTTCTTTGTGTTTCATAACATTTGAAATCCCAGATGCCTTTTTCTAAGACTTTAGAAACCCCATCCATTGTTATATTTCATTTTAATGAGCATTAGTTTACTCATCTTCATAAATAAAGTACTCTTCATTGCCAGTAAAGTAGTATTTCCACATGAAAAATAGTTTTATTCATTGCTCTGAGTGAACCTTTCCCTGAATAATAAAAAGAAAAAGGATTCCTATAGGTGTTTCTTATCTCTATTTATTCTTGCTTGTGTTTAGTGTAACCATTTAGAAGCTAAGAAATTGAGATCCTTGAGTCCTACTAGACTCAAGGCAATTTCCCTTAGAAGCTGAGGTTAAAAGACAGACAAGGCATGCAGGAAAGCACTAAATAAATTGTACTCAAGTGAAGAGACTGGAATGATTCCCTGCAAATTGTTCCTTAATAAAGTCCCAGCATTATCTAAAAACAAGAAAAGAAACATAAAAAAAAAAAAAAATGTAACAAATTACTGTCAGTAAAGAATTCAAGTCAGTGGCAGTGCTTGTTCTCAACATGACAGATTTAAATAGATACTAAATTTTTCCTGTATTTTATGGAACAATGTAACAAAATGGAGCTTTCCAAAATTAGTAATGTAGGTTTCAACCCAAATCAAAGACATATGTTCAGCTTAAATATACACACATAAACACAAAGGCACACAGAGTATAAAAAACCTATATAAGTGTATAAGAATTAACATGTACTGGGCTTCCACTATAAAGCAAACACAAAACCAACTACTAACAACACAGAATGGAGTGGGAGGGGTGAGGCCAATTTCAGCTTACATATGCTGAACAAAATTACTTTTCTTTTTCCAAAAACTGTTTGCCCTCTTGTTGAAATAAAGGTAGTTTAGAAGATAAGATTTTCTAAGGTAGAGTTAACTGTTATAACAGTTAGTTCTGTTATTGTGCTGGTGATTTTCATGCAAGATTTAATGGGGAATATATCTCACACAAAAGAGGGGGAAAAAAAGTTTTATTTCTCTTAGTTAGCTTTCTTGTAGCTTTTTGCAATAGAGATCCGTTTTGAGAATGATCAAACTTATTGAATTGCTTTTCATAGAGATACTGAAAGTTTCTAATGTTCTGTTCATTTTGAAGACATGGATGATGGTATTGATTATTACATAGGTTAGTATTTACTGAGAATAAAGCTCTATTCTGCAACTACTACTATTGTCACAGTCAGACAATGAAAAGATAATATTTTTAAGGAATTTATCTTGCATTAAGTTTTTAGAACAGAAATTAAGTCCTTTATATGCTTAGAATGGGTAATTTCTACAAACTCGTTCAGGACATAGGATTGCATCTTTACCCAAAAATGTGGGGTTATACATACAAAATTAAGTTTTCATGCATACAACGATGAAAAAAGATGAAATTCAACCCAGAGAGTTACCTTGTTATAGAAAGAAAATGTTCAAATAACAGGAATGTCAGTCAGAGTATTCCAAGCTGTGGTGGGCTGATGCTGGAAGGATGGCCAGTGCCTACCAAAGCTGCTTTACCACTCCTTCTTTCTTCCTGGGCTCAACTTTACTCCTAATTTCTCTACTTTCTCTCTCCTAGTGGTACATGGGGATTGAGAAGAAGGCTTACAGTCAGTTCATTAGAGGTTGTTTCTTCTGCTTCTTCCTTCTCAGACTTCTCACACTCTTCTCCTGCTCTGCTGTGGTGTCCCTCCACTGGGAAACAGTCCCCCGTTGATATCTCCAACATGATTCTTTGGCTGCAGTTCTTCATGAACTGCTCCAGTGTGGGTCCCTTCCACAGGGAGCAGTCCTTCAGGAACAGACTGCTCCAGCACGGGTCCTGCCAGCAAACCTGCAGCAGCATGGGCTCCTTTGCCCACAGATCCTGACAGGAGCTTGTTGTAACATGGGCTTCCCTTGGGGTCACAGCCTCCTTCAGGTACATCCACCTGCTCCAGCATGGAGTCCTCCATGGGCTTCGGGAGGACAGATTGCTTCACCATGAACTTCACCCCGATCTGCAGGGTAATCTCTGCTCTGGTGCCTGGAACACCTCTTCCTCTTCCTTTTTCACTGACTTGGGTGTCTGCAGAGTTGTTTCTCTCACATAGTCTCATTCCTCTTTCCAGCTGCAGCTGCAGTTGCACAGCAATTTTCCCCCCCTTCTTATATACCTTAACACAGGAGTGCTACCACTGTCACTGATGGGCACAGCCATTCCCAGTTTTGGGTCCAACCTGGATCCATCTAGCATTGACTCCATTGAACACGGAGAAGCTTCTAGCAGCTTCTCACAGAATACATAGGTGTAGCTCCCCTGCTACCAAAACCTTGCCATGCAAACCCAGTACAACAACCTGACATGTATTTTTGTAACGGGGAAATAAAACAGAAAAGTAAATTCTGAAGTGCAGTTTGTCTATGGGAAGTTGCATTCGTTTTACATGAATGTCTTTATTTATCATAAATAATGACTACGATATCCAATACTGACACATGTATTTATTGTTGCAATATGACATAAAGGTGATTCACTCAACAGAAAAAAAAAAAAAAAAAAGAAAAAAGAGAAAGAAATTAGATAGGCATAAATTTTGTTCACACTGTTATTACATAAAGAACATCATATTGTATAAGGAAATAACATACTTTCAAAATCTCCTGTAACATATGTAGACAAGTTTACCTATGACTCTTTATAGCTTCTTGACACACAACTCATACTTCAGTGCATGAAGCACAGTAATTTTATAAATCTTGAATTCTTGTCTGACAAGCAATCAAACCAAAGCAAATATTCATCAAATTGTACTCAGTCCCAGTATCTGAATGCACAGTACATACACATATGTATATGTACAGATAGGAAACATGGAAAACATTTCCATGTTGAAGATGCAGTATAGCAATTTATTAATTTTTTTGTACATTTTTTTCCTTTTTAACACATGGAGAATCTGAATAACCTATCATGAATTCAACCCTGGAAAGAAGTGGGTTTTTAAACTTTTTTTTCCCCATCTGCAATCACTTACAATTATTCTCTGGAGTTATGAACCATAAAAGGTCTTTATACATGTAGTATAAGAAAAAACATACTGCCTTGTTACAGCTGGAATCTACTGACTGATAATGGAGACAGCTGTTGAATCATTAATAGAGTGAAAACATAGTAAAATATAATATTTTTATAATTCATCTTATTTCAGGAGCAGCATTTTCACTTAGATGTCCTTGACTGATGGTTCAAATTATTCTCTGTGCTTACACATCAAAGGAAAAGAAAGTAAGAATTGCATAGAAATGTTAAAGAATAAAAGGCAATGTTTACATTCAAAATGTATGTGTAGGCTGAAGAGCCAATAAAGCTTCTACTTCACGGTGTCTCAAAGTCACACTGTTGATTAAATAAAAATCAGTAGATCTTTCTAAATTATTACTCAGTTATCACTGTAATTGCATTCAAATACCAAGAGAATAATCTGGCATACTATTTTAAACAGTTAATAATAGGTAAGTTAAAAATTACTGCAGAAGTATAAAAAATTTCATTTTTAAGACAGAAAAATGAATATTTAAGAGTAAAATAATCTTCATTTTGTTCTTTTAGTATCTGTTCTAAGTTTTGTTATATTTAAATTGAGCCTGCATACTTTGGCTATGAAGGTCAGCATAAAGACTGCAGTTCTGATACTGTTTCTGCCTGACAGATACATTGGTAATTAAAAAAAGAACTGAAGGAATACACTCTATTCAGCACATTAGTTTATCTAATCAAATAAAAAATCAGCTCCAGATTAGGACTTCTAAATGAAGTTCTACTCCTATGAAAGAGACATTTATGCTCCAGAACACTCACTGGAGTATTAGGTAATGGACTCAATGGAGTCTATGGATTGATATAGAGCATCCTAACTTGGATACTTAAGAGTACAACTCAGTTGCCAAAATGTAGGCATCTGAAGTGGTTTTTCTTGCTGAAGGAAAAAGCTTGGCTTCTAGTATCTGGTCTGTAACAGTGCAGATGTCCAGTTGTATTCCTGGATGCTCTAGGGTGTCACGCACTGCAACAGAGGTCCATGTCTCAGTACCTGAAACCCCATTTTGACTGGAATAACTTTCTTGACTACACTGAGCATATTGACTTGGAATTAAATTTTAAATACATAAGTTATTGTGTTGTCCTGAAACAAGATGTACATGAAGCTACCAAGTACTACTCGGGACATTAGGAGATGAATGCTGTTAAGGGGCGACAAGTGGAGACAAGCTAAAATAACCTGAGGGATTTCAAATACTGTTGGTTATCTACATTTAGGTAGAGGTAAATCCTAGTTTTCTGTTAGGTATAACGTCAGCTTTCAAAACTTGAGATCACTTCATCTTCCTATAAAGGGGCACCTAGTCTTATTTAAGAAAACCTAAAATTTGATGAAATATCTGTAGTGTGCTGGAAGCTACTACAAATGATTTGTGGAGGACCTGTGTCTTCCTGAAGTGGCAGCTGGAAGACAGGCCTTAATAAAATCCTTATATTTGAATTCAATGCTTATGTTTGGACAATATTTTTTCACTATCTCACTGGCAGTAATATATATATCCTAAAGTTCAAATCACTTACAATCATCTGAGACATTCTAAGTCATGAGAAACATCCTCAGAGGACTAGCAGACACCACAGAGGACCCGTGGAGATCCATGCCTTTCAAAAAGACTGTAACTCCATGCAGAATAGCCCAGGATATTGAAGAGAACACTAAGTGTCTGAGTGTGGGCAAAAGAATAAAGACATCTATGCCTATAAGTGAACTATTATTGTACAACTGTTATAAATACCTGTGTCCATCTAAAAGACATTTCCAATACATTATGCCTTTGTAAGCCTCACACTCTTTGTTTTTATTTAAAAGGAAAAAGAAGTTCATTATCTCAGGTATAGATATATGAAGTTGTAAGGGGAAGTTATAAAATAATAAGTGCATAAAAACTTGGGAGAATCAGATAAGGAGCATGGACTGGATACTGTCTTGTCTGAGTCAAAACGTACAGCTCTGTCAAGAGCAACACAAAAGCTAAAGCCATAAAGGTGGACGCTTGAATATATAGAAGCAGGAACAGGTATTAATGAATTATATGGATGGCTTTTAATTTTTCTTCAGATTTTCATTTGTTACAGAATTTTCATGCAACTTAGTCATAAAAAAGTAAAATTTTCCAGCTTTAATGATCTTCTACATCAGTATATAATTTCACTTCTCATTCTACATTGTTTTCATAAAATCCATTCTCCTGATGAATTTGATTATTTTTTTATTTCTTTCATATTTTTTTTTCAGATATAAGGTGTTACCAAAAATATTGACTTTTACAAAAATTGTACAAAAATTGTACAATTAAATGCTTGGTTGGCTGAAGTTCAAAAATATTTATAATTTATTCAAGAAAACCTATTAGAAATTGTTAGAATTTTGCATCTATATTTCTTCTCAAATGCAAGGTGTTTAATTTTAATAAAATGTTTGTTTTGGTTTGGTTTCAGAAATCTTTCTGGAGAATATATTTTCTGAATTGTGTGATGGATTATGGGAAAGTCAACTAGATAATTTTTTGAGAGATCTTTAAGAACAGTATAGAGTAGGATGTTTTAAGAAGCAGAAATCAATAGAAGTGAAGGTCTTACTATTCCTTCAAGGCTAAATTATAGTGGAAGAGTTATTGGGAACGGACAGAAAACACACATGGTCCAAAACCTTTAAGCATCAATGTCTGAGAGGAAGAAAAACTTGTTTTTTCAGGATTGCTGGTCTTTTACTTTTTTTTTTTACTCTTCTGAATTCACATGCAAACAAAACTAACCAGTGTGTGGATCAATATATACGTTCTCTGTATAAGAACTAACAGGTAGACAGCAATACTCCAGAAATGTGCATATAGAATTCAGTCACCTCTTTTATTCCAAAGTTGCTTACTGTTATCATGATCATTCTACAGGAATTTTATGCAAAATATCATCGATGCAATTTTTAAGCTTTCAGCTTCAGTTTTAGTCCAAGTCAAACTGTTGAATGGATAAAACATGGAGCTCCAGGTGATGAAAGGTGGGTTCAGTGCTACTGAGATGCAATGCCACATTATGGTGCATAACAGTTTAGAGTGGATTGGAGTACCATTTTGTTAGCCTGGACATAGCATCAGATTTGTATAATCCCGTGATTTCAACCCTGGAAAAAAAATTGTATAACAAAGGTCAGTATCACATCTTCCTGAATACATAGAATTATAGAAGCATAGAATATGCTGAGTTGGAAGTGACCCATCAAGGTCATCAAGTCCAACTCCTGTCCTTGTGAAGGGCACCTCAAGAATCACACCATGTGTCTGAGAGCATCATCCCAATGGTTCTTGAACTCAGGAAGACTTGGTGCTGGGACCACTTTTCACTGAGGAGCTTGTTCCATTGTTCGTCTGTGCCCTGTTTCTCTGCAGGGCCTGCCCTCAAAGGAGTCAACCACTCCTCCCTGCTTCTTTAAAATTCCTTCCAGTCCTGCGCCCAAGTAATTTATGAAGATGTTGAAGAGGACTGGGCCAAGGATGGAGCCTTGCTCACCCATCGTATAGCATGGCTGTCCAGCTGTGTTCTGGACATTTTATCCAGGAGGGTACTATGAGAGGATGTATCAAAAGCTTTCCTGAAGTCAAGAAATATTACATCCACTGGCCTCCCTTGGTCATCATTACCTTGTCATAGAAGGAAATTAAGTTTGACAAGCAGGATCTTCCCTATGTGAAACTGTGCTGGCTGTGACCAATGATTCCATTGTCCTCCACATGTTTTTAGTACCTCTCAGAATAATCTTTTCCATAATTTACCAGGAACTGAAGTTAGACAAACTGACCTGTAATTTCCAAGGTCCTCCCTCTTGCCTTTCTTGAATATCAGTACAACATTAGTCAGCTTCCAGTCAACTGAGATCTCTCCAGATTGCCAGGACCTCCCAAAAATAACCCAGAGAGGACTAGTCATGACATCAGCCAGCTCTTTGAGGATTCTTGGATGAAAGCCATCAGGCCCCATGGACTTGTAGGGATCTAACTATGGGAGCAGTTCCCATACAAGTTTGTGGGCAGTTAAGGGTTGATCCTCGTTGCAGTCATGGTCCTCCAGTTCTGGGCACTGAGGTCCCCTTGATCCATCATCAGTGTTGAAGACATAGGCATAGAATGTATTAAATAACTCTGCTTAACTATATCTCTATTGGTGAGGTGACTGTCTTTATCTTGTAAAGGACTGAAGCTGTTTCTACACTGCCTTTGCCATTAATGTATTTGAAAAAATTTTTATTGTCTCCCACAGTTCTGTCCAGCTTCATCTCCAGTTGAGCTTTGGCTGCTCAAATTTGCTCTCTACAGTAGTTAGCAGCGTATCTGTATTCTTCCCATGTCACCTGACTTAGATTCCTCTGTGCATACACCTTCTTTTTTCACCTGATTTGTAGGAGCAGATCCCTGTTCAGCCAAGTCAAGTCTTCTACCTCATCTGCTTGACTTCTGACATTTTAAAATTTCCTGTTCCTGTCTTTAAGAGTTGATGATTAAAGAGTAAACAGTGCTCATGAACCCCAGCACCTGCAAAATATTTTCCCAGGGGACTTGAGTCAGGAGTTCCCTGAGCAGCCTGAAGTCTGCTCTCCTCATGTCCAGTGTTAAGTTTTGCTGTAAATTTTCCTCTTGTCAACAGAGATTTTGAACTCAGTTGCCTCATGGTCACTGTGGTCAAGACAACCTCCAGTCTCCACTTGACTCATGAGATCCTCTCTGTTGAGAGGATCTCAGCAGATCAAAGAGGGCATTCTTCTGAGATGACCTTTTCCACAAAGCTGTCATCCAGATGGCTTAGAAATCTTCTGGCCTGAGCTGTGTTTATTATATGTTGATCCCAGTTGACTTCTGGAAAGTTGAAGTCCCCCATAAGGACAAGGGCAGTGGACTTAGAAACGTCCTTCAGTTCCTCAAATAGGTCATTGGCATCCTCATCCTGGCCTGGAAGTCAATTGTATATTCCCACAAAGACATCTGCATTATTTGTTTGTCCCTTGATTCTTACCCAGACTCTCAACTGTGACATTGCCAGATGTGAGCAACATAACCAAACATCCAGCTTAATAATAATTCCCATCCAAAACATCCATCTTTTTGGGAAGTGAGGATGCCTAAATAGACATTTTCTCTTATGATAACTGGAAATTACTTCAAATCTGGTACCAGAGGTGAAATAGACTGAATCTTTCCTATCTATTTTAGCATAAGGGGTTCTTAGAAATCCTGCCCTTACAGTGCTGGAGATTATCAAAGCATTCATACTTTCAGAGTCCCTGCATACGTCTCTTCATCTAGCCGTGTGTAACTGTTACACAGTTGAACTCTCCACATCTTCCTCAGAGAGAAGTTTGACAGCAGTTTCTATCCCAGTAGAGTCTACAGCAAAATGAGCCTTGTAATACCATATTTATTTTCTGCCTGCTATATTTCTTATTGGTAGTTTTCTTAGTTTTCAGGTTATTCACTGAGTAACCTGAAGGGGATTAGAAAATGGCCACTAGGTATATGATCATGTTTTCTTAGATTTCCAATGACTAAAGAGCTCTATATCCTTTCCAGTAGTAATGCAGATTTCACGATGATATTTTAAGAATATATTAAAATGTATAGTATCAAGATTAAAAATTAAACAAAAATCTTCCCTTTATTCTCAATAAATATTTATTCAGTGAATAACAAAATGACCAAACCATCAACCCCCCCTCCTCCAAATACTGAAGTATATTTCTTTCACATTTTCATGTATCAGATTATCTGTATAAAGAAATAATTTAATTACAGTTTGTTCCAATACATTTTTCACCCACTGTGAGCAACTGACTAAAACCCCTTAGGGCTCAACAATATTGTAGTTATTGTCTAGTTTCAGTCAGTTGCAGAGACGGAAGAAAAATCTCAAATGACTGGCTTTTTCGAGTATTTGCTTTCCTCTATTGATTATGAGAAGACATTTTACTTCAGTGTATTAGTTGGTTCTTTTGGGAGTGTTTCAGGAATTAATTACTGAAGAGACTTTTCAATTTATTTTCTACTAACATTATCTGGTGTGAACAAAAATCTATCTATTTAACTTTTTTATAGCAGTACAAATGAAATTAAAGCTCTTTTAGCCATTCTGACTTCTTTTCCATCCATGTAGTAACAGGACATTTTGCAGTCTAGTGGGAGACAAACATTCTGCTCATATTCCCAATAAATGAACAGTGCAATCTTTAAGATCTCCTGTGTTACCATGGATACCAACATGCATCTAACTAACACTAAGTCACATAATGTACCTTACAGTATTTCTGAATTAAACATCAGGTTGTAGAACTGTTAAACACAATAGAACAATAGAGTTTGGGGGTTTGATTTTTTTTTTTTTTTTTTTTTTTTTTAAAAAAAGGGCTTAGTAATACTAAAGATAGAAAAAATTTGCTACTCACCCGTAGTCATTTACAACTTGGCATCTTCATCAGCTGAACTATCTTCCTTAGTTGCTGAGTGATAATGATTTCATTTTATGCAATTTTGCTTTGAACTACTAAAGGTTACTATAGAAACCTTCAGTCTTTTCCCCCTTCAGATTCTATGAACAGGTAGTAAGACTGTGGGGGAACTAACATTTCCACTGAGATATTACTTGAAAATCAGCTCCAAATTGCTTTTACCTTTCATAAGGCAATATTAAACTAAGATTTGTCAGACAGTCTGGTAGAACAGAATATTTTCAGGGAAAAAGAAAAAAAAAGTTTACCTAAATCTTTCAGTGTCTGTCAAACTCCTCTTTCTTATTGGAATTTCAATTTTTTTTTGTAGTAACTACAAACATTTCCAAATGGAAAACAAATGATTTCCGCTGTAATCAACCTTTTTAAAATATTGCAGTATATATAACCACACAGTTGCTCTTGGCTTTGTCTTTTCTTTAGCTTGCCATTAATTCTTATGTTTACTTGTTCAGTCCTGTATCTGACTTCCCTTGGAACTTCAATAGCTTTTTTTAATCCCTGTCTGATTCATGCTAGAAATTAATTGTCAAATTTATTGTAATGGATAGCATTAGTCAGCTTTTCTTTTTATCATCTCTAATTCACCTCTGACATTATCATTTTCTAGTCCAGAATTCATGATGTCTAATCAGAACCTACAAGTGGGTTCCTAACTTCTCTTAATCTAACGTTGATTCACAATTTTGAAATTTGAAACCTTTAATTTCAGACCAGCCTTTACCTTTGGCCTTCAGATAATCTAATTCTTCATGTGTTACAACCCAGTTCTGTCATCCAGTCTCTAAGAAAGTAAGTCGCTGATCTGGAACTCTTATTTGCTTAGATTTCTTTTTTGTCATCCATTGACTCTCCTTGTCTCCTTCCTTTTCCTTTTCCTTTTCCTTTTCCTTTTCCTTTTCCTTTTCCTTTTCCTTTTCCTTTTCCTTTTCCTTTTCCTTTTCCTCTCCTTTCTCCTTATTTACTTTTGGGTTTTTTGTTTGGTTTTTTTGGGGGGTTTTGGTTTGTTTTTTGTTTGTTTGGGTTTGGGGGTATTTTTTTGTTTGTTTTCTGTGTTTTTTTGTTTTTGTTTTTTCCTTTTTAAGTTTTTATCTGCTTTGATTGGAAATCATCCAGTATTAAAATTAAACAACACTCAGACATAAAGCCGATAAAAAACCTTTGAATATCATTTCAATAGGGCTTTTTACAGCCAAAGTTTAATTTAGCATTTCTGGAAGAGACATCAGTAAAGACTTTACTTTTTAATTTGCATTCAAAGTGGAATTGAAGGACAGAAGAGACCAGAGTCTTCTTTGTCAAGAGCAGATTTCACATTACTCCTCTCCCAGAGTTGTTCAGGCAATATCCAACTGTAACTCATCTTGTTCTGCTACATCAAAGATATATCCTTCTTCACTATCATAAACCAACATCACATTCAGGTACAGGTATCTTACATTTTCTGTTCACTCTGTGTAATAAGTCTGGATAACTATATAATTTTTGTTAACATTTACTTGATAGATTTTTGCATGGAAATTCAGATTCAGGGAAGTTTTTGTGAGGCATGAAAATGCCAGACATTTTTAGCTCTGCTTTTTCTTTCAGTTTTATTAAATTATAATTACAAAATAATTGTAATTTTTTTCTATTCAATTTAAGTGAAGGTTTCTTCACTTTCTTTTTCAACTGCCAGCAAACAACAATCTGATACATAGGCATACAAAAATATCCTTTCTAATGCTATTTATTCCCTTATTTTTATTACTGACATTTTTGTGTGTTTGTTTACTTTATAAAAAGGTATGTAAATACCATCATTAAAACTTCTAAATCAAAACCAGAGGAAGCACTTTTTTTTTTTTTTTCATGTTGCAAATTAATTCTGATGTGTCATTTATTCTCAGAAGTGCAAAAAAGTATTTTGTAGTTCCCCAGGTCTCAGAGGGAGCATGAGCTCCCTAATATCAGAAATATTAAGAAAAAAATTCATCACCAAAAGAGTGGTGAACCATTCAAACAAGTTGCTCAAGGAGGTGGTGGAGTCGCCATTCCTGGCAGTGTTCAAAAAACAGGGAGATGTGGCACTTCAGGGGATGATTTAGTGGTTACAGTGCTGTAGGATACTGAAGGTCTTTTCCTAACATGATGATTTGACTATTCTATGATCTTTCTGCATTTGAATTTTACTGTCCTGCTTTCTGATTGGTGATAGCTATGAAGGGAAAAGTGTAGGTCTATCTGGAAAAGCCCATTTGATCTTCAGATACCATTTTTTTCTAAAAGCATACCATTATTATTTTGGCCACGTACAGTTGTTTATATTAATTTTTAAAGATTTTATCTTTTCCTTCATTAGCACACCATTTGCTGTAAGGATATTCATCCTCAAAATATTTTTACTTTTACGCTCACTTCACTTATTATTTATCTTAACATTACGTTTAAGGTCACCAGTTCCGACACAAGATAAAAAAAAAAAATAATACTGCACTGATTCACTGGCATTATTGTCAAATAAAATTTACTTTTAAAGCAATTACTCTTCCCAGCTAGTTAATCTTTAGTTGGGCTTAGAGACTGCAGTTTTGGATGTAAATTCTTAATATCTACCTTAAGAAGTCTGTAATGGACTTTACAGATGTCATTACAGTGATGGCTGAGATGGAAACTTTTGGGATAGATGACATAATGGATGGCAATTTGTAGAGTATATTGGTCTTCAATGAGAATTTGATTAAGGAACACAGTAAACTGGTACTGCAAATTCTCTCTCCGCTGTTTACCTCCTGTGGCAATATTTCAATAAAGAAGGAAAGCTGACAGAAAATGTCCTGCAGTTCAGTAGTAATCAATACAGAAAGAGAACTACAAAAGATAAATCTGGAAGCACTAATAGAGGGTTAAAGATTTGAAAACACAGGAACAAATGGAGGATGAAAGCAAAACAAATTTAAAACCTCTGACGTCTAATTGCAAATAAATGAACCATCGGTATGATTATAGGTAAGGTTTATTCAGCTACTTTCATTCAACTTGACTTAACACATTATCAATGACATTTATTCAATCCTCTGCTGTCTTTTCAACCACAAAAGACATGTAGATTCTGGTACATCTATTGATATTCTTTCTGTTTCAATATTGCAGATGCAGTCATTAAGCTACTCCTGGGAAATGGGGAAATGCTGCTCCATAAATATGTGCAAGTGAAGACTTCCTCAGGCGCTAGAATGGGGAAAACAAGCTAGCTAGGATGCATGGGTACCTGTCTTGTTTGCCATCTCTGTCTTGACAACTTTATACCAATCCATGTTATAATGTCACCTTTCTGTTATGTAGACTTATCCCTAGAAAAAAATGCTTCAGGTACATCCAGTGGGTGCTCAACTTTCAACATCCTTCCCAGATAACGCCATAACTGAGTTCTGACTTGTTTTATAGTCAAGTAGATTGTATGGCATTCATCTGCAGAAACCAACTTACATATTTGAGCAAGCAGATTATACATCACTTGTCTATAAATTTTCTCATGCAAACACCAAAAGCCCTAAATTATCTCACACTGATATCTGTCCAGAAGTAGAAAATCTGCAATACCCTTGATAAGCAGTTTTTCTGTAGACTTAAAATGCTAATTCAACTAACCTATCCTACATAAATTAGATAAGAAAATAAAAGGAATGTTGCTATTGTGAAGGATAATTCTAGGCACAAAAGCTTAAACTTTATCACTATCCCTTTCTAATAGTTTTTTTAAAAATGTACCAAAGCTAATCTTTCCAAAGACTAACATAATTAAAAAATCTGTATAAATTATTATGATAATGTTTTTCTTTTCCTTTGCTTTTCATCCTGTTCCCCTCCTCTTATACATATTTGGCTTTTCAGGAGTATTTCTTAGTAATTAGTCAGAGTTCTAAATATTTTTTGCTTTTTGAATAGTTTGCTTTAATAAATGACATATATAATACATATCAAACTGTCCTGGTTTGAGACAGGTGATTTTGCATTTTGGTGATTTTACTTTTATTTTCTGATGAGTTTACTTTTCAGTTAAGTCTCTCCTAAGTAGCTGCACTTGCTGAAATTTACGGCATGATTTTCAGTCAGTGTCTGCTTCTAGGACTGATAATTCTTGATGTTTATGGTTACTGCTATGCATGGTTTGCAGAACCAAGGCCACTGCTTCATTCTGAAAAACATCTTATGATTTACAAAGCTAAAGGGAGTAAAAGGGCCATAACCCTGCTTTGGGGAAGAGTGGAACAAACAGGTGAACAAAATTAACAAAAGTATTTCATCACACGTGTATCATACTCAGTATAAATTTCAGGGATCATGGTTGGTTTGATTGGATTCCACTAATTCAGCTGCCTTTGTTCCCTGTCTGTGAATTCCTGAATCTATGCTTTCCTGAATCCAGCTCCTTCCTGATCCTGACTTAAGGACTACAGACTAGGACTTTTCCAGGGCCCATCCCCAATTGGGATATGAGTGTTCCTTGGGGGAGAGGGCAATATGATATTTCTTTTATAGGTATTTGTACATATGTAATTCTTTTCCTTCTAATCACTACTGTTTCATTAAAGCTGTGTAGCTTATTATCAAACCTGTTAAGTCTCTCTTCCTTATTCTCTTTCCCTTACTCTCTGTCCTTCCCTGGAAGGAAAGGTTAAAAGAAAGCATCTGTCATTCATTTAATTGATGAATGTTCTGTGACACAAACCATCACCACAATGATCTTTCATATTTCTCTTATATTATTTAGACACATACACAATTAAAATTGTTTTGTTGGTCTACATCAGTAATGTTGAAGTTAAAAAAATACACTATGTTCTAGGATAAAAACAAATTGAAAATAGACATCTACACATTGCAACTGTCTTTTTAAGATTTTCTCTGTAAGAAGTGTATTATCAACTGATATGTAAGCTAACAAGTGAGGTTCATCTATACTTGTTTCATCCATTACATATTTAAGGAAATTTATATTTTTTTTTTATGGTAATTCCATAGACTCCCTGAATCATAGGACGGTTAGGGATGGAAGGGGCCTTAACGATCATCTACTTCTAAGCCCCCTGACATGGGCAGGGACACCTTCCACTAGACCAGACTTCTCACAGCCCTATCAAACCTGACCTTGAATACTTCCAAGGATGGGGGCATCCACAGCTTCCCTTGGAAACTTGTTCCAGTGTCTCACCACCCTAACACTAAAAAAATCTCTTCCTAATGTCTAAACTAAATCTACCCTCTCCCGGTTTGAAACCATTATCCCTCATTCTACCACTACATGTCCTTATAAAAAGTCCCTATTCAGTTTTCTTGTGGACCCCCTTTAGGTACTGGAAAGACACTATAAGGTCTCCCTGAAGCCTTCTCTCCTCCAGGCTGAATAAACCAACTTGTGTCCTCATAAGGTTTGTACTGGGATTGTAGCACCTTTCACTAGAGACGGGAGCAGCCATCTTCCAGTAAAAGTCTTCTTGTCTGGTAACTCCACCCTGTGCTTCAGCTCTCAAGGTAGCAGTATGTATCATGCCTTTTCATAGTTTCTTCATGGTCATGTAAATAACACCACATGTCAGCTTGTGATACGTTCCATGTGATAACAGTTACCACAAATAACCTCTCTCACAGGCAGCTCTCTCAGGTATTTGGTATTATTTTCTCCGTGGTGGCTCCCTTGCTTGGATGACACTCAGTGTCATCTTTAAAGGGGTATCTGCCATTTAGACCTGCCAGGAGCAAGCTTCAGAGACTAATAGTGTTTAATTTCCTTCCAATTGCCTTGGCAATTTCTGCATCTCTGTCCAGTCTTCCCAGACGTCTGGCTTCTCTGTTACTTAAGTCAATTGTGCCTCACCCAGCATGGAAACAATCAGATGGTAAGTGTCTCACCTTTGTGCCAGGTCCCTTCTTACTTTTGAAAAGTCCTTCAGATAAAAAGGTTAAGTGCTTCTCTCTTCCTCTAATTCCTCCTCCTGTGATGAAGGGCTATTTTCATAGGGCTTGCTGCTCAAGCTTTTGTGGGAGGTCTTCTTCCAGATTCTTTAGAAAAAGATTTGATCTCTCATCTTCATCAGAACTGTCCTCCAGGTGCTTCTTCTTAGTTACAGGTGTAACTGATATGAGTGGAGGGATATCAGTAATGGCAGCTGTTGGAGTTTGAGTGAGGGCAGTACTTGTGTTGTTGCGCCTAGAAGTTCATCAATGCCTACTAGTAATAAACCACCCTGCAACACAAAAAGAAAAATTAACATATAGAAACAAGGACAACAATTTCCAGAAATTCCAAACTCTGATGGAATCAGCTTAGTGTAAGGAGGAGATTTGTAATTTTACATGAATAGATCAAAAATGTAGGCAGTAATACATGTAGTAGATATCGCTACCTGGAGCACTGGTGTCAGACAACAAAAAAACAGTGCCCTTTTCCAAACATCCCTGACCAGGAAGCCACAAACACAGACTAAAGGCTTAAGTAGTACAATATCATATATGACAAGTTGGGCAGCATAACAATAAATCAACATTTGTAAGGGTAGATTATAAAGTTTAACTGAATATGGTATCAATAACTTTTTAGATTTCAACCTTCCAGAATGAAAGATGGAAATAATTTAATATTTCAGCCCCTGTCACAGTTTTAGCCAATAACTAGGTGACAGATGCTTTTGTCAGCCCCCATTACCCTCCCAATGAAGATAAAAAGGGGAGAGAGAGGCTTGAAGGTTGAAAAAAAAAAAACAACAAACACCAAAAAACTAGAATAGGTTTAATGAAGTAGTAATAATACTGATGATGGTGAATTGCATATATATACAAATAGTGTAGAACCCAAGGTCCTCAGTTGGTAATTACTTTCAGACCAGAAAAGTCCCAGGATTGACTCTGAAGCAGCTGGAAGGTGCCTGAGTCCAGGGTCCTTGGAGAAATCAAGTGTGGAATAATTGCTGGAGGTGACCTAGAAATGAAATTTATATTCCCATTTTAAGGAAAGGTGCAGTACTTTAGCAAGATGGAATTCAGCTTATGTGCAATGAGTTTCTACCATAGCAATTCCCTAAGCAACTCTGTATGTTTGCAACATCAGGGGAGCCTGGTGTGCTAAGTCTAAGAGAAATTGCATGGAGGGTGGAGCACTGTGGCCACCCTCTGTGGCAACAGTGAGATCCAAAGGTACTATGGGACCAACCAGCTGTATGTTTGGTACCCTGGACCACCAACTTTTATCTTTTAGCACACTATCTTTCAGGTGAACTTTTCTCATTATAATATTTTTATAATATCAAAACACACCTCCATCCGCCAAAGCTACTCACCTCCAAGGTGCAACCACCACTCACTGATCTTGAGATCTGAATTTTCTCTAGTCTATACCTTTAAATGCAAAGTGAGAGAACTTTCCACCAATGGTGATAAAGATATGTATGAAGAGAGTCACTCAAGCTCTACCTGTAAGGTAAAGTAGTATAAAAGTAGTGAGAGAGGGGAAAAATGCAGATGACCTCATGCCTCTGAACTCTGGGACCAGTTGATGGGCTGAGACTCTCTTCCCACGCATTGTGATGCCTTTGGGTAAGATCTGAACACTCAACTGTACTGAATTTCTCCCTGGGAATAGTATAAATCTCTATAAAGTTACTTTCTTTACTCATCTTTATGCATATGTAGCCAGGTTGTATTACTTATGACCTAGGTATCTGTACACGCTTTGCAGACAGTTAATTTATCACCGGCAATCCAAAGAGCTTGTGCACTGTTGCTTCAATAAATTACACTATTCATTAATCTAACCATGAAAGGTTTCATTGAACTTGATCAAACTCTCTAAGTGTGGCTATGATAGTTGATGACAAGCATGACTTCACAAATAGTGTAGAATTAATTGTGTATTCAGACCTGTGATAGTCCAGTAGAAGACTGGGCGTGACTGGACTATTAATGCCAAATTTTGTATCACTCAGAATCTAAGTCCAGTTGCCCCCAGCTCCTCTGACATCTGAGGGTCAGGTAGAAAGCAAGGTGGTTTATTTTCTGCCAAATTTCTTTCCCTTTTAACACAACACCAAGTCACTCCTACTCTGGGAAGCAAAAGAAGGTGACCTGTCTTGATGAATGATGTTCTTCTCTGGTGAGAAAACAGGATTTGGAATCCCAAGAAGCAGAGGGAGTAATGAAAAACAAACCCCAATCCAGCTGGCACACAAATCAGAGAGGTCAGAAGAGGTCTCTCTTAGGAGCCATCTTACACTGAGCACCTTGGGAAGGAATACTATTATTGGTCAATTTGGGTCACCTAACCCATCCTCTCCTCCCCATAGACACAGCTACTTCTGCCATTAGAACTGCTCCATCAAGATGCTGGCAGCAGCTGGTGGTGTCCTGAAATGTATCAGGTCAGTTTAGCCATGGACTATTTTTATCTTCATCTTATCAAACCAGAAAAAATATCTTGCTAATTGTGTGATACATAATGCTCAAGGAAATTGGGATACTATAAGCAACATACACTACATTTTGGTACAATAAGTAAGGCAATTTATAAGAACTGAAGATGAATAAAAACCCTGGAAAAAAATATGCAGTTTAAGTCTGGTGTTCTAGGCTTACTCTTACAGTAAGCTATTTTAATTTCTTCCTTCCATACCATATTTTTAATTCCAGTTTCAATGATGCCTTACAATGGATGTAAGATTGCAAAGAAAATTAAACTTGTATATGCTTTATACAATATTGGTGACAATGAATACAAGACTGGTATATGTGTAAGCTATATGTGGAGGCAGAAGCTTCTACAGTCCAGATTTTATTAATTCTCAATCATTATGTTAGACATTAACACAATATATATATATATGAAATTTATCATTGACAGTTTCTACAGGTCATACAGATGGTTATGGAAATTCTAGAACTATTAAAGCAAACAAAAAACATTTGGTAAGAAAAAGTTTTCCTTTCTAATTAATTTAGAATTTTGGAAGCTCTCAAATGCTAGTAAATGTCCTTTTTTTTTTTTTTTATATATATTTTGGGGCCTTCATTATTAAGGGATTTAAAAAACTCTATGGAGCTTTACATGGACATTAGCAAAGCAAGTTATAGAGATCTTTTTGGGCATATTGTGGCTCAGGTGAAATTTAATCAGTCTAAATTTTTTTCTCAGAAGCTGAAAAGCATATTTCCCACAGGGAAATTCTGGAAACAGAATGTAGTGTGTTTGGCACAGAAGAGTTCCTACTTACCCCTTGGAGTTGCAAATATGACATTCTTTAGAAAAAATGAGCCTACAATCCTACTATAACACCTATAGTTTAGTTTTGCAGACAATCTCTTAAAAGCAAAATGACACAGATGATGTTTTAGAGGTCCATAGTCTTGTGCCAACTTGCCCACATGGTATGATATCAGTTAATTTCTTCTGAATTTTTTTTCATACTACAGGAAAAATAACAGGTCTGATTTTGTCTTCAGTTTCCAGAAGGCAATTTAACATTTTTTATCTTTTTGGAAACACTAAGAGACACAGAAAGCTTTTGACCCTGAGAACAAAACAACACAAATCAGACTGTCAGATATTTCAACTTTTACTTTAAATACTTCAGCATAAATGACTGGGTCCAGTGCTTCTTCAGCTTTTAAAAAAAAAAAAAAAAAAAAAAAATCAGAACTGTTGTGGAATGTGGTAAATGTAATTTGTGATTTTTTGCAGGTAGTTCCACAGAAGTGAAACCAAACTGCAAACACATTGCTATATACTGTTTCTGGCTTCTTCACATCTCCTATTCTTCCAAGAGCTGAATTTTGCTTGGTGGAAACTTAATAAACTGTTCCTCTATTCAAGATCACACCTATTTCCCCAGAGGAAAACCAAAACAAAACAAGCTACAAACAACCCAGGTATGTTTTAATAGAGAGATCTATATCATCCCTTTCCTTCTTATCCTCTCTCCTCTAGTTCTACAAAGCTGCCTTGGGAGTTTTTAAGCCTCAAGATGGAAATGAATAGAGTTATAAAAAAATTTCAAATGTTCTGGTAAGGTTTTGGCTGTGTTCTGCAATAGTCTCACAAGTATAGTGCTAGAGCTCCCTTTTCTGTCCTTTGAATATTACTCCCAAAGGCAACATGCTGGATCTGCTCCTTGTTGTCTAAATAGTTTCATGAGCAGATTTCCAAGTCCTTTTAAACACTGCCTTTAAACCAATCCATGATCTTCAAGACATTTTTGCTTCATAGAGGTGAAAAAAGACACAACGTATGTATTTTATGAGGAAAATTCTTGTTCTCTGTCAGCTATAAAAAAATAAAGAAAATTAACAGAGAATAAAACGGGACTAAATGCACTCTGGAGCATCATATGCCAATGTACTAACTTTCAAATTTTTAACATTTATTTTATAAGGGAAGTTTTTTCCTTAAAATGGTGAAATTTAACTGCCTGTGGAAGACATGTTAAATCTAGCAGTTGAAATTAGCTGATGAGCAGTTTGATGTAAGATCTAATATATAATGGGAAGCTGCTATTCCCCTTCTCCACCAAGTTTTGTTATGTAGTTGTTTGGGTTTTTTCTTTGTTATAGCAAAGACTCATCACAGTGACAAATAACAGCTCACAGTTCTCCTTCCTTGCCACTTAGAAGTATTCCACATCTGAAATGGGAAAAACTTCACATGTTTTTGTCAGCATGCATTAATATATTGAAAGGAAATATTTTTTTTAGATACTCAGCACTGGTGAGGCTGCACCTCAAGTACTGTGTTCAATTTTGGGACCCACAGTACAAGCCAGACATTGAGGTGCTGGAGTGTGTCCAAAGAAAAGCAACAAAGATGGTGAGGGGTCTAGAGATCAAGTCTTACAAAGAGTGTCTGCCAGAACTAGGTTTGGTTAGGCTGGAGAAAAGACAGCTAAGCAAAGACCCTAGTGCTTTCTGCAACTACCTGACAGGGGGTTTTAGGGACCTGTGGGTCAGTCTCTTCTCCTATTAACAAATGACAGAACAAGAGGAAATGGCCTCAAGTTGCACTAGTGGAGGTTTAGCTTTGATATTAGAAGAAATTTCTTCACTGAAAGGCTTGTTAAAGACTGGTAAAGGCTGTCCAAGGAGATGGTTGAATCACCATCCCTGAGGGTGTTTAAAAGATGTGTAGATTTGGTGCTTAGGGTCATGGTTTAGCACTGGACTCAATATAGATAGGTTACTGGTTGGACTTGATTTTAAAGTTTTTTCCCAAACAGAATGATTCTATTATTCTATGATTCTATAATATTGTAATTACAGATTGTAGATATTGCTCTTATGGAAACATAACTTTTTTGTCCCTGTCATCTCCTTCAATTACACAGGTGTCCCATGTGTGGATGTATGTGGATCTGGTGTTCCCGGTGTGAAGAACCTCAAAAGCCACAGCTTAAGCATGGCTAGGGAACTATGAATCCAGTTTCAGACGAGTTCTACAACTTCACTGCGGGACAATCAATAGATTAAGGAGGTAAAATCCCTGAGGTATCTCTATCTAAAGAAACTATGCTTTGAAAATCCCACAGCCTCTGTGTGAATTTATGAGCTTTTTTGTTCTGTGTCAGTGAACAGAAGTACTAAACCTCGTATAAATCACTTCAAATTCATTCAGCTATTGCAAGACACACAGAGTGTATTTCATTCCAGACACAGGTTTTCTGTTTTATGTGATTTCTGAATTAAAGTTTCATATTCAAATATAAATTTTGAAGCAGCTAAAGTTAAAATTTTTACTAAGGTATCTAGAAAAATTACCTTGAAATCAGCTTTTTTACTTTCAATAGTTTTATAAATGTTTATTTGACTTAAGAGTACTATGTGTTGAGTTAAATTTAGTTTAGTTCACAACAAAAATGAACAGTGCTAAATCGAATTGTCTCACATTTGCTATAGGTTATCAACATGCTAGGCACAGTTAAAGAATGCAGACTCATTAAATTACTAAGAAATCTGATCAGCTATCTTAACTCTGGAAATAAAGCAGATTTTTAGAGAACAGACAGAAAACAACTAACATTTTATAAAATAAAATATTTTATTTTATAAAATAAAATGTTCCTCTTATACAATAAATGTATTTTTAATATAAAATATATATATCCCTGCTTCAGGAAGGATTTGTCTCCATGGTCATGCTCATGTATGAGACTCCATTCTTTATTTTTACTGCTTATTTGAACAGACTCTGTTGATATTTCATGGTTTATTCCACAATGCTAGCCAAACAAGTGGACTGTAAGGGAGAATTTTCTCCCTAAGAGAAAATGGTAGGGAAATGACAGGGGAACTGTGGGACATGTGATGTGGCAGGACTGCTAAGGTATGAGGCCCAGCCAGCATGGATTCAGGAAAGACAGGTCCTGCTTGACCCACCTAGTCTCATTCTATGAGCAAGTGAATCACTCAATGGACAGGGAAAAGCCTGTGGACATTGTCTACCTGGACTCCAGTAAAGCCTTTGACACCATCTCCTACAGCAGTCTCCTAGAGAAGCTGGTGGCTTATGGCATAGACAGGTGTGTACTTTTTGCTGCCTTAAAAATTGGCTGTGTGGCCAGACCCAGAGAGTTGTAGTCAATGGAGTTAAATCCAGTTTGTGGCTGGTCACCAGTAGTGTTCCCCAGGGCTCAATATTGGGGCTGGTCTTGTTCAATATCTTCATTAATGATCCAGATGAGGAGAGTGAGTGCTTCCTCAACAAGTTTGCAGACAGCACCAAGTTGGTTGGGTTGATCTAACTGAGGGTAAGAAGGTTCTACAGGGGGATCTGGACAAGTTGAATTATGGGCTGAGGCCAGTTGCATTAATTTTTACAAACTCAAGAGCAAGGCCCTGCAATTCAGTCACAACTACCCCAGGCAATGCTACAGGCTTGGTTAAAAGTGACTAGAAAAGTCACTTTTTTCTCATCAGAAAAAGAACTGAGGGTCTTGGACAACACTCAGCTGAACATGAGACATCAGTGTGCCCAGATGGCCAAGAGGTTCAACAGCATCCTGTCTGTGTGGCCAGCAGAAGGGAAGCAATCATGCCACTGTACTGATGAGGCTGCACTTAGAGTTCTGTGTTCAGTTCTGGGGCCCTCACTACAAGAAAGACTTAGAACTGCTGGAGTGAGTCCAGAGTAGGGCAGCAAAGCTCATAAAGGCTCTGGAGGACAAGTTCTATGAGAAGAGGCTGAGGAAATTTGGATTGTTTATAGTTTGGAGAAGAGGAATCTGACAGGAGACATTATTGCTCTCTACAGCTTCCTGAAAAGAGGTTGTAGTGTGGGTGGGTGTTGGCCTCTTCTCCCAAGCAAATAATGATAAGACTAGAAGAAATGGCTTGAAGTTGCACCAGGGGAGGTTTGGACTAGTGTCCTGGTTTGGGCCAGGATAGAGATAATGTTCTGTCTTGTAATTTTGCTGTCAGCTAAGTCTCTTGTAAGTATCTCTACTTGCTGAAATTAACAGGAAGTTTCTCAGTCAGTGTCTGCTTCTAGGACTGATGACGCTCAATGTTTATAGGTACAGCCAGAGAATGGTCTGCAGAACCAAGGACACTGCTCAGTTCTGAGGAACATCTTATGCTCCAGAAAGAGAAAGGGAGTAAAGAGGTCACACCTGCAACTCTCCTTTAGGGAGCAGAGGACAAGACAAGGGACCAAAATTGACCAAGCAGAGTATTCCATCACATACATGTCATACTCAGTATAAATTTGAGGGATCACAAATGTCAAGCCCCCTCCTCTTCAACTTTCAGACTTCCCTTTGCCCTTCTTTGCCCTTCTCTCTGGCCCTTCTTCACCTGTCCCTGTTTGCTTCAGTACCCTGGGAGGATTCCATCCGTTTGTCTGCCTGTGGTCCCAGTCCGTGACAGACTGAATCTGTGTGTTCCTGCCTCCAGTTTATGACTACTTCTGACTCCAGGAGTCCATCCTGGGACTTTTCCCGGGCTTCCCTGCAGCCTCGGTGGTGATGTGAGCATTTTTGGGGAGAGGGGTGTAGAAACATGGTATCATTTTTCTGTATATTTGTATATATTTAATAATTTTCCCCTTTTAATCACTAAAGCTGTGTAGTTCAGTTTCCAACCTGTAGGTCTCTCTCCCTTATTCTCTCGTTTCCTTACCAGGGAGGGAAGGGGGATTAATAGAGAGCATCTGTCATTCAGTTAATTGACGGCCCAGTGTTGAACCATGACAAATAGGTATTAGGAAGAATTTATTTAAAGGAAGTCAGGTGCTGGATCAGACTGGAGTCATCATCCCTGGAGGTATTAAAAAACCATGTAGATGAAGCACTTGGGGACATAATGTTTTGATTTGGTTTGTTTTTTTGTTGTTTTGGGGGGGGTTTTGTTTGGTTTTTCGTTTTTGTTTTTTGGTGGGGGAGCTGGGGGCACACAGTTTTATGCAGTAATCTTGAAGGTCCTTTCCAACCGTGACAATTCTGTGATTGTGATTTTCTGCCTAGGAAGTCTCTCTAAAACAAAATTATGTGTCTCAGCCCTCTATGATTTATGGATGTTTAATCTCACAATAGTTTGTATTTATCTGCACAGAACACCCTACTCAGAAAAGCTGAATACATTAACTATTGCGTATTAATCAGTGGCTATGTCCAAACAGCCAGCTGGTTCTTATCACTAAATACCCAGAATAAAAGCTGCTTTATTTAGGTTCATCATTGTGGTATCATATCCCAAACTCCTTAGCTAGTCTTTTGGTCTTTAGTAATATGGAGGATGTAACAGAATACCAGCTGGAAATGGGACCTAGGATTAAACTCTCAGAAGTTCCTATCTGGCACCACTTTTAAGCCACTATAACAACAAATATCAGTGCTCCCTGGTAAGATGCTGTTGTTGCAAATAAGCAGCAGCTTGTATTCAGCAGCTTGCTGCCAGCCAGCTCCAGTTGGCTGAATAGTTTTTGCAGCTGTTTTCACAACAGCATCAGCAGTTATCCTATATCAGCTGCACCAGGAGAAAATGACAGCAAGTTAAATCAGCTGCTGTTGAAGGGTCTTGGATGTGCTTTCCTTAGTAAGAGCCATTGATAGGCTTATAAAATAACTATGAACATTTCTTCTGGAATCTTCCTTAGCTGAAATAGTGTAGGAAATAGCAGGAAAATAAATAGCTAGACATGTAGGGGGAATATTTTATCTAGTAAATAAAGTTACTAGATGTTATAAACATATTTTTGGGGAGTCACTTGGCATATATGACAGATTTGTAGCCATACCAGCATGGGTGGCTAGCTATACTGGTTTTGGCACGGACAGCATCAAATGTATTCACAACTCCTACTATGGTGCAGTGTTTGGATCTGTGCTAAAAACAGTGCTGTTAATGCAGAGATTTTTTCATTGTTGCTACCAGTGCTTACACAATCCAGGTCTTTTCTGCTTCTCACAGTGCCCCACCAGTGAATAGGCTGGAGGTGGACATTAGGCTCAGCTGGAGGCCTCATTCAATAGCCATCTGGGCTCTGTTCTCTCAAGGAGAGACCCTCATTTGGGGAACTACCCTGATAAATGGGGCCCTATTCTCACAAGAGCACCCCCTCCTCTAGTGGCTAGCCTGATAAGCTGTGAACACAGTCCTTGCAAGGGGAGCTCTGTCTGATGGCCACCCTGACAGGCAGGACACTGTCCTTATTCGATAAGGGACAGGGGCAGGCAAGCTGCACCCTGCAGAGGCAGAGTGACATCTTGTGCGTGCCCTGGGTAAAGTCAATGGAGAGGGGGCATGTGCAGAGATCAGGGTTGTTGCCCAGTCTTCCCATCTGGACAGGCCCAAATGAACACCTGGCTTTGCAAGGTATGCCAAAGGTCCCCGTGAAAAGGTGGGGTCAGGTGGCATAGAAGAGGCGCACTCAAAATGCTGGATGCGTGTCCGCCACCTGAAGATCTCAACTTCCTACCAAGGTCATCACTGGATCCAAGGGTGGTGGTATCTTTCCTATCTCTTCCTTCTCTTTCTTGTTCTCTCTGTCTCTATTATTATAGAATATAAGTATTATGAAAAATAATATTATGAAAAAAAGCATATTAAAAATTTTGAGAAACTTGTCCTTCAGAACTTTCTTCAACAGACAACTGGCTTTACTATTCCTGTAGGTTGTGTTAAAAAAAGTATTAAGCCTGAACAAGTACTATCCAGTTGCATCATTTTGTTTAGTGATAAAATTGCAGAGAGTTAAATAATTAAAGTCTAATTCACTTCTCTTTTTTTTTTAGATATATATCTGTGTTTAGATCTTTAAAACATCTATGTTTTACTGCAATATTTTTAGTGTCAGAGAAGAACTGTCTAGAAAGGCAATAAATCATTTATGCCTACAAAAGCATCAACCTCTTGCTATCATTTTTCTAGGTATGGCATGTGTTTTTCTCAGGCACTATTAGAAATTACTCCAATGTCATCTATCCTAAAAAATAGTACTGAATTCATCACCCCAGATCAATTCATCACCAAGAAAGCACATTAACTTTTTAAATACCTTTCTGGTCACTGTAGGAACATCTAAGGAAGTATTTAGCAATACACAATTAGCATTCCTCATTAATTCTGGAAAAGCATCTTCTCCCCCCACCCCTTATTTTTGATTACAACCTGTTCAGAAGAGCTTTGGTTGTTCCTAATCCTTACTAAAAATGCTTTTTCAAATAATGCCCATAAATCTAGGACATACAGAGAACTGAGATTTCAGTACATAGAAAAGAATCATTATTTACATTCTGTCTTTTTTAAGAAACACAAATATATTATTACAAATATATTACTGTTTGCCTCATGGTTTAGACCTAGCCAGCAACACAGAACTACTCAGCCTCTCAGTCACTCCTCCCCTCTCTGTGGGGGATAGTAAAGTGAAAATATAACTAAAATCTAGAGGGTCAAGACAAGGATCTTAAAAACACCTTTCTCTATATCTCCCTTCTTCCCAGGCCCAAATTACTTTGCTCCTGATTTCTCTACCTCCTCCCCCACAGGGGCACATGGGAACAGAGGTTGTGGCCATTTGGTCATTTTGTCACATTTATTTATCGCATATAAACTGTTGCATTTATTTTCTGCTTTTCCTTCCACCTTAGGGAAAAGGACTCCTCTCACTCTTCCCCCGTTCCAGCATGGGGTTCAAGAACCCTTCCGACATGAGTCCCCCAGGAGGTGAAGTCCTCCAGGGACAGACTGCTCAAGCACAGGATTCCCACAAAGTCACGGCCGTCTTTGGGCACAGTCAGCTCTCCTGGCCTGGGGTCCTCCATGGCTGCAAGTTTAAATTTGCTCTTCCATGGTCCTTCATGGGCTGCTCTACAGTGCTCCTCCATGGGCTTCAGAAAGACAGCTGATGTCTCAATATGGGATGCATGGAAATTTCTTCTCCAGAACACCTCCTCCTCCTCCTCCTTCCACCTTGATCTTGGTATCTGCATAGGTATTTCTCTGAAGTCACTCTCGTCTCCCCCACAGTTCTTTTAGCATTTTTTTTTGGTTTGGTTGGTTGGTTTTTTTTTTATTTTTTTCTTCTTCTTATATGTGTTAATTGAAGAGGTGAATCCAACCTTGGAGGTGGAGGAACAAATTCCTCTCTGGGAGGGTTCTCAACCACGGGAATGATTTCCCCCATGGTGGGGCCTTGTGGGTCTCTTCCAACTCAGTGTATTTTATGATTAGTAGTAATTTGAATCTGTTTAGGTTTATGTAAAGTTTAATCTGAACTCCTAATACCTTTATCTGACAGGCTGAAGAAACCTGTTATTAGAGCTTAGTTTTCCACACAGGCAATTACAATTGCTCTAAGTTACCCACTAACTATCTTTTTACCCAGTAATCAAACTGAAGTCTTTGAGCTGTATTCATTTTCTGCTTTAAATATGTGAACAACATAATGAGTTGGAACATGAAGAATGAGGTGTTAGCTTTTCCCACAACAAATTACATGTTGTAATTTACTTTGTTGTGAATATACTAAATTTGGTGAAATACAGTATAGTTAAGTAAGAAAAAGGAGAAAGAGAGAAAACCTTTCCTCATCTGAGCAGTTTGGGGGTTTTGGTTTTGTTTGATTCCTTCCCTCAATATTCTGAATGGGGGGAAAAACCCCCACACACACAGACACAAAAAACCCCAAACCCACCAAACAAACAAAACCCCAACAAACATATGGTTTCAGTATTTGTGTTTTTAATTAAATAGAAGCTGTAGATGTGGTATACCTTATAACTTGATCTCTCCAATCTCACCACTCACCCAATATTTTGGAGCTTGCTTGTGAACCATCTGTGAAAATGTGGGGCACAGCTTCAGGAACTCAAAACTGCTCTGGTAGCAGACCATGTACTCCAGTACTGGAGACTCGAGGTCTCCAGTGCTTCTGCAGGCACCGAGAAAGTAAAGCTGGTCATGAATAAGGTTGACTGACCATCAGCGAAAATTATATTTGCAGCATACTAGCTCAAAGATTCAACAGGAGGAAAAGCAATAGGGAAAATATACTTAGAGGAAAAGGAACCATCTTTCTGAAAGAAATCTCAAATGAGATACCAGGCTATAATCCTAAACTATCAGATATTTGGTATCAGTACAAAGTATCGTTATTAACAACAGTTCCATAATATGTTAATAGATTCTAACTTAAATATTTTTAATAATGTATTTAGATTTTTGATGGAGTACTGAAATATTAAAATATTATGGATATGAATGCACATTCATCAAAGGCAAGAAATTCAAAGATTTCCTTAACTCAGCACATATGAGTGACTTTACTGCTGAATTAATTAATCTAGAACTATAAAAATACAAGATTATGGGAGAGATTGTACAGCTTTTCTAATTTATCTCAGCTATTTTTACCCAATTCCATGAATGGTAATGGAAAGTTTGGGGTTAAATAATTAATTGCTCGCATTTGTGCATATAAAGGACGCATTACAAGCAGCTGTCCCCTTGTACAGTAATGAAATAGGAACACTTCAAAAGACTTACTTGTTTGAAGGACAGAGGGAAGCTGTATATTACTGTTTCCAGAGGCTTCAAGGCCAAGGAGTGTGACTAGTAGATAAGGAAGCCTTCCTGGCTATGGTTTTATTTACTCTTTTCCTGATAGCAAGATAGTATCCATTGTTTCAATGAAAAGATGTCTTTAAAAGCTGTGGGCCAATATGTTGTGATGTTGATGGCCTGACAACTTCAATGCCACCATCAACTGCTATTTTATCTTCCTTCTTCTGCTGTTCCTCTTGTTGGCCCCACACTGGCACAGTCTTCCATTCCTTGTCAAGACCTATTTTATTATTTTTATTGCAAGTGTATAAATTCTTAATTATTGGATAATTAATTGCTCTGTTAATTATAATGCTTTCTGTAAGGCTATGACAACTATGTAGCTAAATCCCTTACACCCAAATTAGTAACCTACACAAGACCAAGACATGGAGATGTAATTCATCTGCTATCATTTAAGCTTTTCAATCACATTACCTCCTACCTTGCTTCTCATCTGTGTCAGCTAACTAAAATACAATAACTGAGCACTCTCCAGAGAATAGCATGGCCTGGAGACTTTCCCAATAAGAAGGTAGCCACCCTATTTGGCAGAATAACCCATATGTGCTACATGGATGCCAGCTGTGCCATGAATTTATCCTTTTGTCTGAAGAATACTTGTGGCTCATGTCTTATGTACTACCGTAACTGTAGGTTCTATTATTAGATGAAGTACAGCCCAACACTCAGTTTTTTTCTTTTTTTTTTTTTTTCTGAATGGTGGTTTACCACCTGCCTGTGCAATATGATCTCTTGCTTAGTAGTGAGAATGAAAAGCAAGTGAAAGTAGTTAATTTTTCCTATCATTTCTATGTACTAAAGAAACAATCTTGGAATCAACTGCTCTTTTTTCCAGCATATCCTTGAATTACTCAAAGTATGGTTTATGAGTTGTTACTCTATGTAACAGGTAACATTATTTGACATACTCAATTTCTCCAGGGATATGAGGTTACAGAATGATTTTATAAAAAAACATAATGCATAGCTGTGCTGGTTTGGGCCAGGACAGACCCAATTTTCTAAGTGGTAATATTACTTTCCAGTTAAGACTTTTCTAAGTACTTGATGAAATTAACAGCACTTTTTTCAGTTGGTGTTTGTTTCTAGGACTGGTAATGTTTAATGTGTATATTTATTGTTGGAGAATGGTATGCAGAATGAAGGCCACTGCTTGGTTCAGCTAAACTTTTTATTTCCTAGAAACAAAAGGATGGTAAAAGGTCACACTTGTGACAGTCCTGTGGGGAGGAGGTGGATGGACAAATGATCAGAATTGAACAAAAAAAGTATTCCATCCCATACACATAGTACATGGTATAAATCCAAAGGATTGTGAGGGTCAGTTTTAGTTCATCCATAGCCAGTGCCCTGGGAGGACTCTGTTCATTCATCTTCCTTTGATCCTGATACATATCTTCCTGAATTCATGCATTCCTGCATCCACCCCCTCACAAGACAGGGAATAGTTCAGTGTTCAGACCTGTCAATATACGGTCTTCTTTATAGCTGAACACATATAGTCACATCATTTCTGGTACACTTTGTAGTACTAAAAAGAAAGTAAAATTAATTATTTTTTAAAATAGACACTATTCAAGATTATATATATTTTTCCATACATGCTGTCTGTTAAATTATATTTTCTTGCTCTGTATGGAATCTTTAAAATTTCCTTTAGGAACTATGTAATGACCTTTAAGACATGCTGTAATATGGTTTCATGTAAGATACCATATGGTATTATACAATTTGAAGTTAAACATTTTTCATAAACGTGAGGTCTTTTTTTTCATAGAATCATAAAATGTCTAGGATTGGAAGGAACCTTAAAGATCATTTAGTCCCACCCCCTCTGCATGGACAGGGACAACTCTCACTAGATCAGGCTGCTCCAGGAACAGTCCAACCTGTCCTTGAATGCTTCCAGGGAGTGAAGTCTTTGAACACTTCATCACTGTACAGAACAGAAATTCTGAGTTGTAAGCCTAATTAAAATATCACGTTGGAATTCCTGGAAAGTGACATCATAAATTATACTACATATGTCTATAAAATATATACTTAACATTAATTTTAATACAAAATAATGATAAAGATGATACATACACGGACATACATACATATGTGTATATATACGCACCCCTCAGGGATAGGGGAAGAAGTCAAAGGAGCAGGGATTGAAGGAGGGAAGTTGAGCCTAGGAAAAAGACGAAGGTGCAGAGGAGGTGTTTTTAGGTTTGCCTTTGTTTCTTACTATCCAAAACCATGTCTGTTAGGAAAAAAATATAATTTTCCCTTGGTTGACTCTGCTTTGTCTGTGATGGCAACTGATAAAATAACTAATTTTCTTTAACTTGACCCATGAGTCATCTTTCTCCTGTGGGATAGAAGCCAAAAACTTTTCTCTACCAAGTCAAAGACATCCGTAATGAAGATACTTCTGTGTCCTCTGGTAAGATCTGGAAGTATTAACTGCCTTTATTTATGGCCAGTGTCCTGTGAGAGAGAAGTTTAAACATTTTTTTTTTACCTATCTAGTGTGAGGACATTGTAATTTATCCTTTTGTTTTATCATCTTACTCAGTGAAGAAAAAGAGGAAAGCTTTGGCTGTTGTAGTATTCAGGATCTACAGATCTCTTAGGATGATACAACACTGCAGTATCACTACTCTTTATGAAAAAAAACCCAACAAACTCTTTCTTTAAGCCTGGAGCAGACTGCTCTGCTCAGTTCTTTGAGTCATGGCTGATTGACTTTATATATGTATGGTAGAATCAAGTTCTTGACCTTCACCAAAGGCCAAATGTCTTCTCATCAGTTGTATCAGAATGTAATTATCTTGAAAGCATATTTGAACTAGCAGTTTGGATTGAATATTGGATCTACCCATTTTCCCTTTTTTTCAGTAGCACAGTTTATAGTGACAAGAAGAAAAGAATTGTGTCATTTAACTTTCACAATCTTGGAAAAATTGTGTTTAAGCTGAGGTTAGATTTCCCTCAATAATCAAAGGACAAAAGCCCTCCCTTCTCAGAGACCTATTCTATGATAGGACTGAGTGATGATATAGTAAGTAAGCAAAAATCTGCATGTATCTATGAATATATATATTATTTGGCAAAGAATGCAGTAATGAAACAATGAAAAGTAATGAAACTTCATCGGGATTCTCTAAGCATATAATACCTTATAATAGTTAAAACTGCAATACACATCAGTGTTTTAGCAGAATAGTTTGTGGGGGTTATTTGTTTTTGTTTTTTGTTGTTTTTAGAATAGTAACAGCATTAGCAGAAATGAAAAAATGTTCCAAGGACTCCTGAACAATAAGTATGCCATTGACTAATATCTAAGGGTTGTTATGGTCTAACCCCACCTGGCATCTAAGCCCCATGCAGCTGCCCATTGGTGAGAAAGCTGGAAAAGTGTGAAAACTCATGGGTTGATATAAGGACAATTTAACAGCTTAGCAAAATACAGGTGTGCAAGCAGACTAAAATTAGGAATTCACTCACTGTTTCCTGTTGGTGCTCAGGAGCCGTAGGAAAGCAGGTCTCCATCATAACATTTACTTGCAAAGACAAATGCCATCTCTTCATTCACCCTTCTTCCTTACCCAGCTTTTTATTGCTGAGCACTTCATTATCACAAGCTGGACAGGACAACCCAGGGAGTTTCAGATTGCTTTCTAAACTCCTTCTCAGAGAGGAGCATAGGTGTGGCTGGATCCAACCTTAGTATCCAAACTGGCCCTTCTGGAGAGAGATTAAAATATTACAGAATGAGGAAATGCTTGACTGTCAGATACCCCTTGATTGGATTAAGGTGACATGATACTTAAGGTCGATATTTGAAAACTGGTTTTTATTAGCTCTATAGAATGAATAACACTTCTCAGGCTCTGTAATCACAAAAGTTGATACTTAGATAAAAGTCACAACAAATATATTTTCAAGCTGTACAACATGGAAAAATATTGCTTTACTTAATGATTTTAGGAAGGAAAAGAAAGAGAGAGAACATAAAATCACCTGTCCTGCTTTCATGTTGGGACAGCAAACAAGGGAGGGTTGGTTTCAGTGAAGCTTCTGAAGCCCCCTCTTCACACATCTATCTCTATTGTTCTCCCCAACGCAGGCCCTAGGCCATTTGTAGGCCCTGGACCATATGCAGGCTGTTGTTGCCATAGCTGCCAGACAGTCCTTTGGCAGTCCTATTGTTCTGCTCAAGGGCTTAGAGTGGGGTTTCAACACCACTTCCCAGAATAGGTCCTGAGGGCTGGTCCAGCACAAATGTCATATGTTATGGGACATCCCTTTGTTCAGCTGGGGTCAGCTGTCCTAGCTGTGTTGCCTCCCAGCTTCCTGTGCAATCCCAGCCTAGTCATTGGGGGGTGGTGGGAGAAGCAGAAAACACCTTAAGCACTGCTCAGAAGTAGCAGGAACATTTCTCCATTATCAACACTGCTTCAGCACAGATCCAAAACACAGTTCTGAACAAGCTGATATGAAGTAAATTAACCCAGACAAAATCATCACTGGTTAGAAATAGATAGACTTCCTCCTGACAAAAGCATTGCCATATAAAGGGCAATGTCAGTTTCATGAACTAGCTGGATTATAACCAAAATTGATTACTGTCTATTTATAATTTTTGTATCTAGGATGCCTTGTGCTCAATCAAATTATGTAATTCTATTGCTCAAACATCTGTGCTCAGGCTAATATAGCTTTGAAATTATAACGTCTCTGTACAAAGCTAAGCGTGATCTAATAACTTTTTTTTTCCATGTTAAAAAGTATGTATTTTTTGCCATAGCTTATCACTCTATGATTTGAATTGCAAAAGCAGTCTTTGTTTTTGAATGACTATGGCACCTAAACAATCTGCGAAAACATCTTCATTTCTTTTGGATATGAATTATGCTTCTGGATGAATATTTGATTAAGAGTAAAAAATAATTTAATGACAAGTATAATGTTACTGTAATTGAGTATATATAATTTATGTATAACTAGAGGATAAGAGCAAGAATATCCTTTGTGATTTCTCACTCAGAAGTAATGGAGGAAGTTTCATGGATAGCCAATCAGTTACAGAAAGGATATATGTAAAATTAAAAGGTGATCCTAGGATGTGTCAGTGAAAGTAAACATAGTTAAAATATAAATTCCAGTCTATAAAGCCTTGATAGAAACTTGTATATCCTTTGTTTTGATAGCTTTGTTTTAACTAGAAGAAAATGAAGTTTTAAGAGATGTAAGCCTGCATATACAAAGAGACAGTTTAATATAAGCAAAACCAAAAATATCAGAAAGATAAAATTAATCAGATAGCTCAAGCAAAAAGTAAACCTGTATAAAAAAACTGTAAATTGAATTAGGCTAGAAATTTGGAAAGCGTTCCAATAAGCGGAACAATAAGAACTTGGAAAGGTTTTTCTGCTAGATAAAAAAGGATGAAAACAGAAGTACCTTTTTAAAAATAGGTTTTGGGTTTTTGTATTTTGGGGTTTTTTTTGTGTTTTGTTTTGTTTATTTGTTTTGGTTTTGTTTCCAATTTGATTCACATGTCCCTGTTTAAGCTGAATGCAAATTTTAAAAGAAGATTATGTTTATAAATGAAAATAAGTGAGATTATTTTTGTGAGTCCATTTCTTGCATTTATTTCAGATATTCACTGACATAATAATGGCAGAAGATGAGATATTTAAAGGGTGTAAGCAACCAGAGCTATTATACAAAAATACTTGAGTGCTTTTGTATAAAACCAAAGACCTCAGAAAGACACTCAGTTTCAGTCTCTTTTGTCTGTAACATCAAATAGAGAACTGTAACAAAATACAGTGCTGTAAAATCTGGTCTGGATGTCTGTTTGCCAAGCCACACCACACAAGTGGCAAGCTTAACTGATGCAAACAGTATCACTTACACAAAAATACAGTTATCTGCGCTCATTTATTTGCCTATGAGCTAAACAGGATATTTTCAAGTACAGTTCATTTGACTCTTCATGCTTACCTACGTCACAATGAGATGACATTCTCTGGAAGTTCCTTTTCTCCCCTCTAAGAGAAGAATGGATACAATGAAGGGTGATGGATGAGAGGACTGAGGAAGAGCAGCCTTTTATATAGAAAGAAGCTAGTAGAGAAAAATATATTACTCTTTCAGCATCAAATGTAGAATTAGTGGTAGAAATTAAAATAAAAGTGCTATGGTCGTTCAGTAAACTCTGACCTGAGTAATATTATGAAATTCTTCACCAACAAGATAAAAAACTTCTCATTCTCTTCAGTTAGTGGGGAGAAGTGATGTAATTGACTTACTGACAATTGGCATTTTTCCCCTACATTTATATTTTATATTTATGTTGTTATTACAATTCCTGCACTTGTTCTTTTCACTTCGCTCTTTTTTTTTTTGGTTCAATCTGGTTTCTCTCAGGCACTGACTATCTGAGAAGAAAAGAAGGGAAGGGAATATTTTCAGTTGGAAGGGATCTACAGTGATCATCTATCTAGTCCAACCACATGACCAGTTCAGGGATGGCCAAAAGTTAGCATATGTTATGAAGAGAATTATCTGAATGCCTCTTAAACACTGATTGAAATGGGACATTGATTACCTCTCTAGGAAGCCCGTTCTAGGGTTTGAACACAAGGCTGGTAAAGAAATGTTTTCTATTATCAAGTCTGAACATCACCTGGTGCAGATTTTAATAATTTCCGTGATTCCTACCAATGCATACCAAGGAGAAGAGATAAGCATCTTCCTCTCTGCATCCTCTCTTCAGGAAGCTGTAAAGAGCAATCCCTCAGCTCATTTTCTCCCAACTAGACATGTCCAAAATCCTTAGTTTTTCTTCACAGAACACTCCTTCCATCCCTTTCACTAGCTTTATGGATCTTCTCTGGATGCATTCAAGGGCCTTCACATCCTTTTTAAAGTGCGGACCTAGAACCTCACACACTGTGATTTTCCCTCCTGGTTTCCAGGGCACAGCATTAAGCAGCATCCCCAGATCCCTTTCTGTGGTGCTTCTCTCCAGCCATTCTCAGTTTATACTTGTGCCAAGTGGCACCCCATCCAAGGTGCAGAATCCAGCTTTTGAACTTGTTATATTTCATCTCACTGATGTTCTCACAATGTTGCAATCTATCTAGATCTCTCTACAAGGCCTTTTGTCCCTTGAGTGAGTCAAGAGCACCCACCAGTTTGGTGCTATCTGTGAATTTGTTAATGATGCATTCAAGTCCTGTATCCACATCATTGATAATATATTTGATAAGAACCAGCCCTAGCAGAGAACTCTGAGGACCACTGCTTGAAATCAGTCAGTCATTCACCTCAAGAAGCTAAATATGGAACTTGCCAGTGAAAATCATATCCAATATAAATGTAATAAATGTCTTAAGATATTGATTATTTTCAATCAAGGAGTTAATTGTTAAGATCTGATACAGGTGGGTCTTTTCCTCCTTTTAGTCTTTTAATTAAGGAATTATTAATCTGTAATATGCAGATACTCATTTTGTGGTCAGTTCACACAATTTCTTTTTTTTTTTTTTTTTTTTTTTTTTTTTTTTTTTTTTTTTTTTTCACCTGATGGAATTTATTTGAAGGAGTTGAACATCTTCTCCCTTGCTCACACATTATACATGTCAGTGCTCTCATAGTGCTTCGCTACTATTCATGTTTATAGTACCACTTTCTGCAGTGAGTCTGCTTTAAAGTCAGACTTTCCTTTTATCTTTCTTAAGCTTGGAAGTAGTTAGGATCATCAAGGACCTTATCTTCATTCCCTCTGCTTTTACTGTCTCCTGTTCAGGTCGATTACTTTTTCTTTCTTTTTCTTTCTCTAGTTTTTTTTAAAGATTGTGTCCTCTAGAGACCAGGAGAGCTACCCATACTGAATTTTTGAACTTTGCTTTTTCTAAATTGACTGAATTTTATCTGTAAGCCTCAAGGATTTCTTTTTATTTGAAATGGATTGTATAGATATAGCCTCCACCAGAGGTCCTTTCCTTGCAGCTTGCACCTCTTTAAGAGCCGTGGGGAGATGAAGGGAGCAATAACTACCTTTTTACTCTACTCACCAAGCAGCAGGTGACCAGTGTAAGCCTGAAGTTCCAGACAGCAATACTTGCCTGCTCCTCTCACCATCATCCATTAGCATTCAAAATCTTTTCTTTATAACTCATTGTGTTATTTTCCCTTTCCTAGTGCCCAGACAATATGAGACATCATTGTAAAAAGTCTTATTCAAACGTTTTTTCACAAGAGTCACCTCTCTCTCCATATGGGACCAACTACTCCAACTGTTGGAGTATGGATGAATAAAATGTCATTTCCTTCCTGTGGCTTCTGTTACTTGTGGACTCCATGAGAGACGTTCACATAACCAGCTTCAGCCTGTTTCAATCTGGACAAAATGTGTGATTATCTGAAAAATTCTTACCTATTCCAATCTAACATACTTTTCAATGAATTTTTTAGCTAAAGATAGTTTAATATATCTCGACAAAGCTCATGAAGGGCCTGGAGCACAAGTTCAGTGAGGAGTGGCTGAGGGAGCTGGGGGTGTTCAGTCTGGAGAAGAGGAGGCTCAGGGGAGACCTCATGGCTCTCTTCAGCTGCCTCAAGGGAGGTTGGAGTGAGGAGAGAAACAGCCTCTTCTCCTTAGTGAACTTCAAAAGGACCAGAGGGAATGGATGGAAGCTGCACCAGGGGAGATTTAGGCTGGAAACATTTTTTTTACTGAGAGGGTTGTCAGGCATTGTAATGGCCTGCCCAGGACAGTGGTGGAGTCACCATCCCTGGAGGCATTTAAAAGGCATTTGGACCTGATCTTTAAGGACATAGTTTAGTAGCTGATTATGGTGTTAGCCAAAGGTTGTACTGGATGACAATGGAGGTCTCTTCCAACCTAAACATTCTGTGATTCTGCGAAAATAAAGTATGTGGGGTTTGCTATTAAAAATATACATGTATATTTTTAATGATAGCTTTGCTTCTTTACTTTGGGGTAAGGACATTGGAGTTTATTTCTGTGAAGAAGAGTAGTGTTGTAATCAAATAAATTGTAATTGTATTACAGGAATCCTTAGTTTTTAAATATTGCTATTTCTGAGTATTTTTCAGTGTTATGGTTTTTAAAATTCTAATGAAGCTCCCATTGAAGATGTGAAGCTGCCTTCAATTGACATTCTAACACTGAGGAATTTGAAAACATTTGGTTCTGAAGAAGACATATCATAAGATTCCACAACCTGTGCTCTGAAATTAAGCTTCAGCATCTATCGTATCAGAAAAGCAATACAACAGTGTTTTCCTTTATGACTATTTAAAAGTTTATTTATAAAATCAATTCATCCTTCAGGGAGGAGCAGTTTAGATTCTGCAGAACTGAAACGCTGAGCAAGCAACATATCGATCAAACAGGGCAGATCAAAGTCAGAAGTTGTTTTAGTATGTTTTTTCCCATAGCTGATGAGAAGGCAGAAGAAAATAGTGACTCAAACTCATACACATACTCAGAATCAAAGATGATGGGCAAGAAATAAAGTACTAAAATGAGAAAAAAAAAAGAAAAAAGAACATTTTAAATTTAGAATATTTTTTTTTCGCCTGAAGATAAGTACTATCTATAGATCTTTGGCTGGTCTTAGCATATGTCATGGTTTAGGACCAGATGGTATCAACCAGGCTTCTACTCACTCATCTCCACTGTGGGACAGAGAAGACAAAATCCATCTAAAGGCTCCTTAATCAAGACAAGGATAAGGAGGTTTTAATTTCCCAGTTATGGTAACAGGCAAAAAACAGATAGGTTCAACTTGGGAAGAAAAAGAAAAAAAAATCTACAAAGAGAAAGAAAACATAGCCACATCTTAATACCATCCTCTCCACCCCTCCCTTCTTTCTGGACCCGGGTCACTTCCCTGCTGCCTCCCCCTCAGGGCACAGGGGAGGGGCAGAGGGGGTTTAGGGTCAGTTCCCCACACGGTGTTTCTTCTGCTCCTTCCTTCTTGGGGGGAGGACTCCTCACATTCTTCCCCTGTTCCAACGCGGGGTCCCCCCCATGGCAGAGAGTCCTTCAGGAACCCCTGGGACATGAGTCCCTCCCACAGGTGCAGTCCCTCAGGCACAGACTGCTCCGGCCTGGGCTGCACACAGAGTCACGGCTGCTGCAGGAGCAGTCACCTCCTCCCACACGGGGTCCTGCATGGCTGCAGATCCACACCTGCCCCTCTCCATGATCCTGCACAGGCTGCAGCTTCATGTCTGCCCACCTGTGACATTTCAGGGGCAACAAATACATATTTACCTCACTGTGGTTCTTTCAAGAACTTCTCCACCGTGCTCCTCCATAGATTTCATGGAGACAGCTGCCATCTCACTACAGGCCATGGGAAAATCTCTCTCTCTCTCTCTCTTTTTTTGGTTTTGTTTTGTTTTGTTTGTTTGTTTTTCCCTTTCTTAAACATGTTGTTCACAGCAGTGCACCTGGTTTCCCATATCTACCCAGCCTTGAGCAGAGGCAGGGCCAGGACTGGAACTGGGGGAACTTCCAGCATCTTCTCACAGGAGACATCCCTGTGCCACCCCCCCACTTCCAAAACACCACTGCACTAACCCAAGATATCATACTATGGATGACTACCAGGAAGATTCATACTTTAAACTGTGTACCATGCTTTGTAAGGTTATATTGAGTATTTGCCAAGTATGTAGTTTATTGATACACTGCTAAAGTTTAGAATAATATGGCATACTCATGTAGAGACATGCACTGCATTATTAATAGTTTGTGTAAGTTACTAAAACTAAAATAAAAAAATATAATTTAAAATGTATGATCTTGTTTGTCTTAACAAACCATCTGGTGCACTCATACTATCTGAGGTTGACAGTACTTTTATTAGGGATGTTTATATCAGTGGGATTAAGCACAGACTGAAGTCTTTTTACATGTATGCACATACAGAACTTGAAAAATTTAGCACTGCAGAATGTGACAACTGAACCGTCACCACACTGAGGCCCTTACTCAGTCATAATTCTTACAAAAACTTCATTTGGCAGGATACATCTTTCTTTCCATCTTTCCTGCATTCTTTTGAGCCACAAGTGCTTTTCAAGAGAGGATAATAGAATCCAAGAGTATGGATACATTTCATCATACAATTAATCTGTTAAATGACACAATTCTTCAGATAAAATACTGTGCTTCTAAATCCATACAAATCTTGTCAAGTGTGAACTTTCAGTGTAACTTACATATTATTGGAGATAATTATTTGATTGTAAATATGAAGAGTCACACCACCTTTAAATAGATATTTAACTTGCAATTAAGACTTACAATAATGAAATTAAATGCCTGACAGATTTTATTGAAATAATTTGAATCTTCTCAGCAAATTGCACATTACAGGAAATGTGAGTCTTCTTACAAAGCTCTGAATTCTGATCAAATCTGTTATCTTTTGCTTGTATTTTGACCACAAGAGTCAATGGACAAGAACCTTCGTGTGTTTTTCAGGTCTGATTCAAAGTGACACTCATAACAATGTGACTGGTACTGACTCCTGTGCCTCAAGTTCTTCATGCAATTATGAGTTGTTAGAAAGATAAACTGAGCTTCTTTGTTTCTCGTCCTAGTAATAGGCTAATATGAAATTGACAAAGAAGTTTTTGAGAAATCAAATAGACAAACTGGCTACGAGTCATCTACATGCCTATTTTTGCCCTTATAAAATCATCTTCTTACCTAGAATGTCTATTCAAGATGCATGAGCTTCATAAGGGTTTGGAATCTGCTTTTAGTTTTTCCTGGGGAAGTGCTTAATGGTCACGTTACTATGTAAAGAGCAGCTGCTACTAACTTCTCTTTCTTAAGTCTTCTCCTTTCTTAATATATTTAGAAGTTCTACTTCAGTAAGTGCATAGAACTGCCTCAAATGTACCTTTGATTCAACTCAGGTTGAGAGGTCCTCTTAAGCAACAGATGAAACTTGATCTTGTACTTAGCAATTTTCACATGTCAGCTGTACAGATTTATGTGGAGACTCTGAATATTTGACCTATTTATCCTTAGAGAGTCCTTGAGAAGAGACCTATTGAAGGCAATTTCTTTGCCTTTACTAGAGCTTGAAATACAAACTTCACTGTGAGGAATAGAATTAAAATGGTTTCAGTGGATTAATCTCACTTGATTAGATGTGTTTAATGTAGACACATACATCCATTGTTAACTTTAAACTTCTTTCCAACTGAATAGAGATGAAAAGGCACTTTGAGATAAGCCACGTAGTAAAAGTACATTTAAGAATAAATAAACCTATTGTAAGTCCAGTTACAATAAATGGTGCCAGGTGTGACTTGGATGTCTACATTATCTATATACACCTAAAGTTATGAAAAATTAACCTTAGTCATCACAACTTGACTTTAACTTTTATTTGCATTCTTTTAGAGGTCATAGATTTTACTGGTATTGACATGAATGAAAATATATTTCTTTAATTGTTACCTCCTTTATAAAACCACTCTTTTTGCAATCAGTACTGATTTTCTCTAATAAAATATTTTTTCATGGATTGACATTCTTGCATTTTTCTTTTTTTACCGTTTTATCTTTTTTTTTTAAATTGCTTCGTCTATGAGAAATGCAAATAAATGTCATCACAAAGGAATCTGTTATTGGCTAAATTGGAAGTTAGAGATGAAGGTAAGCTACTTTTTAAGAATGTGGGGCATACAAAAAAGCACAAATGTGTTAACACTTTTCCATCTCATTTTCTTGAAATTAGTGTATTTGTCTATTTGGCAGGTTTTTTGTTTGTTTTGGTTGTTTGGGTTTTCTGGGGTTTTTTTTTGGGTTTTGCTGTTATTTTCTACATCCCAAGGTTCAAAAATTAGTGTGCCCAACTACAGAAGTTGATCTAGAAGAGAAATGTAGGTGGAAACATAGACATTCCAAAAAAGGATGATGTGGAGGAAGCTTAACCATTATCTTAAAAAAATGAATCAGAATATTCATAGAATTAATTTTTTTGTCAAATTAATATGCAATTCTTTGGTGCTATTTCCTTCTTCGATTTCACATCTTTCACATTCTTTTGATATTGTTTTTAGGTAATGCAAATTGAAAAGAAAATAAAGTAAAAAAAATATTATCAGAACAATCAGGTAACTGCATGATTAATTAAATTTAACCCATTTTCAAATAATCTCAGAAGTTTTTTAAATGGTCTTGATGTTTGAAGAGGTGTTAGCATTTTTAAAACTCTCAGTTTTAACCATAAATTTTAAAGTTCTGTTTAAAGATGTGTTGAATGTTATTGAACTTTGATATTTCACTTTCTACATAATGCTGACATCTTAAATAATTCTAATAAATGTTAACTGCCTGAAGGTTGTCACCCCTTTCACAGCATGGGAAAGCTGTAGACCTGCCCCTGGTACATTTGTGACTTCTCAGTGAAGTGTGTGAAACTTTAAGATGACTTGATGATATACTGTTTATTTGTTACTTAAGATTCTATTTTATTGTATTTGAATCTATAACATTCAAACATTATTGAAGATTAGAGTACAGAGTACTTGGAAATAGTTTTTCAGTCAAGCAATCCGTCCTAAACCTTCTATTCCCTGTAAAGGTTTTCTGTCTCAAGACAGTCTTGTTGTTTTGTTTTGTTTTGTTTTTTGTTTTGGTTTGTTTTGGTTTGGTTTTTTAGTTGGGCCAATCCTATTGTACAGGATAATGTCTAGATAGCATTGAACAACTCCAAGAATGGAGACTCCCCAACCTCTCAGTGCTTAATTGCTTTCATAGCAAAGAAAGGAAAAGAAAGGAAAGAACCCAAAACACACACATACAAAACCACAAAAAAACCCCAAACTTGGAACCTCCTGTGTTTTCCTGTGTTTCAGTTCATGCCCTCTGCCTCTGTTCCTTTTACTGGGAAGCACTGACTGTCCCCAGCCTCTTTTCAGCCTCCCTTCAAGTATTTCTACACAGTAATAACAATCCACCTGAGGCTTCCCTAGTTTTTGGTTCTAGCGCTCTCGGCCTTTTCCCATAAGTGAGGTCTTGCTAGAAAAGACTGAGGCAAAGAAGGAATTCAGGACTTCAGCCTTTTCCATGTCCTGTTGTCCAAGTCTCCCATCTTGTGGAGCTATTTCTTATGGAGCCCCACATCTTCCCTAGTCTTTTGTTAGTTGCCCGTTCACTTGTAGAAGCATTTCTTGTTGTCTTTGACATCCTTAGCCACATTAATTCAAACTGGGGTTTAGCTTTCCTAAATGCATCCCTGTATGCTTAGTTAATGTTTCTGTAGATTGTCATCTTTCCTCCCACCCTCTGTATACTTCCTGTTTGTGTTTGAGTCTGTCTTGTGGGGCCTTGCCCATACACACAGGTCTCCTGGCATTTTCCTGACTTCTTATTCATAGGGGTGGAGGTCTGTTCAGCTAAGAGGAACTGATCCTCGAATATTAACCAGGTATCTTGAACCTCTCTTTCCTCTAGGGACTTACGTCACAGGATTCTTCCGTACAGATCTTTGAAGAAACCAAAGTCTGCTCTCCTGAAACTCAGGGTTGTGAGCTTTAGTCCTGACCTCAGGATCCTGAACTCCACCATCTCCTGGTCAGTGCACCTAAAGCTGCGTTTGATCTTCACATTTCCAACAACCCTCTCATTGGTGAGTATGAGGTCCAGAAATCCACCTTTCCTTATTTGCTCCTTTATCACTTGTAGGAAGAATTTATCCCCACTGCGCTGCAGGAACTTCCTGGATTTGTTATGCCTTCCTGTGTTGTCCCTCCAACAGATATCAGGGTGGTTGAAATCCCCCATAAAGACCCAGCCTTTTGAATTCAAGGCCACTCCTAACTGTCTGCAAAGGGATGCATCCACTTTCTCTTCCTGGTTGGGTGGTCTGTAGCTGATGTCCACTATAATACCACCTTTGCCTGTCCTCTCCTTAATCCTAAACCAAAAGCTATCCATCTTCAGGTGAAATAGCAAGCCAAAATTCCCTAGGAAAAAAAATAATTAAAAAAATTCCCTTTTGTATCTTTTTGGCCTTGTTTTCCAAGGAAAGATGACTTATAGAATCACACTGCCAGTTCTATCTGGATAACTCTTTAACCCATTATCTAATTTTTGTCAAAGGGTAAAGAAGATGAGATTTCAAAGATGGGAAGTTCCAACATGTTTATAAAGATTAGCATTCCGGAGAGAAAAGACAAAGTTTGTGGAAATCCTGCGTGGTAAGAACAGCTGCTAATCATCATAAGTATTTTAAGTTAGGCAGTCAATATATAGGGGAGAATAAGCTTAAGACATGCTGTTTCTTGTCTGACCAGTGCTCAGGGAAGTCAGAGAAGTGAGGCATTCTGAGAGAGAGTCTGCAAGAAAAACTGAGAAAGAGGACTACTCACAGGGATTTGGAAGAATGATAAGAGTGTTGCAAACAATGTTATGGACTGCAGGAATTATGACATAAAATGATGGAAAATGTTCTATGCTATCATTAGTTTATCTGATTATTAAATAAAACATTTAATTAAATGCTTAGCTTTCTCCAATTATTCATTTTTCATAATTTTATCTGAGGGAAAAAATAGTGATTGACACTATTCATAATCCAAGTCATTAAGAAAGGTTACATGAAACTGAGACAGCCTTTCTTCCTTCCAGTGAATTTAAAATATGATCTGAGAGAACACTGCAGGGGGTGAGAAGTCAATTTGTGCTTTCATCCTGTGGAAATTTGTTTCTGTGCTGTGATTACACAAATTGGTTAGATGGTAGGCTTTTATCATACACACTTCTCCTTCAAAAACTGAAATGAAACTAGCAGCTCATTTTACATAAGCCACCCAACAATCTGGACAATGTTTCCAAATCAAGGATGCATCTGAACAAATAACCTATAGCTTGAAATAAATGATACGCGTTCATCTTTTAAGCTATGCTATTCCAACTGCAGATACTTTTTTATTAGTACTATTGTATTTCAAGTGACTTAGGCAAATAATGAAGAAACTAATTAAGCACCTGAGTACACTAAAATATTAAGACAATACACAAAATCTCAGCTATAAAAAAAATTTATAATTTTTGTAACTGTTTCAAACAAGACAAAAACAAGTCATTTGGTATCTCTTAAAAGAGAATCTTGAAATCCTGAAATAGAATTGTATTGAAAATGAAAATGTGTTGTTATACTCACAAAATAGAAAGATAAATATTTTTCATTTTACAGATAATTCTTTTTGCTATTGCATCTCATGAAATGTGTAAAATAATGAAGTCAAGAAGAAAAAAAAAAACCACCTCTCTCTTGTAAGTATAAAAACTGTAAATTTCTCCCTTCACATTTAATGTATAAATGTTTCCTGTGGATTTATAACTTTTAAAACCAATGGGAAAGAGTGTAAAATCAATTTTTGTAAATCTTTATTAATAAACTGACTAAAACAATAATATTGGGAATCAAAAAGTAGTGTGTCCTGAAATCTTGAATCAGAATTTCAGATGTATTTTTCAGTTTCTATCCACAGCCAAATGATATATCTTTTGGTTTAGCTAGCTGATGTAATCCCTAGTTGTGCTCCCTGCCTATGGAACTCACGCAAGCTGGCTAGTATTATGAAATAATACCTACTTAGGTATATACATACCCCCGCACATTCATTTAATCATATTCATTAATGTATTTTCTAAAAAAAAAATATTTTTTTTTTCTTCAGTTGACAGCTACTTGTACTTCCTTTCAAAGAGAGCTACATGGAGCTTATTGGTCAGTGTAAACTAATCACAGCTGGATGCCTGAGGAGAGTGGACCAGATATTTACAGGTTAAGTTGGTCTTAATGGGTCAGATGGTAGCACTGTTTTTAGATCACAACAAAGACTGAAAGAATCTGCTCACTATGTCTTGACAATGTCTGTATATTTTTTACACCTTTGCTGTCAGATTTTTACCTTTTGTTTTCACTTTCTGGATTGTTTCATCTCCCCCTCAGCAAATGAAGAGCTGACTGCATTTATAATTCTATTGTATTTGTCTGTCCCATGAACAGGTATTCAGAAGAAAGAACAGGTCCTCAAGTACAAAAAATTAACCAGCTTCAAAATCAGCTAGCTTGCTGAATTCTATAGAAGACTCCTTTATAGTCTCAGAAATGAACTCCACACTGCACCCTAAATACTAAGAAATAGTTGTATGTACTTTTGGATCACTTTCTTCTACATGAAATGAAAAAGAAAAGGGAGAAGAAAAGACAAATCCAAGTATCTTTTTTTTCTTTTTTTTTTTCCTTACCTTCTGGAGCCTTCCTGCTGAGCATATGGGCTTTTTGAAAATATGTTTCTGAAGGATCTCATTTCCATTATAAATTGTATTTTTTTTTTTTTTTACATCTCTAAAGGTCAGCATCAAAAATGTTTCAGAGTTGAACATATATGTATCTTACTAAATAGAAATCTTTCATTTCATTTAAGATGTAAATTTTGTAAAGTAATTACCCACATAAAAACTGCTGGAGAATTTGAAAATATTGACATTTTTAGTATGGAAAAGATCCTAGTATTTAGCTAGGATTTGGATTCTTTTTGGAATTAGGAGATGCTGTTAATGCGAGGGTCATGCATTTGTTTGACGTATTTATTTTCATTCACTAAAAGTAAATGATGCTTTTCTGAGAACAGAAGTAAACAAATTATAACAGACAAGTTTCTTTCTCACATCCTCAAGGAGTTTTCAGGCAGAATCTGACCCAAAACCTTCAGTACAACTCATTTTCTCTTTCCCCCAGCTGTGTTCAGACTGTCTTGTTCTGTTTCTCATGACAATTTTAACTTAGAAACACACCCAAATTTTGCTACTTGGCAATGTCTAGAGGGGAAAAAAAAATCTACACAACTGTAATTATTGAATTGAATTACATTTTTTTCCAGTAATTATGTGTCTCCCTTTCGGTTCAGGGCCATCTATTTTTTTCTTTCAATTCATCTGAACAAAAGGTAATTACTAACCTTAGGAGTTTTGTGAGTTGTGCTTCCAAAATACATATTAGTGCATTCATAAATAGAGAATAGAGCCTAAATAACCAGCAGTCTTGTTTCCTACTAGCTTCCTTTTTGCATTTCATACTTCTGTTGGAGAAAAAGAGATGTGATATTTTCAGAGTTGCAAAGTCAGCTGTATGTTATAGATTCTTTATAACCGGCTGTCGGGTTTTCTTCTTCCTTATGATTAATTTTATTAATGTTTAGGAAAAAAAAAAAAAAGGCAATTTAGAATACCAAATGAATCAAAACAGATTTATTCAACTTTACTTATAATTAATAATCTGTATTTATCACAGCTGGCACACAATGCAGTCTCACATATAGTGACAATGATGAGCTATACATTATCAAAACTTCAGAAAAGAGTTTTCTATTAGTTTATTTTCCCATTACCAGGATACACTAATGGGACATCCAATTCAGTAATGGCTCATTAACTCTTTTCCTTCTTGATATTGTTATGAAAAAAGGGGTTTATAATACAAAACCTTTTAATCATATTAGGCAGCTAGAGCAGAAAAAAGCCACTTCATTCTGTCAACCATATTTTTAGTAGGTATGGGACTAAACTGTATGCAGTGATCTTTGCCAGGCCTGTGACAGTAACAGTAATTAACTCCATCCAGTTGTGCTGGAAATGAAGCTGTCATTTGTCTCCATTATGGCTGAAGACTGAAGTTGCCTTCCATTTTATTCAGCAGATGAAATGCTTGAGCATCTAACTGTGAACTGCTAATAAAAAAAAATAAATATTAAAGCGTAAAAAAGAAAGTTCTCACAGAAAAAAAACTTATTCTCACAAAACAAAGACACTTACTCTTCATAAAACATATTTTCTCTTGAAAAAATCAGGGATTCACACAATAGACAAATATTAGTACCTGAATACTCTCTAGTGGTTCTTTTGTTGATTATTACTTATATTCTCTGTTTGATATGATATATTAATGTACTCTATCTCACACTGTTTTTTTCAGTGACAAAAATGACAAACATCCTTGTTTTGTCATTAGAGAAAAACCATTGATGCAAACTTCTTGCTGGGTACACACCAATTACACATTTACTTTCTGTTAGTTTGAAACATTATCTTCCCATAGGAGCATGAAGTAAGCCTGGGGCCAGAAAAGTTGTGGGATTTGTTTTGTTTTGTTTTGTAGTTTTTGTTTCTTTGGGGTTTTATTTTGCCTGTTTGTTTTCATTCAAGGAATTAGAAGCTATTTTTTGGAAAAAAAACAAACCCCACAGCTTTTAAGAAGTATCAGCTTTTCCTGTTCATTACAATTCAAAGGACATTAGAGAGGTGTCTTTGCATATATGTATAGTGCCTCAAGGCCTGAGTGGGAGTACACTCACGATTCTTGATCCTATGTCTATTGATTTCAGTGGAAGGATTTTCATTTATTTCAGAAACTATTGGAAAAATCTCCTGGTGAGAAATGGACTTACCATGTACAAAGGATAACTCAGTACTAACTGCAGTAGTTGTAGTTATTTCAGAGACATGCACATATTGTAAGGGAATGCCTAAATGAATCCCTTCTGGAATTATTCAGTATCCTAACTTTCAGTGCCCACTTTATGATGGCCAGTATGAGTAACTAGTTAGATCACAAGAGCATACCTGCAGGGTAGCTTGGAAAACTGTAGCCTACATAATGCTATAGATTTTATTCATCCTACTGGGACATAACCAGACAATAAGTTTTCTGCTTTCTTTTTTCTATTTTCTATATTGTGGGGTTCCTTCCTTCCTTCCTTCCTTCCTTCCTTCCTTCCTTCCTTCCTTCTTCTCATCTTCAACAGTGGTGCAAATATTTCCCTGTTTGTACTGGAAATGCTTCAATTAACATATCTTAAAAATCTTCATCCATCATTTTATCCCGGTGGCACATAGTTATTTAATAATGGGGTAGAATATACTTGTTCTTCTCCTGCTCTGATATTTCAAATAATGATTTCTTGTTTTAGCAAGACAAAACTTATTGTTTTCTAAAATAATGTAATCTTACATTGTAGTTTTAAATTTAATTTCATTCCTATCATCAACCTTCCATCTCCAAAACAGATTAATTAATGAATGCTAGATAACCAAGTAAAATCTGTTTGCTTTATCTTGTTCCTGGTGGGAGAAAAAAATAAAAAAACCCACAACATACTAAAATCATCAATTGTAGTATGCCAGCAAGGAATAGAAGGATATACACAACCCAGGACAGAATGGATATATATGAAAAAAAGCTGTGTTTATCAATGTTAACTTTATAATAATTTTTAATTAACTGTAATTTTGAGTGATTTCAAATAGAATTATTCTAATTGGACTAGTATTAATTATTTTTTTAAAAGATAGGGTTTTAATTAGACAACCAATAAATTCTAGACTTTGCGTATATTGTTATTTTTACTGTAGATCATTTAAAAAATTATATTGTTTATTTCAGGTACTGTGCCTTTTGGAACTGGTTAGTAAAAGTAACAAAGGGCGTGGCCTACTGATTCATATTTTCTTAAACTATGCATATTCCATTTTACCCAGATTTTAAACATGGGAAAAAATAACCAAAACAGTTCCCCACCTAGATAATATATATATAAATTTTTTTGTTCAGTATTAAAAAATGTGTGGTTCTTCCTTTTACATATTTTGTTTCATTTTACCTTAGATAGATACTAAAGGATACATTCCTTTATGCTAAAGGAATACTGGAATTTCTTCAAGCACAAGGAAGTTTCTTGGTTCTTTTTTTTTTTTTTTTTTTCATTCTTGCATAATACAATTAGAAAAACTGAAATTGTGACACCACATTTCCAAAGTACATCTCCAAAGAACTGTAACACATCAAAGCAAGGTTCTTAAATAGTTAGCATCAGCAAACAGCATCCATGTAGAGAAATGCTCTCAAGTTGCACCAGGGGAGGTTTAGATATTAAAAGAAACTTCCCCACTTAAAGGGTAATTAAACACTGGATTAGCCTGTCCAGGAAGGTCATTGAATCACTGTGCCTGAAAGTGTTTAAAAGACATATAGATGTGGTCCCTAGGAATATGGTTTAAGAACTGGACTTGATAGAGTTAGGTTAATGGTTGGTAGAGTTAGGTTATGGTTGGACTTGAGGATCCTAAAGGCCTTTTCCAACCAGAATGAATTGGTGATTCTGTGATTGTGTCATCCCTTAAAAACAAAAATTGCAACTGAACATTGAATTTATGCTGAAAAAGTTCTATTAGAACTATATAAATTATGGATATAAATACAAATTACAGATAAGTACGCAAGACTTTCTGAATCATCACAGTCAGTCCCTGTTTACCTTTGTGCATAATACTACATATTTGTGTCACTCATTCTCATCATCAGGTCAGATAGGGATATCTTTATTCAAGTGATTCATACTGTTTGACACTTACTCTAGATCTCGTTGCAACTATTTTGGAAAGTCTGATTTTTAACAGCTTTATGGAATGAGAGTCCTGCAAAGATTTTGACATGACATCCTTCATGACAGGAACACTTGTTTCTAAGTACCCATTTTTATTTTGAGTTGACAGAAAAACTTTTTTTTAAAAAACAGTCACGCTTTCACACAACTCACTACATAGTGAAAGAACATTAAAAAAGGTTAAATTGCTATAGCAACCTAGAATTACATTGAAGTTTTATCCACTTTTTGATATAATGCCACAGAGAGAATTATTTCCCTACTCAGGTGTTCTTTTTCTAGTCTGTTCACTCTCATTCTTGATGCTATCAAATGTAAAAAAATAGTATCCTGTAGATGGAGCTTCCTCTGACTAATAATAAAAAAAAGTGATGGGACATTTTTTATCAGACACTCTATGCAGACCTTTAATGAATAAATTATTTCGCCTTATGCCACATTGAACATGTAGATTTCTGGGATAATGAAGAACATATGCAAATCTGTGTTACAATTTTAAAACTGTTTAAATGTTTCTGTATAGAATATGTAAAGCACAACAGAAAGATGCATGAATGGGGTGGAATTAACAGCTAATAATTCTGTGAGGACAAAACTGTTCTTTTAGAAGCAGTGTTTGCTTTCAGCTCAGGGAGGATGTTGATTCTTTCTGGAGAGAAGATGATCAGTGATATATGAGAGGTAGTATATATTAGTTCGGTCAAGGTAAAACTGGTCAGAAAGATATGAGAAAATAGCACAGAAATGAAAGAAGAAACTGAAGGATGGATGGTTGAATATAATGCTGAAATACTTGTAATTCAGAAATGTAACCCTGACTCATTTTCAAGGTTTTGAAGCGACACATCTAGATTTCTGTTCCCACAATATTTATGAAAGATTTACAACAAAGCAGAGAAGTAACAGCTACAGACTGCAGATTCTCATGTCCAGAATTTTGTCAGTGTTAATAGGTTTCTGCCCTTGCCCAGTCAGCTGAATATCAGCTGTGCTATGCTTGTATGTGCATGGATACATGTAAGCATAATTTCCCTGAAGTTGGTTTGGCTGAAAAATAACTGCAGAAGAATGGCTGAGAAAAAACCCAAAACATTGCATTTAAATATTCAAGTCTAAGCACAAGTACAAAAGACAAAAACTAACTATTAAAAGATTTGGCTCTTACACATGCATTTTTACAAAGCTGTACTTTATTATTAATCTGATTTTACATAGACCTATAACAGTTTTATAAAGATGAAAATTGCAATATGGACCTGTTGATGGTAGGGAGGACACCTGGCTGCAACTGATTGACTTCTGGTAATTCTGAATTGAATGGGACACCTGGTCTCCTGCAGCAGCTGACTGACAGCTCTCCAGGGGAGGAGTTTCCTCCTTTTCTTGGGCAAAAAAGCAGCGTCAGGAATTTGGAGGAATATAAGCAGAAGTCCCCATTTCATTGTCATCATTGTCCTGCACCAACCCACCATGATCTGATTGGGCCCTGTCCAGGATCAGAACACCATCTTGAACAAGAAACTCACTGGAGAGTTGGACCCCTGGTGGTGACTTTCTCTCCCCCCCCCTCTCTCTCTCTTTCTCTCTCTCTCTCTCCCATCTCTTTCTCTCTCTCTTCCTCTCTCTCCCTCTTTTGCTTGTATCTTCTCTTTTTCCTCTCTCCTTCTTTTGCCTGGCAACATATTTGCCATACCTTCACAGGGTTCTATCACTTTGATTGTGTCAATTGTCAAATAAAATTTATGCTTGTACCTGACTCTTGCTGTCTGGACTTTGTTCTCATGGATCAAAAAACAAAACCAAAACCAATTTAATGTTACTTTAAACCATAAAACTCTGTGTGTGTGTGTGTGTGTATATATAATTACAGAGGTAGAAATCATCCATTTCTAGATCTAGAGGATATAGTGCACATATAAAGCTGTGTGTGAGTCACACCAATGCACAATTTAAACAAGTAACTTTTTAAAATTCCATATGCCTCCAATATGTTAAAAATAAAATTCTGTTTGCAATAATCACATTTATATTAAGATCTTTTGAACTAAATATATTTACTTTCACAGAATTTGGGGGTTTTGCCATCCTTGTCTAAGAGAAAGTAAATTTTATCACTAGTAAAACAACATAAATATACTTACTGACTTATTTTTTTTTTTTAAGAGTAAGAAGAATTAGCAAAAATGCTGGCAGATACAAGTATGAAGCTGCTGTAGTCTACATCCAAATATAGTAAGAGGCAAGTGGATATAAAAACTACACTCCACTTAGTTACTAATGTTTCAGAAAAGAACCAGTTTCAGAGAGTCCATCAGACGTAACTATGTGGTTCTTTTCCATTAGTCAGACAAAAAGTTTATTTCAAACAACTCTATTTTCACTATAAAACTATACTGACTTAAAACTTTCTAAAATATTTAACCAACTGAAGTATTTATATTCCTCTCTAATATGAAAAAATATATTGACCTTCATATGAACTGCACATTCTCATTAATAGTTTTTCAATTAATATTTAATTTTTTAATAATCAGTATGAACAGAAAGTAATACTGAAGATTTATTTGCCTACTGATGGAATTATTCTAAAAGAAATTTAATTTTTACTTTTTTTTAATTTCTTTTGTGGTTTGGGTTGCTTGTTCATTTGTTTGATTTTCCCTTTTGTCCTTAATATAAAGGGAGCTCAGATTTATTTTTTTTTTTAACGATATGAATTTTTAGAAATATGCTTAACTTGGGACTTTATTCTAATACTTCTGTGAAATATAACAGATACACATTTATCAGCTCTGGAGCCCACTGCACAAGAAGGACATGGACCAGAGGAGAAGGACATGGGTCCAGAGGAGAGCTACAAAAATGATCAGAGGGCTGGAGCTCCTCTCCTACAAAGACAGGCTGAGAGAGTTAAGGTTGTTCATCCTGGAGAGAAGACTCTGGGAGACCTTTAAGTGTCCTTCTAGTATCTGAAAGGGGCCTGTAGGAAAGCTGGGTAGGGACAAGAGAATGTAGTGATAGGTTGAGGGGCAATGGCTTTAAACTAGGGTAGGGTAGATTTATATTAAACATTAGAAAATACTTCACTGTGAGGGTGGTGAAACACTGGAACAGATTTCTCAGAGGAGGCCTCATCCCTAGGAGCATTCAAGGTCAGGCTTGACAGGGCTCTGAGCAACCTGATCTAGTTAAAGATGTCCCTGCTCACTGCAGGGGAGCTGTACACAATGACCTTTAAGGGTCCCTTCCAGCTCAATGTATTGTATGAATCTACATGTAATTTAAAATCAGTATGAAGTTGTAAGCCTATGTGTGCTCAGGTAAATGTTCTTATAGAGTATTATGCAATCTCTGATTAGTAAAATGAAAGAACTATAAACAGTGTGTGAAGAGCAAATATCCAATTTATCCTGCATCTCTCTGAATAAATAAAATATTATTATTCAATCACTCATAGTAATGAAAAAGGTTATGTATATGATTTTTATGTGTGTGTATGTGTGTACTGGATGGACCAACAAGAGAAGGTGCTTCACTGGGTCTGCTAATCACAAAAGAGAAAGAACTGGCCAAGGATGTGATATTCTAGGGCAGTCTTGGCTGCTGTGACCATGAGACAGCAGAGGTGAAGGTCCTACAGAAAGAAAAAGGCAGGCCAAAGACCTTGGACTTCAAGAGGATGGGAAACTTGTTTGTTCAGGACCTGCAAAGCTCCTTTCCTTGGGAAATTACACCGGAGGGCAAAGGAGCCTGTGAGAGCTGGCCTGTCTTCAAGAATAGTCACCTCAATGCAGAAGAGAGACCATCCTCAGTGGCAAAAAATCCCATACAATAATTGGAAAATGTCAGCTTGGCACAGCAGGGAATACCTGACTTGGATTAAAGGTAAAAAAAAAAGGGTAATGAGAGTGGAGAAGGGAGAGATTACTGAGGAGGACTGTAAATGCAATGCATGGACATGCATTTGAGCAATTAGGGGGACGTAAATTCAGCTGGAAAAGGAAAACTAGTGATGGAGGACATGGAGAAGGCTGAAGTGCTAAATCCTTCCTTTTCCTTACCCTCTCCTGGCCTAATCTGCAATCCCAGGTTTGCATGCTGAGTTGCCAAGATCATAGGAAAGAAGTAGTACCCTGCAATACATGCTTGAATTAGAAGCTACCCAAAAAAGCTGGAAATACGTAACTTCACATCCCCTGAGAGGATGCATCCAAGGCTCTTGGAAGATCTGTACATCATCATGAAGGAGCCCTTTTTGCATCCTGGAAAGGTAACTGTAAATGAAGAAGGGTCCTGACGACTGGAGAAAGACAAATGTCATTTTCTATATTAAAAAAAAATAATAATAAATTGTAAGATGAATATTTGTAGGAACTACAGCCTTTATGCAGTTTTTGGGAAGATCACATAGCAGGTACCCCTGAGGGCTACGTTAAGGTACACAGACAACAGGAAGGCAACTGGGAACATTGGCACGTGTTTACAAAGGGCAATCTGAGTGTGACCAACCAAATTGTTCTTTATGATAAGGTGATTGAAATCTCAGCCACGGGTGGAACATTTGGATTATATTTTACTTTCATTTTAGAAAAGTTTTGGATATGGAGTTCTGTCTGTAACTAACAAGAGCCTCTAGCAGTTCAACAAAGGCAAATACAAAATACTGTATCTCTAGCTGAAAATTTTGTTTTCTGTACAGTCTGGGTACTAACTGGGAAGGTAGTAGTTATGCAGAAAAGGACACAGGGATCTGAGTTAACAACTGGCTGACTGAAAGACAGCAGTGTGCCTGTGCAACACATCCCATACTGCTTCATGGAAAGTATAGCCAGTATGTCAAAGGAATGGAGGGGATATTCCCTTCTATTTGTGAGACCACACCTTGAGGTCAGTTTTGCACTGTTCTCTTATTAACATACTAAAGTAGATCCAGATGTGGATGTCCAAAGATAAGGACTCGATAGCATTATGTGTAAGGAATGGCGGAGAGAGCTGTTCCTTCATTCTTTAAGAAAAAATATAAAAAATACAGGGTCTTTTGATATCTTCAGCTACCTAATGGAAGACTACAGGGAATAAAAAAACCAAAGCACGTTACTTTCTTTGAAGTGATAGAATAAGAGACAAAAATTTTAATAGAGGAAATTTCTCACAGGAAGGTGGACAAGCACCAGAGTAAGCTGCCCTGAGATGCTGATAGAATCTCCACCCTTGAAGATATTTACAACTACAAATGGAGATGATCCTGGGAGACCTATGTAACTTTGCTGTGACATTCAACTTCAAAGTTGAACCTGGTTTAGGAGACTGTTTAATCAAGATGACCTTCAGAGGTCTCTTCCAACCTAAACTATTTTAGGCTTCTAAGTTTCATCGTCCTAGACCAATTATTTTCAAGATAAATTTACTTTAATTTAATTTAATTAAATTATTCCCTAATGTACAATCTTCATTCCCTCCAGTTCATATAGTTGTCTGAATGAAAACTTATCTGGTATCTAAACACATATTTTTTCAATGTTTTGTTATTTTTGCATTCTTCATGTTAAAATGCAAATGCTTTTAATGATCAGATCTACAAACAAAAAAAATTCAGTTTTGCTGTAACATACTCCTTTACATAATCTGCCTTGTTTCTGCAAGTAATGTTTCCCTTGTTACTTGTTTTATAAAACATTGACTATGAGTAGCTATGTGACAGCTGGTAACAATGGGGAAGATGCTGTTGTGCAAACTGGGTACCATTAAGCCGTGAATTTGCAGCCACCAAATGTTTTCAGTATTTTGTGTTTGAAATATACCTGAAGCATCCCTCAGGGACACTCTAGCAATATTTTAAGGTAGTTAAGCAAACAAGAGAAGAACATGAGTTGGTAACAGTGATGGAGTAAAACTAACTAAACAAAAATCAACACACTTAAATATGATAGAACTCACGAGAATAGCATCCTCATTTTTTCATCATTAATTATTTAGGAGCAAATATTAAATATGAAGTATTTAGAAATAGGTGCAATAGAAAGATGTTGAATAGAAAAAACAGTACGAAAACAATATTAAGAAACAACGTGAAGTACATAATTCTGAGCTTATGAGTAATCAGGATTCACTTTAATCTTTCAAAGTTTTATTTAGATTAAAAACTTCTATCATAAGTGAAAGGAAAATATAGGCAAAATAACATAGAAGCATACTAGCACTCCAGAAGACATACAACAGTGATAATTACTGATAAATAATTTTCTCTCTTTACTGATTTTTTTTTTGCTTTTTCATTTCAATGTTAGAAGATGAGACATCTCTATTCTAACAAGAATTTTGAGGCTTAAACCTCATCATATCTAGCTTCCTTCATTTTGCTGACTATTTTTTGACAGACCACTGAATTTTCTTAGCGAGTGTCTGTATGGTGGGCATTGAAAGCAGAATACACACAATAAAGCTGTTAAGTTTTTCCTCTTGTACAAGCATCCAGTCTAAGAGAAAAGGCATAATATACCTTTTCCCCCTCTTTTTTTACTCTTTTCTTTTCTTTGACAAGTTTATAATAGCATTTCTGTTTTGGTTTGGGTTTTGGGGTTTGGGTTTTTTGTTTGTTTGTTTGTTTTTGTTTGTCGTTTTTTTTAAGTGTAGGTTTTCTGTTTTTCTTTATACTTTAGGAATACAAATTTTATGCATGATGGCTGACAGTCCAATTCCACCTGCTCCCCAGGATGTGTGTATAGTGATTGAAAATTTTTTCTTGTCACAAGTATAAAAAATTGTGAATTTTCTAATTAGTATTAGAAAAAAAACAAAAAACAAAACCCCAAACATTTTAATGTCTGGCAACTTAAACAAATGTCCTCATGAAAGGCACGAAATAGAATAGAAAAATACAGTGAATAAAGGACTTCATAGCTCAGACTTTGAAAAAAAAAATTCATCCACTTAAATTTTGTGGAAATTGCTACTTGGAAACATTCAGAAATAGCAATGTCTAACTTGAAAAATAAAGTCTAAAAAGTCCTATTTTTTTATTATTATTTTATCTGAAATTTAAAAATATAAAACTAAACAGATACATATTTGGTTTTGTACTCTGAAAAGACAATTCGGTTATCATGAAATTACCCTTTAGGGAGAATTAAAGAACTCAGGTGTTGGTGTATTTTTGTTTGATAATCAAAAACAAAACCAGAAATAAACACAAAACAGAAACCAACAAAGCAACCAAAAAACCCAAATCTTTTACTTCTACATCTTTGCTTCCCTTTTACACTTCACTAAGTATGATTGAGACACACTGTTAGTGAAGTGGTGTTCTGATTAATATCCATCTTTATATTTCATATATAAATGCCCATATTTCAGATTTTAAGGTAATATTTTTTCTGAAGTAGTATATCTCTTGGAATGGCCTGGGAACAGTGAAGGAGATTTACCTCTCAGATATTTATCTCTCTTGAGTTTACAGAAGTCACATTCAACAAAATAGTCTGAGATTAATTTTAATACCTATGGACTAAGTATTATTTACGATTAATACAGCTTTGTTTTATTTACATTAAAAATTAGAACATCTGTGAGACAATATCTTGTTTTTCACTTCCTTAAAATTCATTGGTTTCATGCATCCAGTTTTCATACCATATTCATCATCTTTCTTTTGTATTTTTTTTCTCTTTTCTCTACTTTTTACATTAATTGTAGTCCATTTTAAAGTCTACACTCATATAAACTCACATAATGAACAGAGTAAGTAAGAAATTTCTAAATGTTTTTAAATTTCAAGGCAGTACTCTAGTATGGATGCCACAGAACACCTCGGTAGCAATATCCTTCCTTAGATTACTGACGCTACTTTTTTCTTCACCCTCTTGATTTCTCAGAGCTGTACTGCAATGTTAAAATGTATCTATAAACAACTGATACCATAAAATCTAGATACTGAGAACTGTGTATGTTGTAGACAGACTCACTGCCTTTGAAATATATAATGTGTACACTACACAGCCTTTTCTTCAGAACAGAAAGACAGTCATATTTCTTTTTTTTCTTTTTTTTTTTTTTCTTTTTTTTTAAGGATGGATGTAGTTATTCTATTTGATATAAACCAGTGATCTTTTGAATAGACAGATATGTAAAAAAAAAAAAAAGTCCAGAAGTCCAGTCATGCTCGGGGGCTTTGAGAGACATAAGGTAATAATAATAAGCATCAAAATAAAAAAAAAATTACTTCAGAGGAAAACTAATTTTTCGTTAGAGATTAATAAATTCAATAAACTTTTCTGATCGTTTTCAAAACACTTCAGCCTTTAGGCTTTTCTACTCATAAAAAAAGTCTCAATAAACCTATGTTCACACAAGTGCCATCTCCTCACTCTATTCAGTTCCTGTCTGTCTCTCAAGCACACATTTGTATGTGTGTATGCACCAATTGGTACTGTCACTGCTAAGCATCACATCAGGGGAAGTGTTGGCAGCATCAAAATCATGACTGAAATAGAAAGTGAAAGAGTTTTAATAAATTCACTTTAGCAGCTGTGAGTCATTCTCTTCCTTGTATTCAGACTTGTTCTACAGCTAGTCACAGCACAACCAGGGATGACAGGATTTTATGGATACATATTCAATGGTAGATAATATTTTTGTAGTGGAAAAAGGTATGCTGGAATATAATGTTAGTGCTTTTCATTTTATTCAGAAAAATATAAGCTAAATCTTTATTGCATCTTTCCACTATGTCTCAGCTGACTGTACAGTCAGTTGCAATTAGCACATCTGTTTGGTTGAATTTCTTTCTAAAATTTGACATGAAATCATGAATAAGGTGTAGCTTTATAGTTAGATTAACTTTGGGTTGGTTTTTTTTTTTTTTTTTTTTTCCATAATATAAATGAACAAATATTGCTTTCCTGCAAGTAGTTATCCAACAGTGGTGTTTAAGAGCTTGGCTTTTGTAGAACATCCAGAAACACAACTTGTGAATTGACTATCTTCCTTTACGGTATTTGATTTTGATTATTTCTTAAAAATAAAGAACAAGGCAAAAAACCAAACCAAACCAAAACAAAGTATAGTAACTGACATATAATATTTCTCAGTATCCAGAAATTAAACTATCAGATTATTTATATAATGTCTTATAACATGGTTGAAAATACTGAAAAAAAAAAAAAGACATGATTCTCAGTTCAGTGCTATGGCATTTACAATGCTTTATGTAATAGCTGATTTGATATAAATGATTTGATTTCTACTAAACTGATAAATTCTAACTAGATTTTTTATTTCTGACATTCTGACAACCTTAGCAAAGGCTAAGGATTAGTATCTGATATCTCTTTAACTCTTCACTCTCTCTTTACCCCCCTTTATTTTACCTCTTCAAAAACTACAAGTAAGGATGAGTGTCAGTAATATTTGGAATATTACTTGGTTTTAAATTACTGTAAAAATCACAAAATCATAAAATAGCTTGGAAAACTTCCTACTCAAATCAGCATCAATTTCAAGGATGGTTCAAGTCACTCCTGGCCCTGTCAAGTTCTGAAAATTTAATAGAATCAGAGAATCATAAAAATTTCAGAAATTTTTGGAAGAAACATTTGAGATCACCTAGTTCTAAGCCCCCTGCCATGGGCAGGGACACCTCCCACTAGGTCAGGTTGCTCAGAGCCCTGTCCAGCCTGGCCTTAAAAACTTCCAGGAATGGGGCTTCCACCACCTCTCTGGGCAGTTCCAGTGTCTCACCACCCTCATGGTGAAGAACTTCTTCCTGACTTCCAATTACTCCTCTAGTTTGAACACAGCTTCCAAGAGTGAAGGTTCCATAATCTTTCTGTATAACAGGTTCCGTGCTTGTTTTTCCTATGTCTGACAAAAATTTCCAGTGTTTAAACCTATGAACTTTGCCTCTTGTTCCTTTTCAGTGCACCTCCAAGAAGAGCCCATCTCCATCTTGTCTATAACTCTCCTTAAGAAGTGGAATATTCCTCATTATTTTCTGGGCCTTCTACTCACCAAGATAAATAAAGTTATTTCCCTTATTCTCTTTTTATACAACCTGTTCTCCAGCCTCTAATCAGGTGTTGGACTTCCTTCAATCCACTGAAAAAACTTTTGAACAAGAACATTTGATTTTCTTTTTTATTTTGAATTTGGAGGAGGTATTCCAAATTTGCCTCCATGAATGCCAAGGAGAGGTAATTAGTCCCTTCCCCTCAAATTTCTATCTCCTTGCTCACATAACCCATTAGGTGGTTAGCTTCCATTGCCACAAGAGTGCACTGCTGATTCATGTTCAATAGAAGCCTGTGGTCCTTTTCTGCAAAAATACTACCTACTTTTACTGGCAATGAGTTCTTTCTCAAGTGCAAACCTTTGCATCGTTCATCTTTGCATTTCATGAGGTTACTTTGGGCCCATTCATCAAGCCAACCAAGGTGTGTTTGACTGGCAGCACTGGGCAACATCAATCATTCTCTTGTTCTCGTGACATCTTCACACATTCTTTGGGTACAGGGTGTCCCACTGCTCAGACAATTTTCAAATAATGTAATGTTATTTAAAAATAAAACTTATTGCAATGTCATTTGGACAATGACATTCAGAAACACAGGTTTCTTCTAATCAGTAGACAGGTTATTATTGATAAAATATTGAAGCATGATTAGTTTAATTAAAAAATATCTACCTACATTAAGGAATCCTATTTTATTGCAGACACATTAGGAACTGATGCAATCATTTATTATTTTTGTACTTTAGAAATTTCTGAATTAAGGGAAAGCAAGTTCTATATTGTTTATTAAATATTATAATTCTTTAGTGTTGGTAGCCTTCACTTAACTAGGGCATAATCTACTCCAAAGAGCCTCAGTATAAAAGCTACAGGGCACATTTGAGATGCAAAAGAATGGGAAGTCCAATCAGATTAATAGAATACTCCATGTAACCTTTCTACTTCTCTCTGCTTGTATTTCCATGCAGAATTTCTGCATGCTATCAATGTCTTAACTGGAAAGTAGCAGAAAACAATAAAGACAAGTAATGTCTTTGTCACAAAGTGGTAAGTAACTACTATGATGTGTGTTGCAGTGTCTGCCTATTGTCCACTCCAACAGCTGAAGGAAAATCTTTACTCCTAGATGACATAGAAAGAATTCATACTTTATGCTGGGAAACGTTGTGTGTTCAGGGACAGCTCATGAAAATCATCACACTAAGAAAACAGCAGAAAAGGAATGATGCAGCAGATGAAACATGTCTCAAAGAAGTTTCTTACTGATACTAAAGCTCTACAAAATCTTTTAGTGTGAAGGTAGGTACACTTTATTCAAACTCTTAAAAGTTGACATTCATGATGGCCTTGCTTTTCAAAGATGATAAAGGGTATGATAGCAACGTAGTCTTGCATTTGAACAATCTAAGGTAATAAAATGTCCATTTTATGTCTAGTGGCAGCTTCATGTAAGCAGTAAACTCCCAATAAGGTCAGAACAACATAAACTTAGTCAGAAGCTGTCACACCAATAGTAAAAATTCTCCACAGGCTGTGGGGAAAGTCTGCTACATCACCTGTAACACCTCTTCCCCCTCCTTCTTCACTGACCTTGGTGCTAGCAAGGCTGTTTTTCACAATTTCTTTTCTCCGTTTCTCTCAGGCAGAATTTTTCTCTTTCTTAAATAAACTTTTCTAAGGTGCCACCATCTTGGCTGAGTGGCTCAGCTGGGCCTTGTGGTGGTCTGTTGCAGGCAGGTGGACCCAGCTGTGTCCAGCCCAGAAAGACCTGGCCTTTTCTCACAGAAGTATTTCTCACAAACACCTGGACACCTACATGAACAATAGCCAAGTTCTGTCTACCTCTATGTATCTCTAACTCTCTTTATTTCAGCATTACTCTTTACAGAATGAAGTTGCATATATTAAATTACAGGAAGAACACAAAACCTAATTAAACTATTATCAGCTGTTTATAGACTATTAGGTTTTGAGTTTTTTCCCAAGTGTACTTGAAAAGTTAACTATCAAGGTTCTTTTTTTTTTTTTTTTTCATTTTGCAACTTTTTCAAGGTTAATCAAGCTGTCAGGAAGAAATTGCAAATACATGTGCCTGCACTCAAGAGTACAAATGTGCAGTCACAGCAGGAAAAAGAATATGTTTTCCACTTGGTTGCAATGCATTTATCAGGAGATTTCTTGAGGAAAATGGTCTGTAACTTAGATGTAGTTTTAAGTAATTCTTAAAAATATATTCTCACACCATGTTATTAATGCCATTCCAAAATACTGTTTTTTGGGGCATAAACTACGAATTTGTAGGGAAGAGAAATATATAGCTAAATCATATTTCTTTGCTCTATTTTATCCTATATTGATTCTTAGAACTTAATTTTTGACAATTCTAATGTGACAAAAATCTAATTTGGCATGCAATCAATTTGCATACTATTCTACTTTTCAACAGGTAACAAGATGAGACAGGGATTTGGCCTATGGAACATGGTTAATGATTCAAAAGAACAAAGCACTTTACTTTCAATTCTTTTTTCTTTCTTTTTGAAAGCAAATTAATTATTTAAAAAGCATTCTCTGTTTTTGTATGTGTTGCAGGTTAGGTCCAGACAATAACAAACAGACCTCTGCTTACTCACCTCCATCCCCACTGTAGGACAGGGTGGAAGAAATCCAACTAAAGGCTCTCTTAATTGAGACAAGGATAGGGAGGCTTTCACTCCCCAGTTACAGTCATGGGCAAAAAATAGACACAATTTGGGAAGAAAAAAAATCATTAATCTATCACGAGAAAGACAAAACACGACCAGATATTAATATCTTCCTCCACCCATCCATTCTTCCCAGACCCAAATTACTTCACTCCTGCCTCACTCTCAGTGGCACAGGGGGGTGGGGAGTGTGGGTTTGAGAGAAGTTCACCACACATTGTTTCTACCTTCCCTTTCTCCAAAATTGGAATCAGGGGATCTCCAATCACATCCCTTCCAAATGTTAATTAGCAATTAAGCTTTCAAGTAATATATAGTTAATATATCTTTTCCCAGACCCCTTTTCCACCACTATAGTTGTGTGATCATTTGAATGAATACATTAGAAAAAATCAAGTGCAGAAGTTTGTAGACTACAGATTTTTTGTCCTCGGGGAACAAAAACAAACAAACAAACAAAAAATACAAAAAAACTGCACAAAAACCTAAGCAACTAAAACATTATGAAAATCTTATTTTGAGTGACATTTAAGTTAGCTGTCTTTTGTCTATTTTTTTCTTCAGTGGGATGATACTCAGCTTTTTCAAGAAGAGAAATATTATAAAGATGGTCTCAGTTACTGTAATTCAAGCAGCTTCTCAGTGGTATTCTGGGGGCTATTTCAGGCTTTCTGACTATCATCTCTGAGGACTGACTTTTTCACCATGCTTTTGACAGCATTCTCTTAGTTTGCTCACGTTTACTGTGTCTTGTGCCATTCTCCTTTTCCACTCTCCACCCCCTCACCCGCCTCAGCCCAACCTCTGTTTGATGCTCACTGAGGAGACACTTGTCTTCATTAGTGCTCTGATTGTCACAGTGTGGAGCTGATAAATAGACAAAGCAAACAGGTTTCTTTTGCCCCTGATCCTCAGGATTATTTGTCTTTTTACCACAAGTTTTAAACCACAAATTTCTGTCTTCTGGGACCTTTGGGGTCCAGGTGAGCTTAATTTTCATCCTAAACTGCAGATTACTGACTTCCTTTGCTGGCTTCACATTTGGTTGCACTGACTTTGACTGAGTACGTAAAGAAAATGCTGCCAAATGTGACACAATAGACCCTGTTCAACCTACAGCTACCAAAACCACAATAGCTACTGACAGAACCATCCCCAGTCTTCTGTCCAATACTCAGATAGGACCAGAGTCTCTCGGATGGCTTGGGCTATCAGATGCCACTATCTGTGAATGTCAAAAATGATTGATTACTTTGGAAGCAAAATAAATTTTTAGGTGGGAAAAAAAAATCTGTACTTTTTATCTGTTCCAGTGCTCTGTCACCCTCACAGGAAAAAGATTCTTCCTAATATTTTTATGGAACAGCCTATGGTCCAGTTCATAACCATTACCCCTTCTCCTATCACCCCTGGGAAAAGCTTTACACTGTTCTCCTGGCACTTGCCCCTTACATATTTATAAACATTGATGAGGTCACCCCTCATTCTCCTCTTCTCCAGGCTAAAGAGACCCAGCTCCTCCCAGTTTTGTGTTATCAGCAAACTTGCTGTTACAGTACAGTCCATTCCCTCATCGAGGTCATCAATAAATATATTGAAAAGTACTGGTCCCAGCATGGACCCTTAAGAGACTCCACTAGAAACAGAATTCCAACTACATTCCATCCTATTGACTACAAAAACTCTGGCTTCTATCCTTCAGCCATTTCCTGATCCACCTCACTACCCAATCATCCAGGCCACACTTCTTCAGCTCAGCTCCAGGGATGCTGTGGGAGACAGTGTCCAATGCCTTCCTGAAATTAAGATAAACTATGTTTACTGCTCTGCCATCATCCATCCATGTGGTTATAGCCTCATAGAAGGCAATCAGGTTGGTCAGACACAACTTCCCCTTAGTAAAGCCATGTTGACTGCTCCTGTTAAACCTCTTCCACCTAAAGGCCCACAGTTCTAGTCTGGCCTGGTGTGAAAGATGGCAATATTTACAGCGCCAGCATTCTTCTCTTCCTTTCTTTATGATCAGGCTGCTTCTCTCCACATCCTCTCCTTGCATTTTTTCGTTTTGTCTTCCTTAACTGCAGTTCAGGTTTTCTCAGTGGAATGAATAATCCCTCCTTGTATCTGATCTTTCATGAAATGCCTGTGCCTTGAATACTCTGCTCATCCTTTTAGTCTGTCTTCTACTTCCATTGTTATTGTCGAGTTCTATGTTGTTTCTTTCACTTCTTTGTCTGCATTGTACTGTCCTTCTTCAAAGACAGTTCTTCTGTTATTTCTTCCTCCTTTCCTTACACATCGTTTCCTAAAGAAAAGTATTAGGACATTATTTTGATAAAGTAATGTAACATCTCATCATTTTTATTTACCTAGGCCTCCATCCTTTTCCTTTTTTTCCTTGTCTGAGTTATTTCAATGGACTCAGCAAGATCTCAGAGACATGGCTAAAGAATCCCTATAAAATATTACATGTGAAAAAAACATGTCAAAACACTGTATGTGTAAAAAACACAAAATGTTTTTTATTATTATTTAGGTAAAATAAGAATGATTATAATAATTAACTGTTTTCAAGTTTCCTTTGAAAACTACTAAATATGCTGTCTTCTGCAGGGATGCTGGTTTTCAAAATAGTTCTCAGTATTTTAGATGCATAGCATGCTAAAAAGATTTGTTTAAATATTGTGTCTACAAAAATCATTACTTTTTTGAGAGCCTAATTGGCTTCCATTAACTATGAACTCTGAATATGATTGTTTGCTAATTGCTTGCTGTTTTCTCCTGAGCTATATTTTTCATAAAGCAGTTCAGCAAACTGACACCTTTTCAGAACAAAAATAATGCACGTCTTTCATCTTGTAATTTTTTCAATGTTTCTTTAACGCAATGACAGCTTTGAAAAGACTGTCTTTTCCTTTTTGCTTTGTAGAATAAATTATCTTCACTAATGAAAGCAGCCTGTATTTTTAATCTCAGGAGTTTATAGATATTGGCATGCTATGTGAAATTCTTCCATATTTAAAATTCTTCTGGAGATTTTTGGTTTTGTTTTGTTTGGTTTGGGTTTGGGTTTGGTTTTGGTTTTTGTTTTTTGTGCCGTTTTTTAATTAATATTATTTTTTATTTTTCATTTGGTTTTTGTTTTTTTTGCTTGTTTGGTTTTTTTGTTCTTGTTAGACAGTTAGCAGTGCCATGTGTGAAAAAAAAAGTCAACCCAGAGAGTACAGAACATGTAGATGAAATTAATATTCACAGCTGCATTAAATTCCACAATGGAGACAAAAAAAAAAAAAAGATATTAAGTCGTGCAACAGTTGCCTGCTTTTCCTACTGTTTAGATAATTTAGTGGAGTTAATACTAGAGACAATAGTGAATAGTAGAGGCAATAATTTAAAGTATGTCAGTAATTATTGTCTTTACCCTAAACTCTTGCACACGCTGTCACTGAAAATGTGCTTTTTCCTAGTGAACTCTTTGACCTGAAGATATAGAGAGGGCTGGTTAATATATACAAATCTTGTCACTTTTAGAACCAAAAGTCCTATATTGGCCAAAAGAAATTGTTTTAGAAGCTTCTACCAGATTATAGTATTTAGAGGATATGGAGGATAATGGCAATTTAAGTTTAGAAGCTTTCAAGAGAGTCACAGGGATTGAATGGGTAAAGAAAAAGAAAACTGCTTTCCTCAGAGGTACCTTCTTTAGGGAAGAGGTGAATATTATACAAAAATACTCCTAATCTTCCATGCAACAAGAAGCTATTTGCACAGTAAACAATGTTAAGTAGTTTGTAAACATTCAGAAACTATTTGTGATACTAGATGAGAGTAATATAAAGGGCTATACAGCAGATTAAAAGAACAGATAAACATTCAGCTTTAACTTTTCTTCTATGTAATATTTTTTTATTATTGTACCTACATATTTTGGTAATTAAATTTAACAAATGTTAAGATGTTCTCTTTTGAAATTTTATATTAATGTACTGCTGAATTCTAAAAACTTGGTTCGACAAATGGGGAGAGGGGGGCAGTTCCAGTTGCTTCTTTGAGGGGGAAAAATAGGGCTCTAGAATAACTTTAGTAATCTTTAGAAAGACCTTTTCATTGTTGAGTAACCAAGCAGTTTTTTCAGTAGGCCATCTCCTTCTTCCTTTAACCTTGTCTCTGAAGGATGGGAATTAAACTAAAACCTGTTTCTGCATTCATCTGTGGATGAAAGATTATTCAACATTAGGATGTAAATCTTGGAACAATGGTACCTGAACATAGCTGGAAAAAAACCTTAGTGATTCCTTGTGGAATACAATTTTCCATGCAAAGAGAACAGTTTAAATTTGTGGGGGAAAACCATAGAATATTTAATCAACTCTCTACAATATGTAAAATGTATCAGCCAGGAAAACTTCTTTTCATGCCATTGAAGAGTCAAGGGAAAAAAAAGGCAAAAGCTTGTGTCAACATGTATGCCTAGTTATTTTTTCATAATTTTATGTTTGAAAAATGTATGTACTGAAGAAATAGAGTTAAATAAAAGAAAATAGTATATGAAGGAGAAAGAAAATACAAGATATTTCCTCTAAGCACTGATTATAACATTATTTTTTTGTATATGGGCATAATAAGTCTCCTGTAAGTAAGGTTTATTTACATTTGTCCTTTAAAAAAAAAAAAGACATTCTGCAGCTTTATGAAGCCATGTGTTTAGAGGAATATATGATCGAAAGAAAATTCAAAGTTTTGAAAAAAACTTACAGAATATCCCTAGAGATGTAAGGCAGACACTGATAATAAAATATATAGTTAAAGTTGTCTTCAATACAGTAAATCTTTCTTGTAACACTATTTTTTTCATAGCTCTCTTCATATCAATTTATTTCAAACACTATTGGACGAATTCTGATAAAAGAATAATTTTTAACTTATTTAACTAATGGGCTGAACTATTATCACACATGACCTATCTTACCTAATCCTGGCTTTTTCTGTTACAGCAAAGTAGTATCTAATGAAGCAAAATATATAAAGAAATAAAAGATATTCACAGTTAGCTGTAATTCCTTTCACAGGTAGTTTGGGGAGTCCAAAGTGTCTGATAATTTTAAAATATATATGTACAAGACTTTAACAAATATATTGAGTGGTGTTAGACCAGATTTAAAAAAACAAAAAACCTTCAAGGACCTGACTAAAAATGGGTACAGTTTTATTAGAGGTGGCACAGTTTTGTAAGACAAATGAGTAATTCCTCAAGAGTCTCTGATTTCTATAGATACACAGAAACTGAAAAATATTGTAAGGCATCTGTTTCACAGGCTTATATTTCCATTGCAATCATAATGTGGTAGATTACTGGAAGAAAAGCATTTTAATATTATTTTTCCTAGATCTGAGCATCTTAGTGTACTGAGTTAAGGTATATTACTGAATTAATTATTATGTATTAAGATACTGCTTCAATACAATTAATTTCTTTGAGCTGGAAAAGTCAGCATTTGTACTGTGCTGCTGTTATATATTTAGTAAACATAGTATGCTACATTATCATGAGATGTTCTTAAAAAGTATACCTCCAGGTTTCAAATGCTTTTCAAGATAATTAGAAACAATGTACATTCAGCTACATTATTTATATTTTATTTAAATTTCTAAAATATTTGAGGAATTACCATATGACATCAAATTTTTTAAAAATAAAATCATTTATCTAATGGGGGGCCTTATCTAGCCCATACTAGTTTCTGTAGTGAGAACAGAAGGTTATGCAATGGAATGAGGTGCAGCTCACACCAACCGTAATGTCCAACTGTAATATGGAGACCTATTTATTTTATAAAGATATTAAATTAAAATCAGATATTTCTAATTCTTAAAAACAAAACAAAAAACTTTTCCTGAAGTACCAGTGCAGAAGTATAGCTGTCTAAAATTATCCATGTGTAACTGTGTAACTACTTTTACTGACTAGATGTGTCAAAAAAAGGTTTACAAATACATCAACAGAATACTGCAGTTGTTATTTGTAAGTCATGCTCATTTACTAAATCAGTCTCACTGATGTATATGCCCATAAGAGACACAAACAGAGTGCCACCAAGGGCTCAGGGAGCACTTAATTTTTCCCTAGGAGGAGGTTGTCATGCATTTTATAAAGACTGAGGGAAACAATTAAAAGACAATTAAAGAGCACCAATTACCACACTTACAAGAGACTTAAGCTGAAAGCAAAAGTACAAACCAGAAAATCACTTTTATCCTGGCCCAAACCAGGACAGCTCTGGAAAGTGAAAAGGAGCAAAGAGGTCACACCTGCAACTCTTCTTTTAGGAACGAGTGGAAAAGAACAGTGACCAAAACTGATTGAACAGTATTCCAACCCATTTGCATCATACTCGATATAAATGTAGTTCCATCCATTCTTCTGCCTTTGATCCTGAATACCTCCTGAATACACACATTCCTGCCTCCAGCTCCCATCTGCTGCTGACTTCAGGGTCCCAGCCTGGGACTTTTCCAGGGCATGCTCTGCAGCTTTGGTGGTGATGTGGGCATTACTGAGGAGGGGGGGCAGTGAGGAACATGATACTGCTTTTGTATGTATTTGTATATATTCGTATATATTTAATTTTTTTTTTTTCATCATTACTGTTTCATTAAAGCTGTGTAGTTTCTCTCCCTTACTTTCTCTCGTTTCTCTGCTGGGGAGGGGGATTAATAGAGAGCATAAGTCCTTCATTTAATTGTGCTGAATTGTTGCAACAACTGATTTCTCTGCAATTCAATGAGCCACACATATCCCAATATTTAATTTACCTCCCCCTTCAGGGTTCTAGCAGATGGGGAGTGATGGTTTAAGAATTCTTCACCATCCTCTTAAACCTTGCTATTAAAAATGAATGGAAGCTTAATAAAGGATCATGTATTGCCACATGAACAAATGAGAGCTATGTGAGTATATTACTTTAATGTAGCATGAAGTTTCTTTTTTATCTATATTTTATCTAACTCAAAAATACATTAATTGCTTTTTCTTTTCATACCTGCTTCTAAAACCCCAAGTTACAATATTTAAAACTATGTGCAATGTTATATTTCATGTTCAAGTTTATTAAAAACCTATGAAAAATATAAGACCGAACTTACACACTGCTCTCAAAATGAGGACTATACTAATGGGGAACTAAATAAAGTAAATCCTCTGACATTTAATAAATTCTTTTTCCCCAGCAGGTTGACCTAACTGCCTGAAATCTTCCTAGAGAAAGGTGAAGATTTAGAAAGTTTTGATGTCTACTTTTTTGTTTGCTGAACTTTGCATAGAATTTATAAATAATAAAGCAGTGAGTGTTGTGAGAGATAATAAAATTAGCACCAAAATCCTGTGGTCTAAACCAGTCATCTGAAAACAGGAGTTAAGGTTCAAATCTGTTCCTCCATATATCAAAAGATGTCTTGATACAGGCAATGAAAAGGTACAGACAATTGGTTTATCTTTCCCAGATACTCTGAGGCTTGGTATTTTAGAAAATCCTCTAGCAATTGCAGGTTTAGGCCTCCTGAGGCAGGGGAATAAATTGAATCAGGTTTTCTTAAATAGTGTGTGAATGCTATAAGCACTGGCATCTTCATTAAATCTGTGATTTTAACTGTCAGACGCATCATTTCAAACCATACCATTTAGCTAGATCAAGCTAAATACTTGTAAAATGATTACAAGTTGTTTTTTTTTTTTTCTTGAATTTTGCTTTCATTAAAAAGCCACCACGTTTTACAGTACACGTGGCAAACCTACCTTTACACAAGCAATTTATGAGCCAGATAAAAAAAAAAAAAAAAAAAAAAAAAAAAAAAAAAAAAAAACCTAACCACAGCAAAAAATAATAAGATACCATGAAGTCTGAAGTCTGTTCGAATCAACCTCTTAATGAAGAAAATCATGTTCTTGCTACTATTACTAACACTTTTGGGTGGAATATCAATATAATTAAATATATTTTAAAAGATGTGAATTCAATTACAACTATTTTTACTAGAGTTTTTAAAAAATAGTATCTTATGACATCAACCCAATTTTTTTCATATGTCTAAATGGAACTTCCTATGTTCCAGTTTGTGCCTGTGGCCTTCAGGTCTTGTACCAGAAATAAAGAGATTTTTTTCAGGACTTCTGCCTCTGTGTGTCTGACAGTCTTATGTGGGTATCAAAGTGGGATCTACAGTTCCCTGTGGAACAGGAGTAGGCTCTCTAATTCCTTTTGAAGTAGTGAACAGGGGTCACATATCTAAAGGTTCACCTACTTTGAGGGCTTCTGTATCTAACAGTACTGTATGAGTAGACAGTGATTTTTTCCAAGGTGAATGTCATCCTTGGAAATTTTTTCATGCCCATGATACAAAACCTGTAGGAGTTAATTGGACTTTATCAGAAACTTGTGAACACATTTGTCATTGATATGTAGGTTAAAAAGGGCTCTCTGTATGACAGGTCTCATAGCCCTATGTTCTGAAAAATTGCATAGCAACATGTCATAGAATTGTAACATAGAATAATTTGGGTTAGAAAGGACCTTTAAAGGTCACCTAGTCCAACCCACCCTGCAGAAAGCAAGGACACCCTCAACTATACCAGGTTACTCAGAGCCTTCTCAAGCCTCACCTTGAATATTCATGGGACTTTTTAGGGATAACAGGTAATGATAGGACATGGGGGAATGGATGCAAACTAGAGGAGGGTAGATCTAGACTGGATGTTGGGAAGAAGTTCTTCACAATGAGAGTGGTGAGACACTGACTAGGTTGCTCAGAGAGGTGGTAGAAACCCCATCCCTGGAAGCTTTTAAGGCCAGGCTGGACAGGGCTCCGAGCAGCCTGATCCAGTGGGAGGTGTCCCTGCTCATGGCAGGGGGGGTAGGAACTAGGTGATCTTAAAGGTCCCTTCCAACCCTGAAAATTCTATGATTCTATGACTCTGTGATTCTATGATCTCCAGGGATGAAGCCTCAACTAACTCCCTGGGCAACCTCTTCCATTTTTCCATCACCCTTATGGTAAATAATTTTTTTCCTAACATTCAGTCTAAATCTACTCTTCCCTAATTTAAAACCATTGCCCCCCATCCTATCATAACAGGCCCTTGCAAACAGTCTATCTCCAGCCTCCAGGCCCCTTTCAGATACTGGAATGTCTCTGTTATGTCTCCCCGAAGCCTTCTTTTCTCCAGGCTGAACAACCTTGGCTCCCTCAGTCTGTCTTGATAGAGGAGAGGTGTTTCAGCCCCCTGATCATTTTCGTAGCCCTCCTCTGGACCCACTCCATCAGATCTATGCCCTTCCTGTATTGAGGGCTTCGGAGCTGGACGCAATACTACAGATGAGGTCTTACCAGGGCAGAGTAAAGTGGTAGAATTACCTCTCTTGATGTGCTTGGAACATGTCTGTTGATGCAGTCCAGGATGCAATTTGCCTTATGGTCAGCAAATGTGTATTGTTGGCTCATGTCCAGCTTCTTGTCAACCAGCACCCCCAAGTCCTTTTCTGCAGGGCTGCTTTCTAAAACCTCATGCTCAACCCTGTACTGATAATGCAGATTATTCCAGCAGAGGTGCAGGACCTTGCACTTGGTCTTGTTGAACCTCATGAGGTTCACCTGGACCCACCCCTCCAGTTTGTCCAGGTCCCTCTGGATGACCTCCCATCCCTCTGGCTTAATGACAGCACCACTCAGCTTGGTGTCATACACAAATTGATGGTGCCCTTGATACCACTGTCTACATTGTTGATAAAAATATTAAACAGTACAGGTCCCAGTATAGAATCCTGAGGGACACCACTTGCCACTGGTCTCCATCTGGACCTTGACCTGTTGAGCCTGTGGATGCAACCATCCAGCCAATTCCTTATCCACTGAACAGTCTACCCATCAAATCTAATTTGGCGAGTAAGATACTGTAGGGGACAGTGTCAAAGACCTTGGAGAAGTACAGATAGATGGCATCCATTACCTTTCCCTTGTCAATTAATGTAGTCACTCCATTGTAGAAAGCCACAAGATTGGTCAGGCAGGATTTGCCCCTAGTAAAGCCATGTTTATTGTCTTGAATCACCTCCCTGTCCTCCATGTGCCTCAGCATGAATTTGTTCCATGCTAAGGATTTGTTCCGTGATCTTCCCAGGCAGAGAGGTGAGGCTGACAGCACAGTAGTTCCAAGGGTCTTCCTTTCTACCTCTTTTGAAAATGAGTGTGGTCTTTACTTCCAGTCACCAGGGACTTTACCTGAATGCCGTGATTTTCCAAATGTCATGGAGAGTAGCTTGGCAACTACATCCACCAATTCCCTCAGGACTCTGGGATGCATCTTATCAAGTCCTATGGACTTGAAGTTCCTCAAGATGGTCACAAACCTTGTCTTCACTTACAGTGTGGGGGGCTTTGTCTCACTGGTCTCCATCTTGTGTGCCATCAACGTGAGAGAGATGAGGACAAGGGTTGCCAGTGAAGACTGAGGCAAAAATGCTGTTGAGAATCTCAGCCTTCTCCTTGTCTGTTACCAGTTCACCACTGTGGCTTATCATGGAGGGTAAACCTCCTTTAACCTTTTCTGTTTTATATACTTGTAGAAGCCCTTCTTGTTTTTCTTTACATCCCTTTACATACTAATAAACAAAATGATTCATGAATCTACTCCCACATAGAATGCCTAAGGGTTTAGTAATTTTACCAGATTCTGGAATACGTTCTTGCCAAAATCCTGAAGTACCTAAAGGTTGTTGGAGCTCCTTCTTACAAGGGTATGAATGTAATTCCAGTATTTGCTATATGGTATCAGAGGGAATACATTGTTTGCCACCTTGTCAAATTATGCCTAAACATCTAAATAATTTATTTCAGTTCTTATTATTATCTTTGTGGAGAGTAATCAAAATAAGATTTATAATGAAAATCACAGCAGTACTTAGTGAGCCAAGAGACAAAATATTTATCATTTCCTATTAGCAGTGTACAACAGTTTTCACTAGTATTAATTAAAAAAAAGATTTGTTCACTTGAAAGAGGTAGTAAAAAATTCCTGTTTTCTAGAAATAGAACTGGGGCAGCAGATGGGACAATACCACCTGGCATGTTCCCTGCATGCACGCTCTGGAGTGCAACCTCTTCCATAATTCATCCCATAGTTTATGTCACCTGTAACAAACCTAATCCTCGAAGGATACCCCATGAGTATCCTCATTCTAAAATTCTCTCCTGTTTTTCAGAGGGTTCTTCTGTGTCAGATGAATTAGACCTAATGGAGAATTTTTGAACATTTTGTTCTTAAAATTTCCCTCTAGTGTCTTGACTCAACCTTCCCTTTTACAGATTGTTGTTTTGAGGGCAGTTCTCTGTTGCCTTCCCACAGGAGCTATCAAATTTTGCAGTCTGTAAGCCTTTACAGTCTTCCAGTCAGTGTTCCCACAGTGTAATATGAAGGTTAAGCCCTTTAGACCCCCAGCGCATTTTGCAGTAGTCTTCTTTCCCCTGTTGCTGTTTCTTGCACAGTCACTGTGTCCTGGCACTAAGCACCTTGTCCCTTAAGGACACACTGAGCAATCAGTCTCATTGTCCATTCAGAAAACCTAAAAGAAGTTTTTTCAGTGAGGTGGAGACTTACAGCCCCATGGTCCTGGCATTTGTTTAGCAGCATTAATCACAGGAAACAATAGAGAGAAGGTGTAGGGACTGGCCGCTGCATTAGTGTTACGAAGAATTATACCTTTTCTCAGAAATATTTCTTGGCATCATTCTGACCCAAAATAATGGTTTCACCATGCAACCCTTCTAGACATGACTTTTTACCACATTTTAAGGACTTCTGCAGCAGCTCTTGCTCAGTATAGTTTGTAGTGATAACCATGACATGGAGTGTCACAGAGCTGCCTTTGTTTCTGGCAGGATCTAGGAGTTATACTGTGGAAGTTGGAACAATAGGTTGCAAGAGGGCAGTCCTATCTGATTCAGATTCAGATAATGAAGTGGTGTTAGGAGGCCTGTTGCCAGAACCAGACTCATGAGGTGGGGTCAGAAGGCCCTGAATCACTCATTTTATTCTAGGTTCTCAGTGTACATACCTTTTCAGTAGTCTCGTTTTCTGAGACTGAGCTTGTGTGCTCTTGTTCTGACTATGGTAAAGCCAGAGGTGTGAGATGGGTTTCTAATTCCTGAAGTAGTTGGCTTTTATCAGAGCTATGAGAATCAAGGGGCAGCTGCTAGAATGTATGCTAGCTCTCTGTTAAATGTCTTAAGTTTCCTGTCTAGAAGCTCTCAACAAAGTGCATACAGTTGCATGTGTTTCTGTGGGAAGACAAATATTTTCCTGACACTCCTGAAATTTTGCTTACAGAGCAGAGGTGGGATGGCAAACCAAAAGGACCTCAAAAGTGGGACCAATAAAGTAACAGGCAGAGTCTGACTTTAAAGACAATCCATATCATGGAGTCTTTAGTCAGCCACGTGTCCCAAGTGGCATCTCATACAGTGTTCATGTGGAGAATTCAGCCTGTTTGGGAAACGAGAATTTGGTGCAGTATCTAAAGTTCTCAGAAACAGAGACTTCTCCATTTTGGATAAAAATTAAGTCCTTTCAATATCACAGAAACATAAGAGGTCTTAGAGCATCATACTCTGAACAACAAATGGATGTTGTTAATTTGCATTTTTCATCTGTAATAGCCTATAAATAATTATATTTCTCTTCTTCCAGACCAATTTTATTTTCCCAGTCTATTTCCACTATTTCAGGTGATATGTTGCCATTACAGTTTGTTGGGTGCTGCAGTTATTAAAGGTATCTCAGGATGTTTCCAGTTTCTAATTACCCATCTGTACTTTGAAGATGCTAGCTGAGCTTTTCAAGGATGTTTCTGGTTGTTTCTAGACCTAGTTCTCAGGCCCACAGCTCCCAGGCTGGCAGGTAATTTCTCTGTCAGCAGACATTTTATTCTGTTCAGTAATTTTCCTCTTCTAACCAGGCCACAGTTATGGCTTGTCACATTAGTTGTAAAGTCCTTCACCTCTGCAGACAATAACTTGTACTTTGTCACCTACACAGCAGACATTAAATGCCATTGTGAACCCAGACTTGGGTCTTCTCAAAAGCAAAACTGTTCTTATGCAGCATAAGAACTTTTAATCAGTGCTATTCAAATATGAAACAAAACACAAGTAGCAAACTTCCCCAAAGGTATGTACTAGTAATGTGAATATTTTCATCTAGCTTGTGGGAAGTATTATCCCATTGTGCATTGTTATGGTACACGTGCTTATTTTGTCATTGAGCATTATCCCATCACTTCAGACCAGAACACTTCAGAATACTTTTACAGTTGGTTCTAACTGCTCTGAGGCCATTATATAATATCAGAAATAGAACAACATCTTAGGAATATCTCAAGTTGGAAAGGGATCTACAACGATAATTGAGTCCAAGTCCCTGCTCCTGGCAGGACTACCTAAACCTAAATTGTATAACTAACAAAATCACTCAGAAACTCCTTGAAAAGAAAAGGAGATACTTAATTCATAGAGTTATAGAATCATAGAATATCTGAGTTGGAAGGATCCCATTACTGCACTCATGTCCCTGTGTAGGGCACCCCAAGCCTTTTCCATTCAAATACTATTTGTGTTTCTTCAAAAGTTGTAAACCTAACTGAAATAAAATTCTTATGTGACTTAAAGTACATTCTGCTCACATATTCAAGGTTTCATACTATGATGGAAGTTATGCCTAAGTCAGGCTGTCAGTGCCTTTGTGTTGTCCTTGTTTTGTTTCTGCAGTAATGACTGTCTAGTATGCAGTATGGCTAATGACACAGAACCTGCTTGGAATAGTAAATTGCATCTTAATTTGAGACAGGTGCAGTCATGGTGCTCTGGCAGCCCAGTTCTTTGACTGTTTTCTTCAAATGTGTAATACTTTAATTACTGACTGTATACCAATCAGTCCTTACAGAAGAAACAAAGAAATAGATAATTCACGTTAAAGAGGTTTCATTTCAACAGGCTGTCAGGATGCAGCCTTGAGATGCTATGGAAATTTGAAGCTGACCAGATAGGTGCTTAGTGATCTTTGCTAACTTCTGGCAAGTCCCCATGGCTAAGTAAGAAAAGCCTAGGCAGCAATGTCTGCCTTGCAGAACAGGTAGCATGCATAGCTTCTTGCAAAATTGATGAAGAGCTAATCCTTATTATACAGATTATATACACATAAGTGTGTATATTTACTAATATCATTGCTATGTCATTTCATGGAAAAATATATTCATAAAGACACAAAGAGAAACCATAATGGATTTTTTAGAATCAAATAACACACTACCCAGAATTTTGAGGGATATTTATTTTCAAATTAAATTATGCATAAATAAGTGTTTAAACATGTTAAGATGTCACAGTCTATTAATATATATGCAGACAGTAAACCAAATCTTGAAAAGTCAGTCCATTTTGTTGATATTTTACAAATAAGTTTTATAATACTAGGCTGAAGAGTATCTAGCATTTGTGAGACAGAAAAGTGTATGTTCTCTTCATGGATAGTTTTTAAAATAATTTTTTCTTTATTCTTTCATTCAAAGTTATTCAGGTGTCTTTTGAAGTTGTAGTCTTTATTTAAATATATGTATATGTCTTTCATGATTTATGCAAATAATTGTAGTTATTGCTATTATGGTTGCAGGTGTAATTCATATGTAAATTTAATTCTGAACTATTCATCTTCTTAAATTTAAACTTGATAAGCTATTAGATAGTGTCTTATAAGATTGCATTGTTCTCCTGCTTTACACACAGACATACAATTATTTTATTTATTTTTCTTAATTATATGAATAAATACCCCTAATGAAAATAGTAATAATGACTGAAAATCTCTAAGATAACTATAAAAAATAAAAACCAAATTTACTATAAAATTTGATTCCCAAATCCGAAGGAAACTAATCTAATGAAAACTGGATTTCTCTATCTTGCTTTGTGTTAGAGGCACTACAGGATAACCAAAGAATAGCAAACCAAAAGGCAGGAATTCCTGAGCCCAGAATAATTCTAGAAACAGATAAACATTTCAAATAACTATGTGTACTGTCAGGCCACAGAGACAGACTTTTCTCTTGTCTGGCATTTTTGCTGCAGGGATGGCTTCTGTGGGAAAACACTCAAAGATGCCCCCATGTAGAAGAGAGCCAGTTTCAACCATCTCCAAGATAGACCTGTACCTGGCCAAAGATGAGTTCATTGGTGATGCTGGGAGCACCTCTGTGATAACATACATATGAAAGAGCAAAACAAGACTGCACAGAAGCTGGGAGAGAGACAAGTAGGAAAATGTGAGATGTACAACTACACAGGCAGTAGACTCAGTGAAGAAGAAGGGGGAGGAGATGCTCTAGGTGCTGGAGCAGAGATACCCTTGAAGTCCACAGAGAAGGTCATGGTGTTGCAGGTTTTCCCTCTGTAGCCCATGGAAGTCCATGGTGGAGTAGATATCCACACTGCAGCCCACAGAGGACCCCTCTAAGTGTCTAAAAAGAAGATTAAGCCCATGGAGAGCCCACACTGAAGGAGGTTTTCTGTCAGGACCTCTAACCCTATGGGGAACCCACACCAGAGCAGTCCATTACTGAAGGACTCCAGCTCATGGAAAGGACCCATGCTGGAGCAGTTCTTGAAGAACTCTATCTCATGGGAAGGACTCACTTTGGAGCAGTTTGTGAAGAGCTGTCCCCTGGGGGAAGAATACAATGCTAAGCAGATAAACAGTGTGATGAGGAAGGAGAGGCAGAGACAAAGTGTTATGACTGCAGTTCCCGTTCCCCATCCCTATGTGCCACTTGTAGTGGTGGAACATCTAGGAGTCAAAAGTAAAGTTGAACCTGGAAAGAAGGGAGGGATGGGAAGAGTAAATTTTGTGTTTTGTTTTTATTTCTCTCTATCCTACCCTGTTATTACTGGCAAGAAAATAAATTAATTTTCCCCAAGATGAGTCTGTTTTGCCCATGGTGTTATCTCTTGTGTGATCTCTCAGTCCTTACTTTGAGAGAAGAGATTTTGATCACATTTTCTTCTCCTGTCTTCCTGAAGACATATAGTGATAGAGTGGCTTGGTGGGCACCTGACAACCAGCCAAGGTCAACTCACTAGAAAGGGCTCCATTTCTGCACGGATGAAAGGACTGCCCTATCAAATTAGATAATTTACAAAATCCCAGACTATAATTGCCTATAATTGCCTATAATTTTTTTTTAATGTCGGGAAACTACCCTGGCTGAAGTTGATTTCAAAATTTGTGGATCTTGACAGTGCATATCTAGTTCTACCTGTCTATTATAGACTGTAATAGTTTCTATTTTCTTGAATAACTTTGGCAATTCTATTACTAGCATTAAATGTTCAAATGGCTTTTTAAGTTGCGACAGTATACATTTGCAATGTTTATTTTAAGCTGCAACATCAAGTTATTTCCCTAAATAAATAATTAAACAAATTTATATTAAAACATGCATTATGCATAAATTATGCATACATTTCGATGTTGCCTATTTTTAATACATATTGTCATATTTTTTGTTCACAAAGAAGTAATTGATTTCTTGACTGAAATGATTATTCTCTGTTGGAACCTCTGGAATTTATGAAAGTTTCAATTGTATAGATGGAGAGAACACTAATTCTTCAAGCCTAGTGAAGTTTTGCTCTATAGTTATTAAAATAAATTACAGCTTGTAAAAACTATAAATATAGTGAATTTCTGCTTGGAATAGCAAAATACTGCATTTTTTCAGTCTTTTTTACTTCAGGACTGTTGTATGAAGTGAAAAACATGAGAACTTCAGTGCTATAATTTTGGTCCTTTTTCTTATGCATTAACTATCCCAAGAATTTTCACCAAAATGAAGATCAATATGATAAATCTAGGGCTGATTCAGTTCTCAGCACATAGTAGTGTACTACTCTATGGATTTTTCTGGTTCAGAAAGGCATAGGATGGCTGCAGTTCTTGTGTAATACAGATGAGTCCTTTATGATGCCTTAGATATCTTTGTTTTCTTCTATTCTCAGTTCTCTTGGAGGTGACGTACCTCACAGATGTGAGATTTCCTAGGATATCTAAGAATAAAACAGTATTTAGAGTTTTCTTTCCTCTGTCCTATAAAAAATGAGCAAGATTGAATAAATCAAGAAGGGACAGACTCAAGACTTTTTATTTATAAATAAACTCAGACTCCTTTATTTATAAAAGGAAACAGTGTACACGTGGACATGCAGACGGTATAAATTACTGGCAAAAATAATGAGAAATGCATTCATGATGGCATTCATGTTGTTTCTTTCAAACACTGAAAAGAGACCATAGGGAGAATTGAATAGTTTTCCACATGCACTCTACTTCATACAAAGTTAGAATCACAGAACCATTTGGGTTGGAAGGATATTTGGGTTTCTAGATATTGCTTTGTAATCTTGTCTGGATTTTAGCACCTTGCTGAACATAAGATATTATGAATTGAGTAACCAGGGCAAAGTCAACCATTATTTTTGTTGATTTTTTTTCATTCACAACATGTGGAATGAATTAAGGTTTCCCTACAATGGTGGTTAGTTCCATTTGTGACACCTCCTAGTATCTTAGAATCATAGAATCATAGAATTGGCTGGGTTGGAAGGGACCTCAGAGATCATCAAGTCCAACCCTTGAATCTTGTCTCATCTACAGTTGTTACTCTGACTTCGGGGATGTGCCACAGTTTTTTTCAGATGTTTCAAAAATGTTATTACGTCTCACTGACTATTAGACATTTACATATGAGCCAGTGTTTTCATGCTCTCTGCTTCCCTGCTTGCACATATATCAAGATTCATTGCTAATAAACCTATTATCACACAGAAAATTATATTACAATGCTGTTACAATGATGATGGGTTTCAGGTATAAGTGTGTGTATCTATAAACGCAGCCATCTGCAGGTGTTTGTATATACACAGTAATTGTTATAAAAGATCAGAAATCTCTAAAATCCAAATTTTTAACAAGCATGCAGTTGAAGCACTGGAAAACTCCATCTCAAGAGTTACTCAACTGTATGAAAGAGAAATTCTTGTTCAGTATCACAGCTAAAGGGGAAGAGCAGGAAAATTAGCTGAAAAAGCAGGTTTGTATGACAGCATACCACCACTGCATAAAAAACCCCACCCTCATCTGTAGGATAGTGAAGGAAGAAAAGTAGTTATGCTTCAACCAATCTTTCTAAATTAAATTCCCTAAAGTAAAAAAACCACAGAACCACAACCTCTAAGTATAGTTTAGAGGATGAACTTTTGATGAGAGATAAAAAACTTCACAGAAGAAAAAAAAAAAAAAAAAAAAAAAAAAAAAAAAAAAAAAAAAAAAAAAAAAAAAAAGAAATCTATGTGGGGATTAAAAAAACATGTCAAACTGAGTCTTAGTATGACACTATATGAAGTTAGATCAGACATACAAAAACTGTAGCCAATGATAGATGATAAATTTCTTTGTATAAGAGAATGAGACAAGAATCCATGAAAAATTAAGACTAGTCTTGTGGCAAGAATAATTAAAAACAAAGAAATAAAAAGTAGTAATAAATACAAATCAGTGCACATGAGAGAACTTAATTAAACACACATATCAAGTATACCCTAGGGATACCAAAAAACCCACATAATTTTACAGAATAGCAGAATCACACATTGGCCCAGGTTGGAAGGAATCTTGGGAGGTGATCTGGTCTAACCCCCCTTCTTAAGCAGGGCCACCTAGAGCTATGCCCAAATGGCTTTTGAACATTTTAAGTGTTTTTTCATATGTACAACTACTAGCAGTCTCTGTAGAATTACTAGCAAATTCAGTGGTACAATTTTGTGTGTGTGTTCTTAAAGGAAAGAGAACTACACTAATTGTGATTCTGGTAGAAAAAAGCAGTAACTGAAACATGTTTGTTTATTCTGGTGCTTCAGGCATTATAGAGTATATGAACCACTGAGAAAGAACATAAGGAAGGAAAACTACTGACTAAACAAGAATCTATTTTTATATACTAGACATTTGGGGGCCAAAATTTCATCTCATTTTATCCTATATAGGCACTTAAAAGTGTAAAAAATTTGACTTGATGAGACTGGGTACACTTCATCCTAGTTTTTCACCAAAATATATGTCAGTATGAAAAGAACTTGCTGATTCATGTGCCTAATACACCAAACATATGATTTTAAATTTTAAATACCAACTCTAAATTAGCGGTTGTGATTTTAAATAATTTTATATTCTCCCCACCCACTTCCTTAGGCTGAATCGGGTGAAATTTGTTACCTTGACTGTGTAGTCCCAAGAAACTGGTCTTCGTATAACTGTACCCAGAGTACCAAGATCAGACCAAAGTGATTTTAAAGCTGAAAGAACAAGCCCCTGCACTGTTAACCAAGCAATTGATCTCTGCAGGGAATGTTGTAGTAGACAGAAATCTGTTGTAAGCCTCATACCTCATAAGTTACACAGGGCAGTGGAGAAACAGTTCTTTGGGGTATAAAAGAAAATACCCATAATAAAGTATTAAAACATGATTTACGTATTGATGGGTATACTGACACTACTAAATAAAATGAAAGAGGAAGACAATTCAAGCACTATATTCCATTAATGCACACAACTTCTGTACCTTAGAGTGCTTCCTAGCTCTGCTCTGCATCTTACCAACCAACTTTCTCCAAGTCAGGTACTATATAGTAGGTTAGCCCTGCTTACAAAGGGTGTGAAGCAGTGCCATTTGGCTTCAAGGCTAGGGAGGTATCTTGTTAACACTGCAGATGTGAGATTATTTAATTTATTTTGCAGTTAAGTTTTATGCAGGTACAGAATTCTATCTCTGCACATACTCTGATTTGCTCCATTTTGATAAAACTAAGTTATTTAGCACCATATTCTTAATTTTTTAATTTTATTTTTTTTTTAATGCAGGAATTAAATTTAAATCCATCAAAGAACTTAATTAGGAAGACTTTCTCAGGTTATGTCTTATGTCCCCTAACAAAATTAATTTCTCCATAAAATATAATTTTAATTACCCTCATTTAAAACTTTAAGAGTATATTCTGCGATATAACAGTCTTATGAGAAAAGCACTTTTCAAATGTATGAGGTACAGATTCAGTTTCCCTGAATGTATCAGGCTGAAAGTGTGACACCTTAACCACGAGGTTACTGAGTAACTATTTTGGGAGGATGTGGTGTGAAGATTGTAATTTTTCATCATTTTTAAATTTATCTCTTTAGAATTGTGCTATTGTGTACTACTACTGCTACCACTATATGTGAAGTTGTGGAGAAAAAAAAAAGAGGAAAAAAGAACACCCAAGGATGATGGTATACTCCATAGGTTAAGAAACACACTGAAAGAGAGTTCAGCTGTTCACAGCAACCAAGACCAAGATAATAATAATCATAGGAGCAAGCTAAAAATGGATTTGTCCTCCCCTTTTTTTACCCTTTGTTCTAACCACAAGGTCAGAGAATCACATCACTTGTTGGACTTACTCTTTTGTTTGTGATTTTTCTCTTTGACTCAAAAACTCTGTCCTCATTTGAGCTCTTCTAAATAGCTGCACTTGTTGAAATTGAGGGTAGTTAGACTCTGGAACAGATTGTTCAGGGAAATGGTGGCCTTCCACTCCCTGGAAGTGTTCAGGGTGAGGTCGGATGGGGCTCTGAGCAACCTGATTTAGTGGGAGGTGTCCCTGCCCATGCAGGGTGTTCAGAACTAGCTGATCTTTCTTTAAGGTCCCTTCAAACCCAAACCATATTATTATTCTATGGTTCTATGAAATTAGTGGCCAGTCAGTGTCTGTCTGTAGGACTGATAACACTTGATGTTTATAGTTAGGGCTAGAAGATGGTATGCAGAACCAAGGCTGCTGCTTGGTTCTGAGAAACAACTTATGTTCTGGAGAGAGAAAAGAAGTAAAGGGGTCACACATGCAACCCTCCTTTGGGGGACAAGCAGAACAGACAGATGACAAAAAATTGACCAAAATATGTATCCCATCATACTCAGCGTACTTTTGACAGGCATCATACTCAGTATACATTTGAGGGAACACTAGGGTCAAGTTCTTTTTGTCCATGGCAGGCAGCCTGAGGAGATTCCATCTGTTCATCTGCTTTTGATCCTTACCTCTGTGTCCTGAACCCATGTGTTCCTGCATCCGGGAATATCTCCCTTATTCTCTCTTTTTTCCCTATAGGGTAAGAGAAAGAGATTAATAGAGAACATATGTCCTTCATTTAATTGCTGGCCCAGTCTTAAACTGTGACATATTGTCACAGCGTAAGCACATGGGAGGTTCCCTTTAACCAGACAGAATAACCTTCTTTTCTAGCTGGCACACTTTAGCTTTTTCTAAAGATTGTATTAAGTGCAAATTAAAAAAAATATATATATTGCTAAGAATATATATATAAAGATGACAAAGTGTTCTCCTGTGACACTTCCAGAGATCTTTTGCTACATATTCTTTCGAGATGAGTTTCCAGGGGGATCTACTAAATAAATAAACCGAAGAATAATAAAAAAATCCTCAATCTGATAGAATGTCGTTTAATAAAAATTTTTTCTCTTGTAGCAGGCTAAACTTAATTAAAGACTTGACTGAAACAACCCCTTGAAATATATGGTACAATAGCAATACAATATGTTACGTTGAGTTACTTGTGTTATACAACTTATCTAATTTATTTCAGTACTCTTTTTATTAGAAAAAAATATGCCCGTAACTTTACCTCAAAAGAAATCCTATATTCTCCAGTCGAAGCAATTAATTGCTTCTAGTACATTGGGGTTGTTTTTTTCCCCCCAGATATAGCAAACATGGACATGTTTTCATTGTATGCATTGATTTCATGACATTTTTAGGGATTGCTAAGTAGGTTCTAATTAACTGTTAAAATGAGTAACACTAGTGACATGGGTACTTATAAATACCACCTTGACTTTTGCAACACCTCCTCTCACAAAACTCTGTTATACAAGTTAGGACATTATGGTCTGCATGGGTTTAAAACCAGATAGGTATTAAAAAATGGCTTGAATTATAATATTCAGATTATAATTCTTAATGAGTTGTACTCTGAGTGCAATAAAATAAGGAATACTGCATGAATCTATTTGGAAACCTATCCTGTTTAATATCTCTGTCAGTGACCTGGATAAAAAGACAGAGTGCACCTTCACTAAGTTTGATGGTGACACCAAATTGTGGGGAAACTAGCTGATACACTGGATGGCACAGTGACCACCCAGAGAGATGTAGAGAAGTTGGAGGAATGGGCCCACAGGAACCTCATGAAATTAATGAAAAATCCTGCCTCTGGGATGTAAGTCCCTCCTGACATAATACAAACTAGGGACTATTTTGTGTCTGTGAAGCAACTCACTGCCTCTTAGGGACCCTTGGTCCTCCAAGACCCCTTGGTAAGGAACATGGGGTGCTGATGGCTTTTTGGAAAGTTCCACTTTGTTCTTGAGGGAAACTGGAGGGCCAGAATTAGGGCTCAGAGGACTACTGAAAGGGGGAGCAAAACACCATTGAGAAGAAGTAGATTAAATTAAAATTATAAATAATAATTCTAACTGTAATACTGAGATTTCTGGACATTGATTAAGTAATTTGGGCTGCCAATCCATTAAATATTAATCAGTGTAACAAGAAATTTCTCTTCTGTTCCAACGAGATGTTGATTATAACAGGGATTCTTGAGTTGTAAGAATCCTATGTTGGAAATGGACATTTTCCTTCTTTACTTTTGGGTCTACATTGGACTGTTTTTTTATATATTATAAAATGAAGCACATTATAGTTGCTTTTGATTATCTGTAAATTACAAGTATGTTTCAAGTTTTATTATGTAGGTGTCCTGGTTTGGGCCAGGATAAAGGTGATTTTCTGGTTTGTACTTTTGCTTTCAGCTAAGTCTCTTGTAAGTAGCTGAACTTGCTGAAATTAACAGCAAGTTTCTCAGACAGTGTCTGCTTCTGGGACTGATAACACTCGATGTTTATAGTTACCGCCAGAGACTGGTGTGCAGAGCCAAGGAGACTGCTCAGTTCTGAGGAACATTTTACCCTCCAGAAAGAGTAAAGAGGTCCCACCTGAAACCCTCCTCTGGGGAGGACCGGACAAGATAGACGCCAAACAAGATAGAATTGACCAAACAGTGTATTCCATCCCATACACGTCATACTCAGTATAAATCTGAGGGATCACAAGGGTCAAACCCTTTCCTGCTCTTTCTGCCCTTCCTGCCCTTTCTTCGCCTGTTCCCTGTTTTTCTTTGGCATCCTGGGAGGATTCCGTCCATTTGTCTGCCTGTGGTCCTGATCCGTGCCAGCCTGAATCTGTGTGTTCCTGCCTCCAGCTCCCGACTGCTCCTGACCCCAGGAGTCCAGCCTGGACTTTCCCAGGGCTGCCCTTCAGCCTCGGTGGTGATGTGAGAATTATTGGGGGAAAGGGGGGAGGAATGTGGTATCAATTTTTCCTTTATATTTGTATATTTTTTTTATATATTTAGTAATTTTGCCTATTTATCATTATTGTTTCATTAAAGTTGTGTAGTTTAGTTTCCAACCCATAACCCTCTCTCCCTTATTCTCTCTCCTTTCCTTATCAGGGAGGAGAGGGGGATTAATAGAAAAATCTGTTATTCGGTTTACTTGCTGGGCCAGTGTTAAACCGTGACAGTAGGATATGGTTAGCATATATGGTACGGATACTGGTTCTTTGTTGGGTTTTTTGTTTGTTTTTGTTGTGGTTTTTAAAAATAAATAANACCATTTGGGTTGGAAGGATATTTGGGTTTCTAGATATTGCTTTGTAATCTTGTCTGGATTTTAGCACCTTGCTGAACATAAGATATTATGAATTGAGTAACCAGGGCAAAGTCAACCATTATTTTTGTTGATTTTTTTTCATTCACAACATGTGGACTGAATTAAGGTTTCCCTACAATGGTGGTTAGTTCCATTTGTAACACCTCCTAGTATCTTAGAATCATAGAATCATAGAATTGGCTGGGTTGGAAGGGACCTCAGAGATCATCAAGTCCAACCCTTGAATCTTGTCTCATCTACAGTTGTTACTCTGACTTCGGGGATGTGCCACAGTTTTTTTCAGATGTTAAAAATGTTATTACGTCTCACTGACTATTAGACATTTACATATGAGCCAGTGTTTTCATGCTCTCTGCTTCCCTGCTTGCACATATATCAAGATTCATTGCTAATAAACCTATTATCACACAGAAAATTATATTACAATGCTGTTACAATGCTGATGGGTCTCAGGTATAAGTGTGTGTGCCTGTAAATGCAGCCATCTGCAGGTGTTTGTATATACACAGTAATTGTTATAAAAATTCAGAAATCTCTAAAATCCAAATTTTTAACAAGCATGCAGTTGAAGCACTGGAAAACTCCATCTCAAGAGTTACTCAACTGTATGAAAGAGAAATTCTTCTTCAGTATCACAGCTAAAGGGGAAGAGCAGGAAAATTAGCTGAAATAGCAGGTTTGCATGACAGCATACCACCACTGCATAAAAATCCCCACCCTCATCTGTAGGATAGTGAAGGAAGAAAAGTAGTTATGCTCCAACCAATCTTTCTAAATTAAATTCCCTAAAGTAAAAAAACCACAGAACCACGACCTCTAAGTATAGTTTAGAGAATGAACTTTTGATGAAAGATAAAAAACTTCACAGAAGAAAAAAAAAAAAAAAAAAAAAAAAACATGTCAAACTGAGTCTTAGTAAGACACTATATGAAGTTAGATCAGACATACAAAAACTGTAGCCAATGATAGATGATAAATTTCTTTGTATAGGAGAATGAGACAAGAATCCATGAAAAATTAAGACTAATCTTGTGGCAAGAATAATTAAAAACAAAGAAATAAAAAGTAGTAATAAATACAAATCAATGCACATGAGAGAACTTAATTAAACACGCATATCAAGTATACCCTAGGGATACCAAAAAACCCACATAATTTTACAGAATAGCAGAATCACACATTGGCCCAGGTTGGAAGGAATCTTGGGAGGTGATCTGGTCTAACCCCCCTTCTTAAGCAGGGCCACCTAGAGCTATGCCCAAATGGCTTTTGAACATTTTAAGTGTTTTTTCATATGTACAACTACTAGCAGTCTCTGTAGAATTACTAGTAAATTCAGTGGTACAATTTTGTGTGTGTGTTCTTAAAGGAAAGAGAACTACACTAATTGTGATTCTGGTAGAAAAAAGCAGTAACTGAAACATGTTTGTTTATTCTGGTGCTTCAGGCATTATAGAGTATATGAACCACTGAGAAAGAACATAAGGAAGGAAAACTACTGACTAAACAAGAATCTATTTGGAAACCTATCCTGTTTAATATCTCTATCAGTGACCTGGATAAAAAGACAGAGTGCACCTTCACTAAGTTTGATGGTGACACCAAATTGTGGGGAAACTAGCTGATACACTGGATGGCACCTGTCTCNGAAAATGTGCTATTTTAACGTTGTCTACATTCAGACAGATTTAATTCCAGAAGTTTAATTTCAACTGAAATTTCAATTACTTTCAGAAATGCTACTTATTCAAGCTACGAAATTGTCTTTGGTCAGATCTTAAAATATAAAGCATGTTAAACTGTGAGATTCTCTGCAAAACCACATTCATATTAAAGGTTGCAGTGAACCCCTTGTAGTCATGAAAACACAGAATGCTCAGATCTCATTGCTGTGCAGTGGACCAAGCTATCTATCTCTTCTAGTCTTAGATTTTCCTTCTGGTGACACCACTCAGGTGGAGTTGGTGGGCAATATTACATCTCTTGCAACAGTTTTACTGTACTGCTAATAAAATGTCTTTTGAATCTTTAAACACATTTGAGATCACAACTAATCTACAGTTTGCGTGAGAGAAATACTGAGTGAAAAGCAGAAAACTTTGGGTTCTTTTTAGTAGTTTTTTCATGTATTTTCTGTGTTTCCTATTTCAAGTTCATTTCTTCATTCCACTAACCATGGTACCCTTATAGCAGTGCTCAGTGAAGCGTTGAGTCAGACAGCACCTACTAATCAAACCATTTAGACTGTCTTATAAACATGACTATATCAAACCAAAATGAAAATGACAAAAAAAACCCCAAAAACCTCTACACCAAGGAGAAAATTTTAAAAAAGCCACTTTATCCTTGAGTGCATTTTCCTACACTGTATTTTATTTGATAAGAATATGAAACTAAAGTTACAAACATTAATGTAGCATCTTAAAATTGTGTATAGATCCAAGATAACCATGGTATATGTTAACTGTGTGGAAACGTATTTGCAAAGACAATATGATGAGTAGTACAAGAGTTGTTTGTTTGCTTAGATTTCTATTATTTTATTTTCCTAATTGATGTGAACCCTTTAAAAAATAATTGATTCTTGAGTAAGTTTCTTCCTTAAGCTTACACATCAAACACATTTACATATCTAAAGATGGTAAAAACAGGAAAACTAGTCTCCTGGAGCCTGGAATTTTGGGCTAGACAACAGAAAATTAACATATCTAAATTGACTGATAAGTTGTCTCCGGAAGAATGCTCCTCTGAAAAAACCGGTTTACCAGTAACTCACATGAGGGGGCAAAAAAGGGGGGGCTCGCTCCCCTTTTTCATTATAAAAATACCCCTGAAAAGAAGCCTGCCAGAAGCCTGCCTGGAGCCTGCCTTCCAGCCTGCCAGCCCACAACACGAAGAAAGCCACGCGTGAACCAGCGGGCCCGAAGAACTTCGCAGTAGCCTCGGACCGAAATCGTTGAAGTCAGAGAGCCTGCAGAGCGATCTGCCCTGGGGGAAAAGCAGCCAGACCACAGCCAGAACTCTGCAGTAGCCTCGGACCAGTGAAACAATTTTAAATTATACATTGTTACTTTCTTTCTTTCCTTAACAATCATGTTTACTCTGTACTAACTGTGATAACTTGTTGCCTTTCCTTAAAAATAAATCTTTGCTAGCTGTTTAAGTTTCAACACGTGTTAGCCTGCAATTCTGTGCGTCGTCTCTGAAGCAGAGGCTGAGATTTCCTCACAAACAAAATATTAAAATAATAACTCGGATCACGACACTAATGTTAATGGGATCTTAAATATTCAGAGTTCTATAAACATAAAGAAACATAAAGACAAAAATAAAATGAAATGAAAGCATAAACTCACCTGAATACAAAAATTATGTGATATAGCTAACTGCAAAACAAAGTAACATCAATGAACATGACAGCAACTCAAAAATAAAACAAATTTATTTTTAGAAAAAAAAAGTTGAAAGCCCTGCTATAATCAAGCTTGGAAATTAATATCACATCATTTCAAAAGATTTCACCTTGTCTTTGTTGTCAGCTGTATTCTGCAATATAATAGCTACAGGTTCCAGTTTTTTATGGTGTACACAGAAGCTACGTACATATAATATTTTTCCTCACATCTTTATTACTTATCTACATGTTTGATTAAAATTCCAGAATGTGGGAAAAACAGATTCAAATGAAGAACAGCAGGCCAACAACAAGCAGTGCCACAAAATATGCTATAGATGAGCAAGTATTTCATGGATATGGTTAAACACATGAATAATATCAAACTACCTTATCCAGCTTCTAAAAAAATGTTTGATTCTTCCAAGAGTCAGAAATGTTACAAATCTTAGGTGACTTCCAAGACAGTCAAAAGCAATGAAGAAGGCATTAACAAAAAGAGATCAAATCTTATATTCGATATCTTCATGCACATAGAAGGAAAAGTAAAGGGTAAGTTGAAAGGGTTTAGACATCCACTGATCTTCAGTTACCTGCAAGAACTCAAGAAATGGGTCCAAGAAATACTTTAGCAGTGTAGATATTATTTCAGCAGTTTGGAAATTAAAATTTAAAAATAAATAAATTAAAAATTAAAAATTATTTCCATTTAATTTGGTGATACACCCTCAAATAGAATATTGTTGGTCATTGACTCAAGATATACTAGAAGGAGAAAAGATACAACTAAAAATATTGAGAAATATCACATTTACTCCATATGTGGTCCTGCACTTTGGCCACAACAACCCCATGGGGAGCTCCAGGCTGGGCACAGAGTGGCTGGAGAGCAGCCACGCAGAAAGGGACCTGAGACCTTAACATGAGCCAGCAGTGTGCCCAGGTAGCCAAGAAGGCCAATGGCATCCTGGCCTGTATCAGGAACAGCGTGGCCAGCAGGTCCAAGGAAGTGATTCTGCCCCTGTACTCAGCACTGGTGAGGCCACACCTCGAGTCCTGTGTCCAGTTCTGGGCCC